>CAJNDT010001512.1:0-52256 GCA_905221615.1 Symbiodinium sp. CCMP2592
GGAGGAGGGTGTCGGCACTCGTGGGCCGAAGCCAGACGAGAACAGCAGCCATCGTGCCCCTCGCCGGGAACAACAAGCCGCAAGAGCAGAGATGATGGAGGAGGGCGTCGGCACTCGTGGGCCGAAGCCTGAGGAGGACAGCACTCGGGCACAGAAGCTCAAGCTGCAAATCCTAAGAGAGGAGGAGGGTGTCGGCACTCGTGGGCCGAAGCCTGAGGAGGACAGCACTCGGGCGCAGAAGCTCAAGCTGCAAATCCAAAGAGAGGAGGAGGGTGTCGGCACGCGTGGGCCGAAGCCAGACGAGAACAGCAGCCATCGTGCCCCGCGCCGTAACAACAAGCCGCACGGGCAGAGATGATGGAGGAGGGCGCTGGCAGCCGTGGGCCAAAGCCCGGCGCCACCGAGGTTCAACAACAAGGGTATCCTTTCCCCGACGAAGAGAAGCTCACCCCCGAGCAGGCGCAGGCGTACTACGTCGCTTTCGTCCGCAGCTGGGGCAGGTTTGGTTTGTCGAGGGTTTGTGAAGGATGCAGGACGCTGACGCCGGCAAGACATCTCAAACTGCAGAAAGTGACGGGGAAGCTACGCTGCAAGAAGTGCAGGGAGAATCACACCAAGCTCGTTCTCCAGCCCTTGCCGCCCGTCCCGCAAGTCTTACAAGGGCTGAAACCCCTCGAGCAGCAGCTGATCGCCATGGCCAGGATCTCGCAGGTCTTGATCGACAAGCTTCCCGGCGGTGGCCCGAGTGCAGCGTGGGGGCGCATGTACGCAGTGCTGATGGAGGAGCCCCTCATTTGCGACGTCTTGCAGGGTGCCACTTTGATAGACGACGGCACGGTCTTGGTGGAGGGGGTCCAGGGCATGACCGCCTCGCCAGCGCGCCTCCACTGCTTGCACGCAGCTCTACAGCACCTGCAAGCCGAACACTCCTTGTACACAAACAGCCCTGCAGTGCACAGGGCCATAGAGAGAATGGCAGCCATCCTGGCACAGAGCGGACCCACCTCAAGAGCATACGAAGGAGGAGGAGACTGTCCGCAGCAACCATCAGAGTCCGACAGTGACGATGACGAGCTCGAGGTGACCTACCTGGTGCCCAAGGAGTACAAGATCCCCAACGCCGAGATCAGCGATCTGCGCAAGGCCCGAGAATGTTCGAGGCTGATCGAGAACATGGACGTGAAGTTCTTCCCGCACTTGTTCCCAACTGGCACCGGCGGATTCCCAATGCTCACACAAGGCAAGGACACCAACTTCTCGCAGTATGCCCGGAAACGTCTCCTCGGTCTAGACCCACGATTTGAAGCATCCACGGCCTACATCATGTGGCTGCTCGAGATGCAAACGAAGAAGCGCTTGTCAGGCAACATCAACGTGAGGATCCGCGACCTCAAGCAGCCCAGAGGCTCAACCGAGTACGAGAACCACAGCCGTCAGGTATACACGGTCCTCAGAGACATGCCAGGAACGCAGCCGTACCTGCATGCAAAGAAGGGCGTAGCGCTCAGCATGTACGAGCAGCTCGGCATTCCCAATTTCTTCATGACGCTGACCTGTCACGCGCGCCAACCAGAACTCCTCGTCGCAGTCATCATGGCCAGACTCTTGCGACTCCATCCCCAACGTCCGCCCGAAGAGCTGGAGCGGCAGGCTGCCGAAATCCTGTCCTGCTACCAGAACGACGAGAAGTTCACCTGGGACGGCCTCTCCCCCACCCAGCTGTGCAACCAGCATCCTGCAGTGGTGGCCAGACAGTTCATGCACCAGGTGTCCAAACTGATGGCGTGGTTGTCAGCCGAACGCGATGCGCCTGATGATGTACAAAGAGACGCAGATCCACAAGACGAGCCCCAGCAAGACGATGTGGACGTCGAGGAGGACTTCGCCCAAGCCCCGGCCACGGATTCCGCGGGTGCCCATCGGCGCATGCGCAGGGAGCGGCCGCCCTTCAAGGTCTTGGACTATATCCTCCGCATCGAATGGCAAAAGCGGGGCTTCCCGCATGCTCACATCCTTTTGTGGACCTCGGAACGGTGGAACGCAAAGGAGGACCGGCAGCGGCAGGCGGCTCCGGAGCCTTCGGAGACCAAAGAAGCGGCAAAGAAAGCAGACCCGAATTGGTCGGACGACGAGGAGATGGAGAAGTTCGTCCCCAAGTGCGCAGAAGATCTCAGCGACAAGCACATCGTTACGAAGAGCCCGCACACTTGGCGCCAATCGCAACGACTCCAGCCCCGAGACATCGAAATCAATGCCAAGCTCGCCGCGTTGCTGGTGCACAAGCATACTCCGTACTGCGGCAAGCTTGAGTTGGGCGCTTGCCGCTTCGGGTTTCCTCGCCCCTCAGAGCCGCGCACCAGACGGCGCACTTCCCAGGAGCAGTACGCCAACAGCCGGTTCAAGAGCAGCCTCTGCGTGAGGCGGGCCGAGACAGACACCATGATGGGCAGTTACAATATGGTCATCTTGCGCAGATGGAGGGCCAGCATGGACTTGCAGGTGATTTGCGAGCTCACCAGTGCCAGCCGCTACATCCTGGGCTACGCCTTCAAGTCCGAGGAGGACCGCAAGGCGCAGCAACGCGTGGAGAAGATCGTTGCGGGCTTCAGCTCCGGCAACAACGACGGCCCGGACCTCCAGAACCAGCAGGTCTACAAAGCGGCGCATGCAGCATTGCAGGGTCGAACCACGTCCACGTTCGAGGCCTGCCACCTCCTGCTTGGCCTCCCCATCGTCCAGTTCTCAAGAGACAACGTGTGGATCCAAGCCGGGCCTCCGGCCACGTGGACTGTGTAGGTGCCCAGACAGGATGAAAGCCGTGCCCTCCGAGAACCCGACGCCTACCGCAACACCAAGCTCAGCCGAGATGGGGAGATGCCCATTGCTCAGCACTGGTACCGACAGATGCAGGCACATTTCAGCAGCCAAGAAGTCCTGGTGCCAGTGGAAGGCGGAGCTCCGACGGCGTGCACCTTCCAGGATTTGACCTTCATGGACTTTTGCGCAGCCTTCAGGTTCGTCGGCGTCAAATTCCCGCAACCTCGCAGGCAGCCTGCTATCGTCGGGCACAGACCTTTCAACCCCGACCTCGAGCCAGAGGAGTTCTACTACTCCAGGCTGCTGCTGCACCTGGTCTGGAAGGAGCCGGGAGACTGGCTGGAGGAGGAAGACCGCGGAAGCCACGCGGCCGCCTTTCGGCGCATTGTGGCAGACTTAGACGGCCATCCTCATTTCTTGCGATCCAAATGCTTCCCGCAGCTGGACGGCACGGTGAATGCCGCCAGGAGACTGCAAGCCGTGCACGCCACCATGTACATGAAGACCAGGATGCATCCGGCCCACTTGCGGGACGGCTGGGCGAACAGCAAGGTGGCCGAGGACAACTACAAGGACTCCTTGGAAATTATGGAAGCGCTGAAGAAGCGGCACGGGGGCGACATCGACTTTCTGGCCCCAGACACCGTGCCCACCGGAGCCGCCAGCAACGCTTTCGCGCCTGTGGAAGGCGGAGAGGAGTCCTTCGAGATGCTGACGACGGAGAACCCGACCCCGGAAACGGAGCGACAACGGCAGGCAATGGAGCACATCGTCAACTCCGTCCTGAGCTGCCCGAACATCAAGAGCAGCGAGAGCACCCGACGACTGAAGATGCTGCTTCATGGACCGGGCGGATGCGGAAAGTCGGTTGTGGTGCGAGCAGCAGCTCACATGCTCCGCCAAAACGGCAAAGGAGTGGTGATCGCGGCGCCGACGGGGGTGGCGGCCTGGAACATCAACGGCGTGACCCTCCACTCATGCCTCCTTCTCCCGGTCGTTAACAAGAGCTACGGCAAGGCCTGCGATCTACCCCTTCCAAACGGCCCCCAGCTGGCTTCCCTCCGAGCAATCTGGGCAAAGGTGGTGGCACTCTTCGTGGACGAGATGAGCTTCGTTTCCGCGCATGTTGGATCGACTGGACCAGCACCTTCGTCTCGCCAAAGACGCTCCACACCTGCCTTTCGGAGGACTCCACATCGTCTTCGCCGGAGACTTGTACCAGTTGCCACCCCCGGGCGGCTTACCAGCCTTCGCCAGTTGGCTATGGCTTCTCTTCGAGCTGTGCGAGCTCCAGGGCAACCAGCGCGCAGCCAAGGACCCGGCCTGGGCGGCTCTGCTCGCAAGGGTCCGCGTCGGGAACTGGACGGAGGCGGACATCGAGACCTTGTGCGGCATGGTGGTCAAGAAACAGGGCTCGAAGCGGCCCGCCCCGAAGGCCGTCAATCTGTACGCCACCCGAAAAGCAGTCGCAAACGCCAACGACAAGTACAAAGCCGAGCACCTACAGAGAACCGACGCCACGCTTCACGACTGCCCGGCCGTGGGCTTCAACGTCAAGACCGGAGCTCCGCTGGACCCAGCAGCCATCTGGACAGATCCAGAGGATACTGGAGGACTCGAGACCTTGCTGCAGCTTTCGGTCGGCTTGCGTGTTATGCTGCGGCACAACATCGACGTGGAGGATGGCTTGGTTAACGGGGCTTGCGGCGCCGTGGAGCACATCGACATCGACGAGACCAGCGGAGAGGTGGAAAGGATCTGGGTCGCCTTCGAAAAGAATGCCGGAACCATTTGGCGAGCGGAGCACGGCACCAACTCAGTGGCCATTCTCCGTCGCTCGGGCACGTACGTGGACAAGGACTGCAACAAAGCGGAAGGACGTCAATTCCCGCTCGTGCTCGCTAAAGCCATCACCATCCACAAGAGCCAGGCAGCCACGATGCACGACGGAGTCCACGCACGCTTGGACCACACGGTCACCCAGGAAGGTCAAGCGTACGTCGCCCTGAGCCGCTGCCCCGAGCAGGCATTGTGCATCCTGGAGCACTTCAACCCGAAGGCTTTGCGATTCAACAAGAACGCTGAGTGGGCTCTGCACAAGTTGAAGTTTCAGCAAGCGCAGAGGGATGGTCCGCCACGCTGGCGTGCCTTGTTCAAGCCTCCGCAGAGCAAGGAAGTCTACTCGAAGCGATTGCAGGAGCTGGGCAAGCCTGATTTCGCGAAGCTGGGGACATGGCACGGCGAGGATGCGGAGGAGGGCGTCCGACCCTGGCACTGCCCGCTGTGCGGCGAAGAAGCTCCCGACACCAAAGCTGCCGTTCAGGCTCACAGAAAGACGTGCCCGTGCAAGCCCGAATCCAAAGCCAAGGCCAAGGTCCACGCGGCTCCAGTGAATAGGCCGCTACTGTCAGCCTATATAATAATAACCCTAAACCTTGGTGCAAACCGGCCGGGCACGCTTGGATTCCTCCTTTCTGGGCCCCGGTAAACCTTGGTGCAAATGGTCGGGCACCCCTGGATTCCTCCTTGCTGCCTTTAAGCCTTAAATTAAAGACCCAGGGACGATTCCGAGCCTTGGACCGAGGAGCCCCAGGGCACAGTTTAGTGGAGCCACACGAAAAGAAAGAGGGGGACCTCGACTTGGGCACCTGGCCCTAATTAAAATGCACATTTTATATAAAGAATTTAACAAAGCAAAATCAGCAGCGATTTTCCAAATTTTTGGAGGGCAGGGAAGAGTTTAGTGGAGCCACACGAAAAGAACGGCCCTGTTTTGCTGCAGAATGTGGCCTTGACCGCTTTGGGCAAAACATGGACAACGGATGGTTTAGTGGTGGCACACATAAAGAACGGCCCTGTTTTGCTGCAGAATGTGGCCCCGACCCCTTTGGGCACACACGAGCACTCGAGGGTCCATTTTTCGATCCTAAGCTCAGGGACGGGTCCGAGCCCTGGACCGAGGAGCCCCAGGGCAGAGTTTAGTGGAGCCACACGAAAAGAAAGAGGGGGACCTCGACTTGGGCACCTGGCCCTAATTAAAATGCACATTTTATATAAAGAATTTAACAAGGCAAAATGAGCAGCGATTTTCCAAATTTTTGGAGGGCAAGGAAGAGTTTAGTGGAGCCACACGAAAAGAACGGCCCTGTTTTGCTGCAGAATGTGGCCTTGACCGCTTTGGGCACACATGGACACTGGAGGGTTTAGTGGCAGCACACGAAAAGAACGGCCCTGTTTTGCTGCAGAATGTGGCCCCGACCCCTTTAGGCACTCACGAGCACTCGAGGGTCCATTTTCGATCCTAAGCTCAGGGACGGTTCCGAGCCTTGGACCGAGGAGTCCCAGGGCGGAGTTTAGTGGAGCCACACGACGAAAAGAAAGAGGGGGACCTCGACTTGGGCACTTGGCCTTCATTAAAATGCACATTTTATATAAAGAATTTAGCAAAGCAAAATCAGCAGCAATTTTCCAGATTTCTGGGCCCCGGTAAACGTTGGTGCAAATGGGCGGGGACCCCTGGATTCCTCCTTGCTGCCTTTAAAGAACCTTAAAATTAAGGACCCGGAGCCGAAAATTAAGAACCCGGAGCGTAAAATTAAGGCCAGACCTAAAATCAAGGACCCGGAGCCTAAAATTAAGGGCCCGTAATTAAGGGCCAAGCTAAAATTAAGGCACCGGAGCTTAAAATAAGGACCGGACCTAAAATTAAGGACCCGGAGCCTAAACTTAAAGGCCCGGAGCTTAAAATTAACCGGACCTACTTAAAATTAAAGACCCAGAGCCTAGCGCAGGCCCCCACAAAGCCTGCAGAAGGTCCTCCCCCGTAAACCCTGCAGAGGCCCCAGAGGCCACAAGCCCACCGAAGCCACCCAGAAGGCCCTTGGGTCACTTTGGGACCTGGAGATTGTCACTTTGGGGCCTGGAGATTGTCACTCTGGGGCCTGGAGATTGTCGCTTGGGGGCCTGGAGATTGTCACTTTGCGCCTGGAGTTTTTCACTTTGGTGTTGTGGAAAAGTTGGCCTGGTCTGGTTGAAGTTTTTGCAGGTTTTGCGAGGTTCTTAAAGCTCAGAATGGTTTTTAAAAGTTTTATCTGGTTTTTGTAGCTGTTTCAATAGGTTTTAAGTAGTTTTGAACGTGGGCAAAAAGGTGTCCAGAAGGTTTCCAGAAGGCCGCGCAGCCCCCACAAAGCCTGCAGAAGGTCCTCCCCCGTAAACCCTGCAAAGGCCCCAGAGGCCACAAGCCCACCGAAGCCACCCAGCAGGCCCTTTGGGTCACTTTAGGGCCTGGAGATTGTCACTTTGGGGCCTGGAGATTGTCACTTTGCGCCTGGAGATTGTCACTTTGGCGTTGTGGAAAAGTTGTTTGTTGTTGTTGCTTCCAAACCATATAAGCCCCCCTTGCTAGGGGGGGTTGGGGGGGTAGACAACCCTAAACCCGTTCAAGGTTTGAAATTTGGGTGGGAGGGTGGGCATTGCAGCTCATGCGCCGACCCCAACCACTTCATGGAGGGGTCGACAGCGCACTCGCAGCGAAAACCCTAAACCCTAAACCCTAAACCCTAAACCCTAAACCCTAAACCCTAAACCCTAAACCCTAAACCCTCAAGCAAATGATAAATAGAAGGTGTGTGTTGGACGGCAGATCCCGAAGCAGTCCCCATGAAAGCCCGAAGCAGTCCCCGCGAGCGCCCGAAACAGTTCCACAAAAGCCCGAAGCAGTCCTCGCGGAGACAGTCCCCGCGAGAGCCCGAAACAGTCGCCACGAGAGCGCGAAACAGTCCCCGCCAGAGCCCGAAACAGCCTCCACAAGAGCCCGAAACAGTCCCCTCGAGAGTCGAAACAGTCCCCACCAGAGCCCGAAACATTCCCCAGCAGGGCCCGAAACAGTCCCCACGAAAGCCCGAAATAGTCACCAGAAAAGCTTGGAACACTGCCCAGAAAGCCCGAAACAATTCCCACAAGAACCCGAAACAGTCCCCGCCAGAGCCCGAAACAGTCCCCGCGAGAGCCGCAGCGAGAGCCCGAAACAGTCCCCACGAGAGCCCGAAACAGTCCCTGCGGAGCCGGCCCCGAGGGCGCGAGGACTGTGACACACGCGGTGGCCGGAGGGGCTTCAAATTGTCACAGCATGACAATCTGGGGGGGGTGGGGGGGCCAGATTGTCACGGCGTGACAATCTGGCGGCCCCGACCGCACGAAGAGTGTGACGCGGGCGGGGTTCGGAGGGGCTTCAAATTGTCACAGCATGACAATCTGGGGGGGTGGGGGGGCCCAGATTGTCATGGCGTGACAATCTGGGCGGCCGCGACCGCACGAAGAGTGTGACGCAGGTGGGGGCCGAAGGGGCCCCAGATTGTCACGGCGTGACAATCTGGATTGTCACGGTGTGACAATCTGGGGGAGGAAGGGGGCGGAGATTGTCACGACATGACAATCTCTCCCCCGCCATCGCCCCCAGATTGTCACCAGGTGACAATCTGGCCCCCAAAATTGTCATGACGTGACAATCTCCCTCCCTGCCCCCCCCCTCAGATTGTCACGGCATGACAATCTAAATTGTCATCCTGCGACAATCTTTTGGGAGGCAGGGCGTGAGAATCGGGGCGGCTCGGATACACACAGTGCGCTTTTAGGGTTCGCATTTGCCCCCGAAAATGGCGGGGTAATGGCATCCTTGTGGAAGGAGGGTGGCCCAACCGTAGCATGGCTGCGGCGAACCATTCTTCCGAACCGGCCTCCACATACCTAAAAAGGGCCGAGGATGTCTTCCCGAGCACTTCCGAAAGGCTGCGGCCACACTTTCGGGGTGCGTGCCACGGACGCGCTTTGCGCGAGGATTCGTTCCTCAGTGCCACGGGCCGGGATCTTCCGTCCAACCTGTTAAAGGGAACGCGTGTACTCGCATGGCGAGTGCACGTTATTACCGGGCTGTCGACTCCTCCGAAGTCGGCGAACCCAGCACAGGTGAAGCCTCTCTGCCATTCTAATCCGGCACGGGCTACGGAAGTAGGAGCGTGTACTGAGGGACACTCTCTGACAAGGCATCCTAAAACAAGGCTATCCCGGATTCACCATGAACCATCCATCCGGGGGGTGCCTTCAAGGATCTTCACACTCCCCATGATCAACATGTTCGCTCTCTCAACATGTGCTCGCCAAGGTACAGCTCTGGTCGCAACTCGGCTGCAATCAAACATGTCCACGCGAAGGAAACAGGCCCAGTCCCGACGAGAGCCCGAAACAGTCCCCGCCAGAGCCCGAAGCAATCCCCACGAGAGCCCGAAGCAATCCCCACGAAAACCCGAAACAGTTTCCACGAAGGCCCGAAACAGTCCAAAAGGACAAGCGCGACTAAATGTACAAAATCCTGGATTTAGAGCTGCTTGTCCTTTTCCGAAAAGGACAAACGCGACTCCGGCCCCCAGGACGCGAGGAGTGTGACGCACGCGGGGGCCGGAGGGGCCCCAAATTGCAACGGCGTCGCGTTCTGGGCGGCTCAAATTGTCATGGCGTCGCGTTTTGAGGGGGCCCGGGAACACGAGGAGTGTGACGCACGGGAGGCCGGACGGACGGTGCCGGAGGGTTTAGAGCGGCTTGTCCTTTTTGCGAAAAGGACAAGCACGACTAAATGCACAAGCTCCTGGATTTAGAGCTGCTTGGCCTTTTCGGAAAAGGACAAGCGCGATTAAATCTACACCATCCTGGATTTAGAGCTGCTTGTCCTTTTCCGAAAAGGACAAACGCGACTCCGGCCCCCAGGACGCAAGGAGTGTGACGCACGCGGCGGCCGGAGGGGCCCCAAATTGTCACGGCGTCGCGTTCTGGGCCGCTCAGATTGTCATGGTGTCGCGTTTTGGGGGGGCGGTGCCGGAGGTTTTAGAGCTGCTTGTCCTTTTCCGAAAAGGACAAGCGCGACTAAATGTACAAAATCCTGGATTTAGAGCTGCTTGTCCTTTTCCGAAAAGGACAAGCGGGACTCCGGCCCCCAGGACGCGAGGAGTGTGACGCACGTGGGGGCCGGAGGGGCTCCAAATTGTCACGGCGTCGCGTTCTGGGCGGCTCAGATTGTCATGGCGTCGCGTTTTGGGGGGACGGTGCCGGAGGTTTTAGAGCTGCTTGTCCTTTTCCGAAAAGGACAAGCGCGACTAAATGCACAAAATCCTGGATTTAGAGCTGCTTGTCCTTTTCCGAAAAGGACAAGCGCGACTAAATGTACACACGGGCCGGCCCTCCAGATTGTCACGCCAGTCTGTCTTGTCCTTTTCCCAATTTGTGAACCCCGACAAAAATGACAATCTGGGGGCCGGCCCGTGTGTACATTTAGAGCTGCTTGTCCTTTTCCGAAAAGGACAAGCGCGACTAAATTTACAAAATCCTGGATTTAGAGCTGCTTGTCCTTTTCCGAAAAGGACAAGCGCGACCAAATGTAGAAAACCGGAAGGTTAAGAGCAGCCACACGAAAAGAAAGGGGGGGACCTCGAGATTCGCAGCCGGCCTTATCTAAAAGGCACATTTTATGAACAGAATTTGTCACTTGAAAATCACCAGCAATTTTCCAAATTTCCGGAAGCAAGAAATAGAAAATCTCGAATTTAGAGCTGGTTGTCCTTTTCCGAAAAGGACAAGCGCGACTAAATGCACAAAATCCTGGATTTAGAGCTGCTTGTCCTTTTCCGAAAAGGACAAGCGCGACTAAATGTACAGAATCCTGGATTTAAAGCTGCTTGTCCTTTTCCGAAAAGGACAAGCGCGACTAAATCTTCAAAATCCTGGATTTAGAGCTGCTTGTCCTTTTCCGAAAAGGACAAGCACGACTAAATGCACAAAATCCTGGATTTAGAGCTGCTTGTCCTTTTCCGAAAAGGACAAGCGCGACTAAATGTACACACGGGCCGGCCCTCCAGATTGTCACGCCAGTCTGTCTTGTCCTTTTCCCAATTTGTGAACCCCGACAAAAATGACAATCTGGGGGCCGGCCCGTGTGTACATTTAGAGCTGCTTGTCCTTTTCCGAAAAGGACAAGCGCGACTAAATTTACAAAATCCTGGATTTAGAGCTGCTTGTCCTTTTCCGAAAAGGACAAGCGCGACTAAATGTAGAAAACCGGAAGGCTAAGAGCAGCCACACGAAAAGAAAGGGGGGGACCTCGAGATTCGCGGCCGGCCTTATTAAAAGGCACATTTTATGAACAGAATTTGTCATTTGAAAATCACCAGCAATTTTCCAAAATTCCGGAGGCAAGAAATAGAAAATCTCGAATTTAGAGCTGGTTGTCCTTTTCCGAAAAGGACAAGCGCGACTAAATGCACAAAATCCTGGATTTAGAGCTGCTTGTCCTTTTCCGAAAAGGACAAGCGCGACTAAATCTTCAAAATCCTGGATTTAGAGCTGCTTGTCCTTTTCCGAAAAGGACAAGCACGACTAAATGCACAAAATCCTGGATTTAGAGCTGCTTGTCCTTTTCCGAAAAGGACAAGCGCGACTAAATGTACACACGGGCCGGCCCTCCAGATTGTCACGCGAGTCTGTCTTGTCCTTTTCCCAATTTGTGAACGCCGACAAAAGTGACAATCTGGGCCCCCCGGCCCCCCCCGTACACACAGTGCGTTTCTGGACGCTCCGCTCGCCCCCTAAGGGGGCATCCTTGCTGTCCTTGTGGAAGCTAGTAATGGCGTTGAACTACAGCGACTGCTGTACGCGCCAATTGACTAGCGAAGCGGCCTCCACATACCTAAAAAGGCCGAGGATGCTTTCCCGAGCATTTCCGAAAGGCTGCGGCCATACTTTCGGGGTGCGTGCCACGGCCGCGCTTTGCGCGAGGATTCGTTCCTCAGTGCCACGGGCCGGGATCTTCCGTCCAACCTGTTAAAGGGAACGCGTGTACTCGCATGGCGAGTGCGCGTTACTACCGGGCTGTCGACTCCTCCGAAGTCGGCGAACCCAGCACAGGTGAAGCCTCTCTGCCATTCTTATCCGGCACGGGCTACGGAAGTAGGAGCGTGTACTGAGGGACACTCTCTGACAAGGCATTCTGAAACAAGGCTATCCCGGATTCACCATGAATCATCCATCCGGGGGGTGCCTTCAAGGATCTTCACACTCCCCATGATCAACATATACGTTAACTCAACATGTGCCCGCCAAGGTATTGCTCTGGTCGCAACTCGGCTGCAAACAAGCATGTCCACGTCTAGAGTGTGCTTGCGTCATGCTTGCGTGATGCTTGCATCGATTTCTTTGCCGAAGCCAAGGTACAATCAGCGCCGTCAGATGAGGCGAGAGCCGCCTGGCCTTTCAAGGAGTTTTAAGGGTTGGGAATGAGAATTTGCTTGCAGAGTTGTTTCGCTTACTGGGGCGTTTGGAAGGAAAACCTCTGGCAGAATTACTTCGCTTCTTGGGGCTTTAGGAATGAAGATCTCTTGCAGAATTGTTTCGCTTATTGGGGCGTTAGGAAGGCAAACCTCTTGCAGAATTGTTTCGCTTATTGGGGCGTTAGAAGGAAACCTCTCGCGGCCACGAGAGCCCGAAACAGTCCCCACGGAGCCCGAAACAGTCCCCGCGAGAGGCCAAAACAGTCCCCAGGAGAGACCCGAAACAATCCCCGCGGGAGCCCGAAACAACCCCCGGGAGAGCCCGAAACAGTCCCCACGAGAGCCCGCCAGAGCCCGAAACAGTCCCCACGAGAGCCTGAAACAGTCCCTGCGGGATCCCGAAACAGTTCCCACCAGAGGTCCAGCGAGAGCCCGAAACAGTCGTCGGACGAGGCGAAAGCCGCTTCCAGACTGCATCTAGACGCAAAAACCTCGAGTCCGCACAAGCCTTTCCCTACGTTTCGTAGCCTAGCATGCGTCCACCAAGGTATGGCTCTGGTCGCAACTCGGCTGCAATCAAACATGTTCACGTCTAGAGCGTGCTTGCGTCAGGCTTGTGCCAGGCTTTCATCGCTTTCCCTGCCGAAGCCAAGGTACAACCAGCGCCGTCAGATGAGGCGAGAGCCGCCTCCAGACTGCATCTAACAGCAACCTGGCACTTTCGGACAACCTGGCGATCCTGATCCTCGTCCATTTTATGGAGGAAATCCAATTGGGAAGCTCTCGGACCACTTGCTTACGAAGCTGCTGCGAGGGAGTGAAGACGAATACATCTGCAAGTGCACATACACGCGTCAACTACAGTACATTATGCTTTCACATTTTTTGAAGATTTCGCCGCAACTTACAAGGCGCACAATGTGCCCGGCAAAGAATCGGCGGCGTGAGACATTGAACGAGAGCAGAAACGTGGCGAGCTAGGAGCAAAAACTCGATTGCGACCGCCCTCTTGTTGATGATGGTTGTTTGCATTCTTGAGCGTTCGAGCTGCTTTCATGTTTCTTGTGCTTGAAACCTTGGTCGTCGTTCTCCGCAGCTTTCCTGGTGTCAGTTAGTTGGACAGTAGACTGATTTCAGGCCTAGACATCTTGTGTTCGCCATGGCGCCCTGCCTGCGATGTGGCAAGGGAACCCGGAGCGGCCGCGGAGAAGGTTGGTGCAGCAATCCCCAGTGCCGTCGAGAAGAACAAGAAGAGCGCAAGGCCCAGGCGAGCCGCAAAAGACAAGAGCGAGCTGCAAAGGGGGGTGGCAGTCGCGGACCCCTTCCCCTCGAAGCAGCCAGACAAGAACAGCGACGACAGCTCCAAGCTCAGAGGGCGGAGGAAGGAGTTGGCAGCCGCGGGCCCAAGCCAGACGAGAACAGCAGCCATCGTGCCCCCCGCCGTGAACAACAAGCCGCAAGGGCGGAGATGATGGAGGAGGGCGCTGGCAGCCGTGGGCCGAAGCCTGAGGAGGACAGCACTCGGGCACAGAAGCTCAAGCTGCAAATCCAAAGAGAGGAGGAGGGTGTCGGCACTCGTGGGCCGAAGCCAGACGAGAACAGCAGCCATCGTGCCCCTCGCCGGGAACAACAAGCCGCAAGGGCAGAGATGATGGAGGAGGGTGTCGGCACTCGTGGGCCGAAGCCAGACGAGAACAGCAGCCATCGTGCCCCTCGCCGGGAACAACAAGCCGCAAGAGCAGAGATGATGGAGGAGGGTGTCGGCACTCGTGGGCCGAAGCCTGAGGAGGACAGCACTCGGGCACAGAAGCTCAAGCTGCAAATCCTAAGAGAGGAGGAGGGTGTCGGCACTCGTGGGCCGAAGCCTGAGGAGGACAGCACTCGGGCGCAGAAGCTCAAGCTGCAAATCCAAAGAGAGGAGGAGGGTGTCGGCACTCGTGGGCCGAAGCCAGACGAGAACAGCAGCCATCGTGCCCCGCGCCGTGAACAACAAGCCGCACGGGCAGAGATGATGGAGGAGGGCGCTGGCAGCCGTGGGCCAAAGCCCGTCGCCACCGAGGTTCAACAACAAGGGTATCCTTTCCCCGACGAAGAGAAGCTCACCCCCGAGCAGGCGCAGGCCTACTACGTCGCTTTCGTCCGCAGCTGGGGCAGGTTTGGTTTGTCGAGGGTTTGTGAAGGATGCAGGACGCTGACGCCGGCAAGACATCTCAAACTGCAGAAAGTGACGGGGAAGCTACGCTGCAAGAATTGCAGGGAGAATCACACCAAGCTCGTTCTCCAGCCCTTGCCGCCCGTCCCGCAAGTCTTACAAAGGCTGAAACCCCTCGAGCAGCAGCTGATCGCCATGGCCAGGATCTCGCAGGTCTTGATCGACAAGCTTCCCGGCGGTGGCCCGAGTGCAGCGTGGGGGCGCATGTACGCAGTGCTGATGGAGGAGCCCCTCATTTGCGACGTCTTGCAGGGTGCCACTTTGATAGACGACGGCACGGTCTTGGTGGAGGGGGTCCAGGGCATGACCGCCTCGCCAGCGCGCCTCCACTGCTTGCACGCAGCTCTACAGCACCTGCAAGCCGAACACTCCTTGTACACAAACAGCCCTGCAGTGCACAGGGCCATAGAGAGAATGGCAGCCATCCTGGCACAGAGCGGACCCACCTCAAGAGCATACGAAGGAGGAGGAGACTGTCCGCAGCAACCATCAGAGTCCGACAGTGACGATGACGAGCTCGAGGTGACCTACCTAACGCCGAGATCAGCGATCTGCGCAAGGCCCGAGAATGTTCGAGGCTGATCGAGAACATGGACGTGAAGTTCTTCCCGCACTTGTTTCCAACTGGTACCGGCGGATTCCCAATGCTCACACAAGGCAAGGAGACCAACTTCTCACAGTATGCCCGGAAACGTCTCCTCGGTCTAGACCCACGATTTGAAGCATCCACGGCCTACATCATGTGGCTGCTCGAGATGCAAACGAAGAAGCGCTTGTCAGGCAACATCAACGTGAGGATCCGCGACCTAAAGCAGCCCAGAGGCTCAACCGAGTACGAGAACCACAGCCGTCAGGTATACACGGTCCTCAGAGACATGCCAGGAACGCAGCCGTACCTGCATGCAAAGAAGGGCGTAGCGCTCAGCATGTACGAGCAGCTCGGCATTCCCAACTTCTTCATGACGCTGACCTGTCACGCGCGCCAACCAGAACTCCTCGTCGCAGTCATCATGGCCAGACTCTTGCGACTCCATCCCCGTCCGCCCGAAGAGCTGGAGCGGCAGGCTGCCGAAATCCTGTCCTGCTACCAGAACGACGAGAAGTTCACCTGGGACGGCCTCTCCCCCAACCAGCTGTGCAACCAGCATCCTGCAGTGGTGGCCAGACAGTTCATGCACCAGGTGTCCAAACTGATGGCGTGGTTGTCAGCCGAACGCGATGCGCCTGATGATGTACAAAGAGACGCAGATCCACAAGACGAGCCCCAGCAAGACGATGTGGACGTCGAGGAGGACTTCGCCCAAGCCCCGGCCACGGATTCCGCGGGTGCCCATCGGCGCATGCGCAGGGAGCGGCCGCCCTTCAAGGTCTTGGACTATATCCTCCGCATCGAATGGCAAAAGCGGGGCTTCCCGCATGCTCACATCCTTTTGTGGACCTCGGAACGGTGGAACGCAAAGGAGGACCGGCAGCGGCAGGCGGCTCCGGAGCCTTCGGAGACCAAAGAAGCGGCAAAGAAAGCAGACCCGAATTGGTCGGACGACGAGGAGATGGAGAAGTTCGTCCCCAAGTGCGCAGAAGATCTCAGCGACAAGCACATCGTTACGAAGAGCCCGCACACTTGGCGCCAATCGCAACGACTCCAGCCCCGAGACATCGAAATCAATGCCAAGCTCGCCGAGTTGCTGGTGCACAAGCATACTCCGTACTGCGGCAAGCTTGAGTTGGGCGCTTGCCGCTTCGGGTTTCCTCGCCCCTCAGAGCGGCGCACCAGACGGCGCACTTCCCAGGAGCAGTACGCCAACAGCCGGTTCAAGAGCAGCCTCTGCGTGAGGCGGGCCGAAACAGACACCATGATGGGCAGTTACAATACGGCTATCTTGCGCAGATGGAGGGCAAGCATGGATCTGCAGGTCATTTGCGAGCTCACCAGTGCCAGCCGCTACATCCTGGGCTACGCCTTCAAGTCCGAGGAGGACCGAAAGGCGCAGCAACGCGTGGAGAAGATCGTTGCGGGCTTCAGCTCCGGCAACAACGACGGCCCGGACCTCCAGAACCAGCAGGTCTACAAAGCGGCGCATGCAGCATTGCAGGGTCGGACCACGTCCACGTTCGAGGCCTGCCACCTCCTGCTTGGCCTCCCCATCGTCCAGTTCTCAAGGGACAATGTGTGGATCCAAGCCGGGCCTCCGGCCACGTGGACTGTGTGGGTGCCCAGACAGGATGAAAGCCGTGCCCTCCGAGAACCCGACGCGTACCGCAACACCAAGCTCAGCCGAGATGGGGAGATGCCCATTGCTCAGCACAGGTACCGACAGGTGCAAGCACATTTCGGCAGCAAAGAAGTCCTGGTGCCAGTGGAAGGCGGAGCTCCGACGGCGTGCACTTGGCAGGATTTGACCTTCATGGACTTTTGCGCGGCCTTCAAGTTCGTCGGTGTCGAATTCCCGCAACCTCGCAGGCAGCCTGCTATCGTCGGGTACAGACCTTTCAACCCAGACCTCGAGCCAGAGGAGTTCTACTATTCCAGGCTGCTGCTGCACCTGGTCTGGAAGGAGCCGGGAGATTGGCTGGAGGAGGAAGACCGCGGAAGCCACGCGGCCGCCTTTCGGCGCATTGTGGCAGACTTAGACGGCCATCCTCATTTCTTGCGATCCAAATGCTTCCCGCAGCTGGACGGCACGGTGAATGCCGCCAGGAGACTGCAAGCCGTGCACGCCACCATGTACATGAAGACCAGGATGCATCCGGCCCACTTGCGGGACGGCTGGGCGAACAGCAAGGTGGCCGAGGACAACTACAAGGACTCCCTGGAAATTATGGAAGCGCTGAAGAAGCGGCACGGGGGCGACATCGACTTTCTGGCCCCAGACACCGTGCCCACCGGAGCCGCCAGCAACGCTTTCGCGCCTGTGGAAGGCGGAGAGGAGTCTTTCGAGATGCTGACGACGGAGAACCCGACCCCGGAAACGGAGCGACAACGGCAGGCAATGGAGCACATCGTCAACTCCGTCCTGAGCTGCCCGAACATCAAGAGCAGCGAGAGCACCCGACGACTGAAGATGCTGCTTCATGGACCGGGCGGATGCGGAAAGTCGGTTGTGGTGCGAGCAGCAGCTCACATGCTCCGCCAAAACGGCAAAGGAGTGGTGATCGCGGCGCCGACGGGGGTGGCGGCCTGGAACATCAACGGCGTGACCCTCCACTCATGCCTCCTTCTCCCGGTCGTTAACAAGAGCTACGGCAAGGCCTGCGATCTACCCCTTCCAAACGGCCCCCAGCTGGCTTCCCTCCGAGCAATCTGGGCAAAGGTGGTGGCACTCTTCGTGGACGAGATGAGCTTCGTTTCCGCGCATGTTGGATCGACTGGACCAGCACCTTCGTCTCGCCAAAGACGCTCCACACCTGCCTTTCGGAGGACTCCACATCGTCTTCGCCGGAGACTTGTACCAGTTGCCACCCCCGGGCGGCTTACCAGCCTTCGCCAGTTGGCTATGGCTTCTCTTCGAGCTGTGCGAGCTCCAGGGCAACCAGCGCGCAGCCAAGGACCCGGCCTGGGCGGCTCTGCTCGCAAGGGTCCGCGTCGGGAACTGGACGGAGGCGGACATCGAGACCTTGCACGGCATGGTGGTCAAGAAACATGGCTCGAAGCGGCCCGCCCCGAAGGCCGTCAATCTGTACGCCACCCGAAAAGCAGTCGCAAACGCCAACGACAAGTACAAAGCCGAGCACCTACAGAGAACCGACGCCACGCTTCACGACTGCCCGGCCGTGGACTTCAACGTCAAGACCGGAGCTCCGCTGGACCCAGCAGCCATCTGGACAGATCCAGAGGATACTGGAGGACTCGAGACCTTGCTGCAGCTTTCGGTCGGCTTGCGTGTTATGCTGCGGCACAACATCGACGTGGAGGATGGCTTGGTTAACGGGGCTTGCGGCGCCGTGGAGCACATCGACATCGACGAGACCAGCGGAGAGGTGGAAAGGATCTGGGTCGCCTTCGAAAAGAATGCCGGAACCATTTGGCGAGCGGAGCACGGCACCAACTCAGTGGCCATTCTCCGTCGCTCGGGCACGTACGTGGACAAGGACTGCAACAAAGCGGAAAGACGTCAATTCCCGCTCGTGCTCGCTAAAGCCATCACCATCCACAAGAGCCAGGCAGCCACGATGCACGACGGAGTCCACGCACGCTTGGACCACACGGTCACCCAGGAAGGTCAAGCGTACGTCGCCCTGAGCCGCTGCCCCGAGCAGGCTTTGTGCACCCTGGAGCACTTCAACCCGAAGGCTTTGCGATTCAATAAGAACGCTGAGTGGGCTCTGCACAAGTTGAAGTGTCAGCAAGCGCAGAGGGATGGTCCGCCACTGTGGCGTGCCTTGTTCAAGCCTCCGCAGAGCAAGGAAGTCTACTCGAAGCGATTGCAGGAGCTGGGCAAGCCTGATTTCGCGAAGCTGGGGACATGGCACGGCGAGGATGTGGAGGAGGGCGTCAACCCTGGCACTGCCCGCTGTGCGGCGAAGAAGCTCCCGACACCAAAGCTGCCGTTCAGGCTCACAGAAAGACGTGCCCGTGCAAGCCCGAATCCAAAGCCAAGGCCAAGAGCTCAGCCAAGAGCAAGGCTAAGCCCGTCGCCGGCGCCGCAGCAACGCCGAGCCAAGCTACGGTTGGCACGGGTAAGCGAGCCGCCGAAAATGCCGTGGCACATGTGCCGGTGGCCAAGCATCTTCGCAAAGACACTTGCAGCAACAGCACCGCGGCCACGCCAACAGCGGCAACCGCCCCAGGAGGAGCAGCAGAACCGGCCGAGCCTTATTTCGAGCAGCAGCAGCGCGCCCTCTGCGGGCTGCATGCTCTGAACAATGCTTGGGGGCAAGGCACTTCGCTCCGGAGGACATGGAGAAGGCCGTGCTCGTTCTTCTTGAAGAAGGTGGCCACGAACGTGGAGAAAACATCCAGGACCACGTGGCTCCAGATGGCTTCTACTCCTCCGAAGTCTTGGCTCAAGCACTCCAGTCGAAGGCCATGGACACGTACGATCGGGTCATGTGGGAGATGCCATTTGAGACCCGTGACGACCGTGCGCGAGCTGCAGGGAGCTGTAGGGGCTGTGCAGAATCGGGACAACCTGCACTGGGTGGCTTACCGGTTCTTCAACAACGGCATCCTCCGCTTGGATTCTTTGGCACGCGCGCCGGAGCACATCCCAGTGGACACCTTCTTGGCCGACCTCCGGCACCACCCCAGCACCTACTGCATCCGTGAGGTTTAGACCGTCTGTACAAAGCCATGGAGAGCTTCGCCACCGTGCGGACTGTATGTGTTTGCCTGCAAGTGAAAATCTGCATCTTTAGTCGTGTGCATCCACTGCAAGATCTGCAATTGCATCCATTGCAAGATCTGCAACGTTTCCCCAAGGCCCGATTGCAGATCCCATGTATGTTTCGCAGCCATCTCAAGCTTTTCGAACAAATCGAATCTCCAGCCATGGATCCCAAGACCGTTACAAGCAGCTCCATCGCCGCGATACCCGATACAAACAAAGCCAGCGCCTTACACTGCTAAAGAGATTCGAATGCTGTGCGTATGTGTCGCATCGTCGTGCGTTTTCGAGGTAGAACAGGGACAACGTGGCAGGGCAGTGCAAACGGGCCCAGGCAGGGCAGGGCAGGGCAGGGCACAGGCCGCCCCAAAAAAAATGCTTACACAAAGACGGCAAAACCCGCCAAAACTCCGTACCCAAACCCTACACAACTTCTATCGTGGCAGGGCAGTCAGGGCTAGGGCAGGGCACAGCAGGACGCAGGGCACAGCAGGGCACAGCAGGGCACAGCAGGGCACAGCAGGGCACAGCAGGGCACAGCAGGGCACAGCAGGGGCAGGGCAGGGCAGGGCTCGGCAGCAAAAAACAGAGCCACCTGCACAAAAAAAGCAAAAGCAAAAACCCTGTCAAAACCCGCCAAAACCCGCCCGAAACCCGCCAAAACCCGCCCGAAACCCGCCCGAAACCCGCCCGAAACCCGCCAAAACTCCGGACCCAAACCCTACACACCTTCTATTAAACCCTAAACCCTATAGGGTTTATATGATTTTGGCTTATATTCATACATATGTACATACAGCTATGCACATATACATATAGACAGAAGTAGAGATACAAATATTAATGTTATCAATATATGCTACATAAAATTATAAACATCATCGCATAGGGTGAATGTTTGTTTGTTATTACATGTGTACTTAAACTTTCAAACCTGTGTAGTCTTGCACCATTCCGCCTCGGCCGGTGGCTTCCGCCCAGCCTCGGCGGAAACTAAAATCTCCGTCGTAGCATCCTTATCATTTTATTGAACAGATCATTGGAATGATATCAGTTGTTCTATGTTTGGAATACTTCTACTACCGAAACACAAACAAAAAGAAAAACTATTAACCAACTATTTGATAAGAAAATTTGTCTTGTAAACAAAGAAAAGTCCCTACTATTTTTTTTACCATTCCTCAACTTGGGTTTTAGGTTTTGTAAGCGTTTGTCTCACTCACTCACTTTCATTCAACCATTCTTCTTCACTCCTTCTCACTCGCTGATTCTCATTCTCTCATGTTCACTCGCTCTTTCTCATCACGCGCTCGCGAACACTCACGCCCCCGCCAAAACAAAATCGGTTTTTGAATCTTCATTTCTGTGTTTTCACGCGTCGCCGAAACAAATTTGGTTCGGCAACTGTCGTTTTTGGGATTCTAAACCCCGTCCGTCCGTCCTTCCGTCCGTCCCGTCCGTCCGTCCCCGTCCATCCGTCCGTCCGTGAATCCTTTCCCGTCCGTCTGTCCGTCCGTCCCCGTCCCTTCTGTCCGTCCGTCCAGGGGTATCGCGTTTGCCTTGTAATTGAACGAAATCACAAAAAACAAATCTGTTTCTTGAATTGTTTTTTTTGTTTTCTTATCGCGGTCCATCCGTCCGTCCGTCCGTCCGTCCGTGCGTCCACATCCATCCGTCCGGCCACGCCCGGTCCGTGCCGTTCGGGTCCGTCGAGTCCGTCCCGTCCCGCGCTGTCCCGACACCCGTCCGTCGGTGCGTGTGCATGTGCGTCCATCCGTCGCCTGTTCGTTCGTTTGCCCGAACGAACGCAGGCGAGGTTTGCGGTAACGAACGCATTAGAGGAATGGGCCGGAGCCCCTTGTTTTTCCCATGAGGGTTGCCTAGGGCGCCAGCTGCGCTGGCGAACCCTAAACCCTAAACCCTAAACCCTAAACCCTAAACCCTAAACCCTAAACCCTAAACCCTAAACCCTAAACCCTAAACCCCCTAAACCCTAAACCCTAAACCCTAAACCCTAAAAACCCTAAACCCTAAACCCTAAACCCTAAACCCTAAACCCTAAACCCTAAACCCTAAACCCTAAACCCTAAACCCTAAACCCTAAACCCTAAACCCTAAACCCTAAACCCTAAATTTTAGACGGCCAGAGGCCGAAGGTGCGCCAGCGCAGCTTCTGGTTTGATGCCCAGCAGGTACGCAGGATTTAAGGCAAGCAACGGTCGACCACAGGGCAGTTTAAGTAAATTGACAAGTTTTTTCTAAGTGCAACTGAACGGTTTAAGTAAATTGAAATGACCCAAGCAACACACCCAACCCTAAACCCGAACCTTTAACCCTAAATTCGTTCACTCAGCATGTGCTCGCCAAGGTATGGCTCTGATCGCAACTCGGCTGCAATTCAACATGTCCAAGTGCAGAGCGTGCTTCTGTCAAGCTTGCGCCATGCTCACCTCATGCTTCCCACAAATGCCTGCATGCAATATGTTCCAGCCAAGGTGCAGCTCCAGAATGCAACTCGACTGCAATTCAGCAGGCACATGATAGAAATTGTATTTGCCACACCGTTGGGAAGCACCAAGATGCCAGCAAACAGTGCAGAACAAAAACACCCCATTTTGTTAACCCTTGTTGTCGTGCTCAACATCCTTAAAACAAGAAGTCAAGAACCAGTGCAGAAAAAAAGCCCCATTTTGTTAGTCCTAGTTGTCGTGCTCAACATCCTTAAAACAAGAAGCCAAGAACCAGAGCAGAAAAAAACACACCCCATTTTGTTAACCCTGGTTGTCGTGCTCAACATCCTTAAAACAAGAAGTCAAGAACCAGTGCAGAAAAAAAGCCCCATTTTGTTAGTCCTAGTTGTCGTGCTCAACATCCTTAAAACAAGAAGCCAAGAACCAGAGCAGAAAAAAACACACCCCATTTTGTTAACCCTGGTTGTCGTGCTCAACATCCTTAAACCAAGAAGCCAAGAACCAGTGCAGAAAAAAAGCCCCATTTTGTTAGTCCTAGTTGTCGTGCCACCTGCTGACAATCTGAAGCCCTGAAGATTGCCACCTGCTGACAATCCAAAGGGGCAACCGGCCAGCAAGGGAGTGTGACAGCCATCCGCCCCCTTTCCACCAACCCCCACCACGATTGCCACCTATTGGCAATCTATACCCCCTTAAGATTGCCACCTGCTGACAATCCAAAGGGGCAACCGGCCAGCAAGGGAGTGTGACAGCCATCCGCCCCCTTTCCACCAAGCTCCACCCAGATTGCCACCAGCTGACAATCTGAAGCCCTGAAGATTGCCACCTGCTGACAATCCAAAGGGGCAACCGGCCAGCAAGGGAGTGTGACAGCCATCCGCCCCCTTTCCACCAACCCCCACCAGATTGCCACCTATTGGCAATCTATACCCCCTTAAGATTGCCACCTGCTGACAATCCAAAGGGGCAACCGGCCAGCAAGGGAGTGTGACAGCCATCCGCCCCCTTTCCACCAACCCCCACCACGATTGCCACCTATTGGCAATCTGTACCCCCTTAAGATTGCCACCTGTTGGCAATCTGTACCCCCCTAAGATTGCCACCTGCTGACAATCTAGATCCCCTGTGATTGCCACTTCTTGGCAATCTGTACCCCCTTAAGATTGCCACCTGTTGGCAATCTGTACCCCCCTAAGATTGCCACCTGCTGACAATCTAGATCCCCTGTGATTGCCACCTGTTGGCAATCTGTACCCCCCTACGATTGCCGCCTTCTGACAATCTAGACCCCCTAAGATTGCCACCCCTTTGGGGCCTGGAGATTGTCACTCGGGGCCTGGCGATTGTCACTTTGGGGCCTGGAGATTGTCACCTGGGGCCTGGCGATTGTCACTTTGGGGCCTGGAGATTGTCACTCGGGGCCTGGCGATTGTCACTTTGGGGCCTGGAGATTGTCACCTGGGGCCTGGCGATTGTCACTTTGGGGCCTGGAGATTGTCACTTTGGGGCCTGGAGATTGTCACTTTGGCGTTGTGGGTGGCCTGGTTGCAAGTTTTTGCAGGTTTTGAGAGGTTTTTAAAGGCTCAGAGTGGTTTTAAAACGTTCTAAGTGGCTTCCGAAGTTATTTCAAAGGGCTTTAAGCAGTCTTGAAGCCGGGCAAAATTGACACCCACCGTCAATCTACGACCGCCCGGGGACCAGGATTTCCCCGACCCGCGCGCGTACACACAATGCGCTTTTGGACCCTCCGCTCGCCCCCTAAGGGGACATGCTAACTGTCTTTTGGAAGCTAGTAATGGCGTTGAACTACAGCGACTGCTGTACGCGCCAGTTCACTAGCGAAGCGGCCTCCAAATACCTAAAAAGAGCCGAGGTGCCTTCCTTGAGCATTCCAAAAGTAGGCCGCGGTCATACTTTTGGGATGTGTGCCACGGACGCGCTTTGCGCGAGGATCGGTTTGTTTTCCTCAGTGCCAAGGGCCAAGGGGGCTTCCCATTGAGCCTGTCAACGGGAACGCGTGTACTCGCTCGCGGGTGCGCGTTACTACCGGGGATCCGATCTATCTCCAATCGGTGAACACATATGGGCGAAGGATGTTTCAATCCGACCAGAAACATCGGGGAAGCAGGGAGCGTGTGCTGCGGGACATTCTCTTATAAGGCGCCTAAAATAAGGCCATCCCAGTACTAAGTACGCTGGGGGGTGCCTTCGAAGACCTTCACACTCTCATACTTCCCACGCATGCATTCAGTGAACATGTCCAAGCCAAGGACTGATTTTTGGTGCAAGCGACTCGGCTGCAATTAAACACGTGCATGTCCACGGCCATCATCAACATATATGTTAACTCAACATGTGCTCGCCCAGGCATTGCTCTGGTGGTCGCAACTCGGCTGCAATCAAACATGTCCACGTCTAGAGCGTGCTTGCGTCATGCTTGCGTCATGCTTGCATCAATTTCCCTGCCGAAGCCAAGGCGCGGTCAGATGAGGCGAGAGCCGCCTCCAGACTGCATCTAGAATCTAGACGCAAACCTCGAGTCCGCACAAGCCTTTCAGGGAGTTTTCAAGGGTTAGTCTGGCAGAATTGCCTCGCTTATTGGGGCTTTGGGAATGAAAACCTCTTGGAGAATTGTTTCGCTTATTGGGGCGTTAGGAAGGAAAACCTCTTGCAGAATTGTTTCGCTTATTGGGGCGCTAGTAAAGAAAATCTCTGGCAGAATTGCTTCGCTTATTGGAGCTTTTGGAATGAAAAACTCTTGCAGAATTGTTTCGCTTATTGGGGCGTTAGGAACCAAATTCTCTGGCAGAATTGTTTCGCTTATTGGGGCTTCAGGAATGAAAACCTCTTGCAGAATTGTTTCGCTTATTGGGGCGTTAGACGAAAAAACCTCTTGCAGAATTGTTTCGCTTATTGGGGCGTTAGAAGGAAAACCTCTTGGGCCATCCCAGGCTAAGTATGCTGGGGGGTGCCTTCAAAGACCTTCACACTTCATCATACCATCATATTTTCACACACACGCTTTCATTCAGCACGTCCCAGCCAAGGTATGCCACCTTGGAATGCAACTTGGCTGCAATCAGACACGTACATGTCCACGTCAGCTTGGCATCCCGCCCTTTTTGTGCCGCTGCCGAGGCACTACCAGAGGGACGGCAATGAGAAACGGCCACTAAGCTGCAATTGCACGCATGCAAGCTCGCAGTTTCCCTTCCATGTCGTACGTCAGGTCCGCTCCAAACCAAGCTGCCAGCCAAGACCTAAGGAAGATACATCCGCGATGAGAGCCCCTGCAGATGCAAGATGAGCCTCCTATATCACTGGTAAGGGGTGCCTTCAAAGACCTTCACGCTTCATCATACCATCATACATTCCCGCACATGCATTGATTCATCACGTCACAGCCAAGGTACACCACCTTGGAATGCAATTTGGCTGCAATCAGACTTCATGTACATGTCCGCAGCCAAGGTACACCTCTGATCGCATCTTGAGTGCAAGTAGACATGTTCATACTTGCCGTATGTTTTCATTGATTCCTTTCCAATGCCAAGGTACAACTAAGCGAGGACTCCCGGAGTCCAATTGGGAAGCCGGTCCACCGCCTGACAATCTTTATCCTCGTCCAATTTGTGAAGGAAATCGGCCTGGAGAGCTTGCGAGCCACCTGACAATCGTCACCCTCGCCCGCTTTGTGCAGGAAATCGGCGTGGGGAGCCTGCGAACCACCTGGCAATCTTCATTCCCGTCCAGGTTATGAAGGAAAATCCACTTGGAAAGCTCCCTCGCGTAGCTGTACGTACCTGCTCCAGTTAGAGGCATACCGTCTTTCAGCCGGAATACAGCCGGAGATGGTTTCGGTTTCACAAGGACGGCAACAGCCGCGCGAGTGAACACATGTTCGGCCCAGAGCATCGTTCACGAGTATTCCCAGATGTGCTCCTAGCGCAGGTTCGATCTGCTTTGATGTTTTTTGCGATTGAAGCCTTAATCGTCGTTCTGCCAGCTTTGATCATGAAGCATGCCCCTGCTTGGAAAGCCTTTGCAGCAGTGCGCCGCAGCCAGTCTTCTGCTCAGTCGAGCTACGCAGCGCCTACATAGCGTATTGCGGCAGCAATCTCTGCCCAAAAAATAGCGAGAGGCTACAATTCCAAAACGCCATGCCTTCCAGGTGCCTCGGATTCGAGGATCCTGCGCTTGGACCAGCCAGAGACTGCACGTTTGCCCGTGATGGACGTGGCGGCCGAGCACATGTCAAGAAGACCTCTTCCGACGGGCGCTGCATGTTCTGCAGCATCCCTGCGCTGCAAAAAGCTTTCGAATCACGTGTCGGCAAGGGGAACATCGTAGCGCAACTGAAAGGCTGGCGAGAAGCGGGATCTCCAACCTACGAGTTCGCATTGGCCCACAGCTCGCTGGTTGCACTAGATCCGGCACAGCTCCTTTGGCTTCGCTACAGTGCCGGAGAGCGTACCAAGTTTGACCTGCAGAACAGCTGGCTTCACAAGAAGATGCAGCGCCTGACACACTTCGTGCTCGGACGCCCGGCCATGAGAACTCCCAGATTGAGCGATGCTGCAGCGGCATTCGTCAGGCACTGCCGCTATTACGGGCAGAGGAACACCCCCGACGGCTACCCCAAGAACAACCAGTGGATTGAGCTCGTTGGCAAGGATGTCGTCAAGATCAACGATTATGGGAAAGAGATCAAGCACAAGAAGGCATGGAAAGGACGGAGCCCATGGAGCATGCAAAAAACCGTGCGAGCGCATCGCCAAGCATGGTGGAGAGCGCATCGGAAGATCCGCGGGCTGTTGATGGACAGCGTAAGCCGAGGACAACCTGTATACCAACCACTGCTCAGTTGGGCGTTCGAGAACAAGGTAATAAGGCCGGCCGGCTCGGTTAGGAAGAGGAAGCCCGAGAAGCCGCTTGATGAACACCACCGCGGAAGGATGCTTCAGCGCGTCAGCGAAGCTGCGAGCACCCGAGACCAGACAAGTCAGGGCGATTTGCCGGCAGACCCTCTGGACGACATGGAGAGTCCGAGCAGCCACTCCCAGTCCGCTTTGCCGGCTGACCCTCTACGGCAAGTGCCTCTGGACGACATGGAGAGTCCGACCGGCCAACCCCAGTCCGCCTTGCCTCCATCGGAGATGATGTCGTGGCCTCAGATGCATTGTCGCGCCACAGCAATTTAGTTCTGTCCTCATGTAAGCTGTCGTCGTCGTGCATTTCGTTGCCATACTGAGGCCCAGGCGATCATATATGCGAGACTATACTGCAAGGGCAAAGAAATTGCAGCAAGCAGAGCAAGGACAGCCGACCTCCAAGAAACTGGTGGCAGTGGTGACGCGCTGGGGCACGTCAAGCACCCTAAAGAATTTCGCTCAGCCTTCCGATCCGCTGTGGCAGGTGATGGTGGATCATCACGACGGCCCGGGTGGCCTAGGCGCTTTTCAGTCTCGTCTTCTGGAGACGCTGCAGCAGGCACTGGTCCACCACCCAAATCCCCAAGCCCGCGATCTTCGAGGCCTGCGACGACGTGGCAAAGTGATTGTTCTGAATGGCGCACCCTATCAAGGTACCATGGTCGAACACCATTTTCCATGGGTCCCGACTATGTACGTCGCAGGGAAGACGCCCTACGCAGCCTTCGAAGTGATTCGCCTTGTGATGGAAGAGAAAGTGCGACAAAGCCTGCTAACACAGGTACCTCCAGAACTTCACGTTTCTTGGCAACTCGGCAAGCCACCAGCAGAGGCCCCGCCGTCTCCGTGGAAACCAGTGGATGGCCACCGTCTTTTGTGGAGCCAATTTCAAGTGCAGCCTCCGGAAGCCCCTCGAATCCGCGAGCACCTGAGCGGGTACCTACAGCAGACATCAGAGAAGCCGCTGAAGTTTCGACTGGTGATGCAATGGGGCATCTCTGCCTTCGAGAAAGCCTTCAACCATGTTGGCATCCGGCTGGAAGTTCCAGATTTTCACTATCCAAACTGTCTGGCCCGCATCGTGCACAATTTGGGCGCGGGCGATAGCAGCATACATCGTGTGTGCAGCCTTCTGCACAACGTGCTTGGCGGCCGACCTATCCAACTCAGAGAATCAAACCATCCAATTTGTGCTTTCACCACCTGGCTGCGAGTGCAGCCAAACGTTGTTTTCATCTAAGTGATCTTCCTGGGTCGATTGACGTGCCCTTCGGCAAGAGCGGCAGACCAGAGACCGCAGGAGCCACTGTGTACAGCGGCCCGCGAAAGAGTACAGTGCGCGGCCAGAAACTGCTGTCAGACTTGCAATAGCGCAACAGATTCTTCGAAAAATGACAGCTTGCTCGGCTTGCTGTAATATCCAGCTTGAAGGTTGAAGCAATGCCTAGAGAAGGGCCAGTCAAAGCACCAGTGCCGGCCAGCAGGTTTTGGCTCACGATAAGTTCTAGACCATGACAAGACTTCAAAAATAACTTCGAAAATCTTGCCGATCGATAGAGCTTGAGCAGCAGAAACGTCTTAGCTTTCCGATGCATCGCGATAGCATCGTCTTGCATGTAGACTTGACCAATGCTTCCATCACCGACCTCCGCGGGGGCCTTCGACAAGGCAGCGCCATCATGAGCTGGCTTGTGGTCTCGCTCCGCCCAGGTTCCGGATTCAACGAAATCGACAAGCTCGCTTGCACCGAATCTAGCTTCGGCGGCTGTCCGCCAAGCCGTTCTCCAGTGCGTTTGCTAGAACAAGAGAAAGCAATACAGAGTAGTGGTAGGTGAAGGCTTGGAAAATGGCTTGGAAAAAGCAAAAACAAGCGATTTGGTGGATTGGACGGGGTTCTTGAAATGAAGAAGCAAAACAATTTTGGGCTTGGAAAGGGGGTCTGGAAAAGGCCGAAAATCCAAAGTGGAGGCTTGGAGAAGGGGGTTTAAGGTTTAGAAGAACGCCCAACAAACTTGGGCTTGGAAACGGGCTTGGAGCGGCAAAAGGATTGAATTTCACGCCGGGTTGGGACGCACCGCAAACTTCAAAAAACAAAAACAGATTCAGGCCACAACCACCTTTCAAAAGTTGGGCTCGGAATGGAAAAAGCAAAAAACTTCAATAGACAAGGGAGGAGTCTCGGTGCCGGGAGAGTCTCGGTGCTGGGAGGAGTCTCGGTGCCAGGGAAAGGGACCCCTCCGCCTCTGAGCCCCAACCCACCTGGAACCCCTGACACGTCGCCAGGAGGGACCCGGCCGCGCCAGAAAAGCTTGAAAAGTTTACCGAGCCAACCCGGAAAAAGTCCCTAAAACCCTCATTTTTTTGAAGCAACAAAAAACACCAAACCCCAGCAACCCCTTAACACTAACAAAGCTTCAATTTAACCTAGCCCGAACGAACAGCGCACAATCGCAGGGCAGACGACAAGTTTTAAGGCTTAAGCAACGGCCCCCTTAAAGCAGTGAAACCACAAGAACACCCAAGCCCCAGCAATCCCTTAACACTCACAGGGCTTTAAACCTAACTTAACCCGAACAAACAGAAAACAATCGAGAGGCAGACGCAAAATTTTAGAACTTAAGGACCAGCCCCCCTAAAGCAGAGCAAGCCTTCGTGGGAGATGCTTGGGGCGCCTGTTAGCGCAGTCCACAGGGTCCCCCTTAAGGCAGAGAAGCCTTCGGGTGAGATGCTCGCACTCGGACCCCTCCGCCTCCGAGCCCGAACCCAGCTCCAACCCCTGAAAAATTCGCGAGAGGGGACCCGGCCACGCCAGAAAAGCTTGAAAAGTTTCCCGACCAAGTTTAGGGTTTAAGAAGCAGCCCCCTTAAAAGCAGCTGATGCAGTGGCTAGCTTCGCGTGAGATGCTTGGGGCGCCTGTTAGCGCAGTCCAAAAACTGCGCTGGCGAATCGGGTGAGATGCTCACACTCGGACCCCTCCGCCTCCGAGCCCGAACCCAGCTCGAACCCCTGAAACTTCGCGAGGGGGGACCCGGCCGCGCCAGAAAAGTTCAAAGGTTTCGAACCCCAACCCGGAAAAAGTGCCGGAAAACAGACACGGGAGGACTCTCGCACCGAGACTCCTTTTGCTCTTCCCGGAAGAGCAAAAGGAGTCTCGGTGCGTTTACGGTTTAGGGACCACCCCTATAACTTACAAACTGACAGGGGCGCCCGCAGAGCGCTGGCGAACCCTAAACCCTAAACCCTAAACCCTAAACCCTAAACCCTAAACCCTAAACCCTCAAGCAAATGATAAATAGAAGGTGTGTGTTGGACGGCAGATCCCGAAGCAGTCCCCATGAAAGCCCGAAGCAGTCCCCGCGAGCGCCCGAAACAGTTCCACAAAAGCCCGAAGCAGTCCTCGCGGAGACAGTCCCCGCGAGAGCCCGAAACAGTCGCCACGAGAGCGCGAAACAGTCCCCGCCAGAGCCCGAAACAGCCTCCACAAGAGCCCGAAACAGTCCCCTCGAGAGTCGAAACAGTCCCCACCAGAGCCCGAAACATTCCCCAGCAGGGCCCGAAACAGTCCCCACGAAAGCCCGAAATAGTCACCAGAAAAGCTTGGAACACTGCCCAGAAAGCCCGAAACAATTCCCACAAGAACCCGAAACAGTCCCCGCCAGAGCCCGAAACAGTCCCCGCGAGAGCCGCAGCGAGAGCCCGAAACAGTCCCCACGAGAGCCCGAAACAGTCCCTGCGGAGCCGGCCCCGAGGGCGCGAGGACTGTGACACACGCGGTGGCCGGAGGGGCTTCAAATTGTCACAGCATGACAATCTGGGGGGGGTGGGGGGGCCCAGATTGTCACGGCGTGACAATCTGGCGGCCCCGACCGCACGAAGAGTGTGACGCGGGCGGGGTTCGGAGGGGCTTCAAATTGTCACAGCATGACAATCTGGGGGGGTGGGGGGGCCCAGATTGTCATGGCGTGACAATCTGGGCGGCCGCGACCGCACGAAGAGTGTGACGCAGGTGGGGGCCGAAGGGGCCTCAAATTGTCACGGCGTGACAATCTGGATTGTCACGGTGTGACAATCTGGGGGAGGAAGGGGGCGGAGATTGTCACGACATGACAATCTCTCCCCCGCCATCGCCCCCAGATTGTCACCAGGTGACAATCTGGCCCCCAAAATTGTCATGACGTGACAATCTCCATCCCTGCCCCCCCCCTCAGATTGTCACGGCATGACAATCTAAATTGTCATCCTGCGACAATCTTTTGGGAGGCAGGGCGTGAGAATCGGGGCGGCTCGGATACACACAGTGCGCTTTTAGGGTTCGCATTTGCCCCCGAAAATGGCGGGGTAATGGCATCCTTGTGGAAGGAGGGTGGCCCAACCGTAGCATGGCTGCGGCGAACCATTCTTCCGAACCGGCCTCCACATACCTAAAAAGGGCCGAGGATGTCTTCCCGAGCACTTCCGAAAGGCTGCGGCCACACTTTCGGGGTGCGTGCCACGGACGCGCTTTGCGCGAGGATTCGTTCCTCAGTGCCACGGGCCGGGATCTTCCGTCCAACCTGTTAAAGGGAACGCGTGTACTCGCATGGCGAGTGCACGTTATTACCGGGCTGTCGACTCCTCCGAAGTCGGCGAACCCAGCACAGGTGAAGCCTCTCTGCCATTCTAATCCGGCACGGGCTACGGAAGTAGGAGCGTGTACTGAGGGACACTCTCTGACAAGGCATCCTAAAACAAGGCTATCCCGGATTCACCATGAACCATCCATCCGGGGGGTGCCTTCAAGGATCTTCACACTCCCCATGATCAACATGTTCGCTCTCTCAACATGTGCTCGCCAAGGTACAGCTCTGGTCGCAACTCGGCTGCAATCAAACATGTCCACGCGAAGGAAACAGGCCCAGTCCCGACGAGAGCCCGAAACAGTCCCCGCCAGAGCCCGAAGCAATCCCCACGAGAGCCCGAAGCAATCCCCACGAAAACCCGAAACAGTTTCCACGAAGGCCCGAAACAGTCCAAAAGGACAAGCGCGACTAAATGTACAAAATCCTGGATTTAGAGCTGCTTGTCCTTTTCCGAAAAGGACAAACGCGACTCCGGCCCCCAGGACGCGAGGAGTGTGACGCACGCGGGGGCCGGAGGGGCCCCAAATTGCAACGGCGTCGCGTTCTGGGCGGCTCAAATTGTCATGGCGTCGCGTTTTGAGGGGGCCCGGGAACACGAGGAGTGTGACGCACGGGGGCCGGACGGACGGTGCCGGAGGTTTTAGAGCGGCTTGTCCTTTTTGCGAAAAGGACAAGCGCGACTAAATGCACAAGCTCCTGGATTTAGAGCTGCTTGGCCTTTTCGGAAAAGGACAAGCGCGATTAAATCTACACCATCCTGGATTTAGAGCTGCTTGTCCTTTTCCGAAAAGGACAAACGCGACTCCGGCCCCCAGGACGCAAGGAGTGTGACGCACGCGGCGGCCGGAGGGGCCCCAAATTGTCACGGCGTCGCGTTCTGGGCCGCTCAGATTGTCATGGTGTCGCGTTTTGGGGGGGCGGTGCCGGAGGTTTTAGAGCTGCTTGTCCTTTTCCGAAAAGGACAAGCGCGACTAAATGTACAAAATCCTGGATTTAGAGCTGCTTGTCCTTTTCCGAAAAGGACAAGCGGGACTCCGGCCCCCAGGACGCGAGGAGTGTGACGCACGCGGGGGCCGGAGGGGCTCCAAATTGTCACGGCGTCGCGTTCTGGGCGGCTCAGATTGTCATGGCGTCGCGTTTTGGGGGGACGGTGCCGGAGGTTTTAGAGCTGCTTGTCCTTTTCCGAAAAGGACAAGCGCGACTAAATGCACAAAATCCTGGATTTAGAGCTGCTTGTCCTTTTCCGAAAAGGACAAGCGCGACTAAATGTACACACGGGCCGGCCCTCCAGATTGTCACGCCAGTCTGTCTTGTCCTTTTCCCAATTTGTGAACCCCGACAAAAATGACAATCTGGGGGCCGGCCCGTGTGTACATTTAGAGCTGCTTGTCCTTTTCCGAAAAGGACAAGCGCGACTAAATCTACAAAATCCTGGATTTAGAGCTGCTTGTCCTTTTCCGAAAAGGACAAGCGCGACCAAATGTAGAAAACCGGAAGGTTAAGAGCAGCCACACGAAAAGAAAGGGGGGGACCTCGAGATTCGCAGCCGGCCTTATCTAAAAGGCACATTTTATGAACAGAATTTGTCACTTGAAAATCACCAGCAATTTTCCAAATTTCCGGAAGCAAGAAATAGAAAATCTCGAATTTAGAGCTGGTTGTCCTTTTCCGAAAAGGACAAGCGCGACTAAATGCACAAAATCCTGGATTTAGAGCTGCTTGTCCTTTTCCGAAAAGGACAAGCGCGACTAAATGTACAAAATCCTGGATTTAAAGCTGCTTGTCCTTTTCCGAAAAGGACAAGCGCGACTAAATCTTCAAAATCCTGGATTTAGAGCTGCTTGTCCTTTTCCGAAAAGGACAAGCACGACTAAATGCACAAAATCCTGGATTTAGAGCTGCTTGTCCTTTTCCGAAAAGGACAAGCGCGACTAAATGTACACACGGGCCGGCCCTCCAGATTGTCACACCAGTCTGTCTTGTCCTTTTCCCAATTTGTGAACCCCGACAAAAATGACAATCTGGGGGCCGGCCCGTGTGTACATTTAGAGCTGCTTGTCCTTTTCCGAAAAGGACAAGCGCGACTAAATTTACAAAATCCTGGATTTAGAGCTGCTTGTCCTTTTCCGAAAAGGACAAGCGCGACTAAATGTAGAAAACCGGAAGGCTAAGAGCAGCCACACGAAAAGAAAGGGGGGGACCTCGAGATTCGCGGCCGGCCTTATCTAAAAGGCACATTTTATGAACAGAATTTGTCATTTGAAAATCACCAGCAATTTTCCAAAATTCCGGAGGCAAGAAATAGAAAATCTCGAATTTAGAGCTGGTTGTCCTTTTCCGAAAAGGACAAGCGCGACTAAATGCACAAAATCCTGGATTTAGAGCTGCTTGTCCTTTTCCGAAAAGGACAAGCGCGACTAAATCTTCAAAATCCTGGATTTAGAGCTGCTTGTCCTTTTCCGAAAAGGACAAGCACGACTAAATGCACAAAATCCTGGATTTAGAGCTGCTTGTCCTTTTCCGAAAAGGACTAAATGCGCGACTAAATGTACACACGGGCCGGCCCTCCAGATTGTCACGCGAGTCTGTCTTGTCCTTTTCCCAATTTGTGAACGCCGACAAAAGTGACAATCTGGGCCCCCCGGCCCCCCCCGTACACACAGTGCGTTTCTGGACGCTCCGCTCGCCCCCTAAGGGGGCATCCTTGCTGTCCTTGTGGAAGCTAGTACTGGCGTTGAACTACAGCGACTGCTGTACGCGCCAATTGACTAGCGAAGCGGCCTCCACATACCTAAAAAGGCCGAGGATGCTTTCCCGAGCATTTCCGAAAGGCTGCGGCCATACTTTCGGGGTGCGTGCCACGGCCGCGCTTTGCGCGAGGATTCGTTCCTCAGTGCCACGGGCCGGGATCTTCCGTCCAACCTGTTAAAGGGAACGCGTGTACTCGCATGGCGAGTGCGCGTTACTACCGGGCTGTCGACTCCTCCGAAGTCGGCGAACCCAGCACAGGTGAAGCCTCTCTGCCATTCTTATCCGGCACGGGCTACGGAAGTAGGAGCGTGTACTGAGGGACACTCTCTGACAAGGCATTCTGAAACAAGGCTATCCCGGATTCACCATGAATCATCCATCCGGGGGGTGCCTTCAAGGATCTTCACACTCCCCATGATCAACATATACGTTAACTCAACATGTGCCCGCCAAGGTATTGCTCTGGTCGCAACTCGGCTGCAAACAAGCATGTCCACGTCTAGAGTGTGCTTGCGTCATGCTTGCGTGATGCTTGCATCGATTTCTTTGCCGAAGCCAAGGTACAATCAGCGCCGTCAGATGAGGCGAGAGCCGCCTGGCCTTTCAAGGAGTTTTAAGGGTTGGGAATGAGAATTTGCTTGCAGAGTTGTTTCGCTTACTGGGGCGTTTGGAAGGAAAACCTCTGGCAGAATTACTTCGCTTCTTGGGGCTTTAGGAATGAAGATCTCTTGCAGAATTGTTTCGCTTATTGGGGCGTTAGGAAGGCAAACCTCTTGCAGAATTGTTTCGCTTATTGGGGCGTTAGAAGGAAACCTCTCGCGGCCACGAGAGCCCGAAACAGTCCCCACGGAGCCCGAAACAGTCCCCGCGAGAGGCCAAAACAGTCCCCAGGAGAGACCCGAAACAATCCCCGCGGGAGCCCGAAACAACCCCCGGGAGAGCCCGAAACAGTCCCCACGAGAGCCCGCCAGAGCCCGAAACAGTCCCCACGAGAGCCTGAAACAGTCCCTGCGGGATCCCGAAACAGTTCCCACCAGAGGTCCAGCGAGAGCCCGAAACAGTCGTCGGACGAGGCGAAAGCCGCTTCCAGACTGCATCTAGACGCAAAAACCTCGAGTCCGCACAAGCCTTTCCCTACGTTTCGTAGCCTAGCATGCGTCCACCAAGGTATGGCTCTGGTCGCAACTCGGCTGCAATCAAACATGTTCACGTCTAGAGCGTGCTTGCGTCAGGCTTGTGCCAGGCTTTCATCGCTTTCCCTGCCGAAGCCAAGGTACAACCAGCGCCGTCAGATGAGGCGAGAGCCGCCTCCAGACTGCATCTAACAGCAACCTGGCACTTTCGGACAACCTGGCGATCCTGATCCTCGTCCATTTTATGGAGGAAATCCAATTGGGAAGCTCTCGGACCACTTGCTTACGAAGCTGCTGCGAGGGAGTGAAGACGAATACATCTGCAAGTGCACATACACGCGTCAACTACAGTACATTATGCTTTCACATTTTTTGAAGATTTCGCCGCAACTTACAAGGCGCACAATGTGCCCGGCAAAGAATCGGCGGCGTGAGACATTGAACGAGAGCAGAAACGTGGCGAGCTAGGAGCAAAAACTCGATTGCGACCGCCCTCTTGTTGATGATGGTTGTTTGCATTCTTGAGCGTTCGAGCTGCTTTCATGTTTCTTGTGCTTGAAACCTTGGTCGTCGTTCTCCGCAGCTTTCCTGGTGTCAGTTAGTTGGACAGTAGACTGATTTCAGGCCTAGACATCTTGTGTTCGCCATGGCGCCCTGCCTGCGATGTGGCAAGGGAACCCGGAGCGGCCGCGGAGAAGGTTGGTGCAGCAATCCCCAGTGCCGTCGAGAAGAACAAGAAGAGCGCAAGGCCCAGGCGAGCCGCAAAAGACAAGAGCGAGCTGCAAAGGGGGGTGGCAGTCGCGGACCCCTTCCCCTCGAAGCAGCCAGACAAGAACAGCGACGACAGCTCCAAGCTCAGAGGGCGGAGGAAGGAGTTGGCAGCCGCGGGCCCAAGCCAGACGAGAACAGCAGCCATCGTGCCCCCCGCCGTGAACAACAAGCCGCAAGGGCGGAGATGATGGAGGAGGGCGCTGGCAGCCGTGGGCCGAAGCCTGAGGAGGACAGCACTCGGGCACAGAAGCTCAAGCTGCAAATCCAAAGAGAGGAGGAGGGTGTCGGCACTCGTGGGCCGAAGCCAGACGAGAACAGCAGCCATCGTGCCCCTCGCCGGGAACAACAAGCCGCAAGGGCAGAGATGATGGAGGAGGGTGTCGGCACTCGTGGGCCGAAGCCAGACGAGAACAGCAGCCATCGTGCCCCTCGCCGGGAACAACAAGCCGCAAGAGCAGAGATGATGGAGGAGGGTGTCGGCACTCGTGGGCCGAAGCCTGAGGAGGACAGCACTCGGGCACAGAAGCTCAAGCTGCAAATCCTAAGAGAGGAGGAGGGTGTCGGCACTCGTGGGCCGAAGCCTGAGGAGGACAGCACTCGGGCGCAGAAGCTCAAGCTGCAAATCCAAAGAGAGGAGGAGGGTGTCGGCACTCGTGGGCCGAAGCCAGACGAGAACAGCAGCCATCGTGCCCCGCGCCGTGAACAACAAGCCGCACGGGCAGAGATGATGGAGGAGGGCGCTGGCAGCCGTGGGCCAAAGCCCGTCGCCACCGAGGTTCAACAACAAGGGTATCCTTTCCCCGACGAAGAGAAGCTCACCCCCGAGCAGGCGCAGGCCTACTACGTCGCTTTCGTCCGCAGCTGGGGCAGGTTTGGTTTGTCGAGGGTTTGTGAAGGATGCAGGACGCTGACGCCGGCAAGACATCTCAAACTGCAGAAAGTGACGGGGAAGCTACGCTGCAAGAATTGCAGGGAGAATCACACCAAGCTCGTTCTCCAGCCCTTGCCGCCCGTCCCGCAAGTCTTACAAAGGCTGAAACCCCTCGAGCAGCAGCTGATCGCCATGGCCAGGATCTCGCAGGTCTTGATCGACAAGCTTCCCGGCGGTGGCCCGAGTGCAGCGTGGGGGCGCATGTACGCAGTGCTGATGGAGGAGCCCCTCATTTGCGACGTCTTGCAGGGTGCCACTTTGATAGACGACGGCACGGTCTTGGTGGAGGGGGTCCAGGGCATGACCGCCTCGCCAGCGCGCCTCCACTGCTTGCACGCAGCTCTACAGCACCTGCAAGCCGAACACTCCTTGTACACAAACAGCCCTGCAGTGCACAGGGCCATAGAGAGAATGGCAGCCATCCTGGCACAGAGCGGACCCACCTCAAGAGCATACGAAGGAGGAGGAGACTGTCCGCAGCAACCATCAGAGTCCGACAGTGACGATGACGAGCTCGAGGTGACCTACCTGGTGCCCAAGGAGTACAAGATCCCCAACGCCGAGATCAGCGATCTGCGCAAGGCCCGAGAATGTTCGAGGCTGATCGAGAACATGGACGTGAAGTTCTTCCCGCACTTGTTTCCAACTGGTACCGGCGGATTCCCAATGCTCACACAAGGCAAGGAGACCAACTTCTCACAGTATGCCCGGAAACGTCTCCTCGGTCTAGACCCACGATTTGAAGCATCCACGGCCTACATCATGTGGCTGCTCGAGATGCAAACGAAGAAGCGCTTGTCAGGCAACATCAACGTGAGGATCCGCGACCTAAAGCAGCCCAGAGGCTCAACCGAGTACGAGAACCACAGCCGTCAGGTATACACGGTCCTCAGAGACATGCCAGGAACGCAGCCGTACCTGCATGCAAAGAAGGGCGTGGCGCTCAGCATGTACGAGCAGCTCGGCATTCCCAACTTCTTCATGACGCTGACCTGTCACGCGCGCCAACCAGAACTCCTCGTCGCAGTCATCATGGCCAGACTCTTGCGACTCCATCCCCAACGTCCGCCCGAAGAGCTGGAGCGGCAGGCTGCCGAAATCCTGTCCTGCTACCAGAACGACGAGAAGTTCACCTGGGACGGCCTCTCCCCCAACCAGCTGTGCAACCAGCATCCTGCAGTGGTGGCCAGACAGTTCATGCACCAGGTGTCCAAACTGATGGCGTGGTTGTCAGCCGAACGCGATGCGCCTGATGATGTACAAAGAGACGCAGATCCACAAGACGAGCCCCAGCAAGACGATGTGGACGTCGAGGAGGACTTCGCCCAAGCCCCGGCCACGGATTCCGCGGGTGCCCATCGGCGCATGCGCAGGGAGCGGCCGCCCTTCAAGGTCTTGGACTATATCCTCCGCATCGAATGGCAAAAGCGGGGCTTCCCGCATGCTCACATCCTTTTGTGGACCTCGGAACGGTGGAACGCAAAGGAGGACCGGCAGCGGCAGGCGGCTCCGGAGCCTTCGGAGACCAAAGAAGCGGCAAAGAAAGCAGACCCGAATTGGTCGGACGACGAGGAGATGGAGAAGTTCGTCCCCAAGTGCGCAGAAGATCTCAGCGACAAGCACATCGTTACGAAGAGCCCGCACACTTGGCGCCAATCGCAACGACTCCAGCCCCGAGACATCGAAATCAATGCCAAGCTCGCCGAGTTGCTGGTGCACAAGCATACTCCGTACTGCGGCAAGCTTGAGTTGGGCGCTTGCCGCTTCGGGTTTCCTCGCCCCTCAGAGCGGCGCACCAGACGGCGCACTTCCCAGGAGCAGTACGCCAACAGCCGGTTCAAGAGCAGCCTCTGCGTGAGGCGGGCCGAAACAGACACCATGATGGGCAGTTACAATACGGCTATCTTGCGCAGATGGAGGGCAAGCATGGATCTGCAGGTCATTTGCGAGCTCACCAGTGCCAGCCGCTACATCCTGGGCTACGCCTTCAAGTCCGAGGAGGACCGAAAGGCGCAGCAACGCGTGGAGAAGATCGTTGCGGGCTTCAGCTCCGGCAACAACGACGGCCCGGACCTCCAGAACCAGCAGGTCTACAAAGCGGCGCATGCAGCATTGCAGGGTCGGACCACGTCCACGTTCGAGGCCTGCCACCTCCTGCTTGGCCTCCCCATCGTCCAGTTCTCAAGGGACAACGTGTGGATCCAAGCCGGGCCTCCGGCCACGTGGACTGTGTGGGTGCCCAGACAGGATGAAAGCCGTGCCCTCCGAGAACCCGACGCGTACCGCAACACCAAGCTCAGCCGAGATGGGGAGATGCCCATTGCTCAGCACAGGTACCGACAGGTGCAAGCACATTTCGGCAGCAAAGAAGTCCTGGTGCCAGTGGAAGGCGGAGCTCCGACGGCGTGCACTTGGCAGGATTTGACCTTCATGGACTTTTGCGCGGCCTTCAAGTTCGTCGGTGTCGAATTCCCGCAACCTCGCAGGCAGCCTGCTATCGTCGGGTACAGACCTTTCAACCCAGACCTCGAGCCAGAGGAGTTCTACTATTCCAGGCTGCTGCTGCACCTGGTCTGGAAGGAGCCGGGAGATTGGCTGGAGGAGGAAGACCGCGGAAGCCACGCGGCCGCCTTTCGGCGCATTGTGGCAGACTTAGACGGCCATCCTCATTTCTTGCGATCCAAATGCTTCCCGCAGCTGGACGGCACGGTGAATGCCGCCAGGAGACTGCAAGCCGTGCACGCCACCATGTACATGAAGACCAGGATGCATCCGGCCCACTTGCGGGACGGCTGGGCGAACAGCAAGGTGGCCGAGGACAACTACAAGGACTCCCTGGAAATTATGGAAGCGCTGAAGAAGCGGCACGGGGGCGACATCGACTTTCTGGCCCCAGACACCGTGCCCACCGGAGCCGCCAGCAACGCTTTCGCGCCTGTGGAAGGCGGAGAGGAGTCTTTCGAGATGCTGACGACGGAGAACCCGACCCCGGAAACGGAGCGACAACGGCAGGCAATGGAGCACATCGTCAACTCCGTCCTGAGCTGCCCGAACATCAAGAGCAGCGAGAGCACCCGACGACTGAAGATGCTGCTTCATGGACCGGGCGGATGCGGAAAGTCGGTTGTGGTGCGAGCAGCAGCTCACATGCTCCGCCAAAACGGCAAAGGAGTGGTGATCGCGGCGCCGACGGGGGTGGCGGCCTGGAACATCAACGGCGTGACCCTCCACTCATGCCTCCTTCTCCCGGTCGTTAACAAGAGCTACGGCAAGGCCTGCGATCTACCCCTTCCAAACGGCCCCCAGCTGGCTTCCCTCCGAGCAATCTGGGCAAAGGTGGTGGCACTCTTCGTGGACGAGATGAGCTTCGTTTCCGCGTTCATGTTGGATCGACTGGACCAGCACCTTCGTCTCGCCAAAGACGCTCCACACCTGCCTTTCGGAGGACTCCACATCGTCTTCGCCGGAGACTTGTACCAGTTGCCACCCCCGGGCGGCTTACCAGCCTTCGCCAGTTGGCTATGGCTTCTCTTCGAGCTGTGCGAGCTCCAGGGCAACCAGCGCGCAGCCAAGGACCCGGCCTGGGCGGCTCTGCTCGCAAGGGTCCGCGTCGGGAACTGGACGGAGGCGGACATCGAGACCTTGCACGGCATGGTGGTCAAGAAACATGGCTCGAAGCGGCCCGCCCCGAAGGCCGTCAATCTGTACGCCACCCGAAAAGCAGTCGCAAACGCCAACGACAAGTACAAAGCCGAGCACCTACAGAGAACCGACGCCACGCTTCACGACTGCCCGGCCGTGGACTTCAACGTCAAGACCGGAGCTCCGCTGGACCCAGCAGCCATCTGGACAGATCCAGAGGATACTGGAGGACTCGAGACCTTGCTGCAGCTTTCGGTCGGCTTGCGTGTTATGCTGCGGCACAACATCGACGTGGAGGATGGCTTGGTTAACGGGGCTTGCGGCGCCGTGGAGCACATCGACATCGACGAGACCAGCGGAGAGGTGGAAAGGATCTGGGTCGCCTTCGAAAAGAATGCCGGAACCATTTGGCGAGCGGAGCACGGCACCAACTCAGTGGCCATTCTCCGTCGCTCGGGCACGTACGTGGACAAGGACTGCAACAAAGCGGAAAGACGTCAATTCCCGCTCGTGCTCGCTAAAGCCATCACCATCCACAAGAGCCAGGCAGCCACGATGCACGACGGAGTCCACGCACGCTTGGACCACACGGTCACCCAGGAAGGTCAAGCGTACGTCGCCCTGAGCCGCTGCCCCGAGCAGGCTTTGTGCACCCTGGAGCACTTCAACCCGAAGGCTTTGCGATTCAATAAGAACGCTGAGTGGGCTCTGCACAAGTTGAAGTGTCAGCAAGCGCAGAGGGATGGTCCGCCACTGTGGCGTGCCTTGTTCAAGCCTCCGCAGAGCAAGGAAGTCTACTCGAAGCGATTGCAGGAGCTGGGCAAGCCTGATTTCGCGAAGCTGGGGACATGGCACGGCGAGGATGTGGAGGAGGGCGTCCAACCCTGGCACTGCCCGCTGTGCGGCGAAGAAGCTCCCGACACCAAAGCTGCCGTTCAGGCTCACAGAAAGACGTGCCCGTGCAAGCCCGAATCCAAAGCCAAGGCCAAGGTCCACGCGGCTCCAGTGAATAGGCCGCTACTGTCAGCCTATATAATAATAACCCTAAACCTTGGTGCAAACCGGCCGGGCACGCTTGGATTCCTCCTTTCTGGGCCCCGGTAAACCTTGGTGCAAATGGTCGGGCACCCCTGGATTCCTCCTTGCTGCCTTTAAGCCTTAAATTAAAGACCCAGGGACGATTCCGAGCCTTGGACCGAGGAGCCCCAGGGCACAGTTTAGTGGAGCCACACGAAAAGAAAGAGGGGGACCTCGACTTGGGCACCTGGCCCTAATTAAAATGCACATTTTATATAAAGAATTTAACAAGGCAAAATCAGCAGCGATTTTCCAGATTTTTGGAGGGCAGGGAAGAGTTTAGTGGAGCCACACGAAAAGAACGGCCCTGTTTTGCTGCAGAATGTGGCCTTGACCGCTTTGGGCCCACATGGACACCGGATGGTTTAGTGGCGGCACACATAAAGAACGGCCCTGTTTTGCTGCAGAATGTGGCCCCGACCCCTTTGGGCACACACGAGCACTCGAGGGTCCATTTTTCGATCCTAAGCTCAGGGACGGTTCCGAGCCCTGGACCGAGGAGCCCCAGGGCAGAGTTTAGTGGAGCCACACGAAAAGAAAGAGGGGGACCTCGACTTGGGCACCTGGCCCTAATTAAAATGCACATTTTATATAAAGAATTTAACAAGGCAAAATCAGCAGCGATTTTCCAAATTTTTGGAGGGCAAGGAAGAGTTTAGTGGAGCCACACGAAAAGAACGGCCCTGTTTTGCTGCAGAATGTGGCCTTGACCGCTTTGGGCACACATGGACACTGGAGGGTTTAGTGGCAGCACACGAAAAGAACGGCCCTGTTTTGCTGCAGAATGTGGCCCCGACCCCTTTAGGCACTCACGAGCACTCGAGGGTCCATTTTCGATCCTAAGCTCAGGGACGGTTCCGAGCCTTGGACCGAGGAGTCCCAGGGCGGAGTTTAGTGGAGCCACACGACGAAAAGAAAGAGGGGGACCTCGACTTGGGCACTTGGCCTTCATTAAAATGCACATTTTATATAAAGAATTTAGCAAAGCAAAATCAGCAGCAATTTTCCAGATTTCTGGGCCCCGGTAAACCTTGGTGCAAATGGGCGGGGACCTCTGGATTCCTCCTTGCTGCCTTTAAAGAACCTTAAAATTAAGGACCCGGAGCCGAAAATTAAGAACCCGGAGCTTAAAATTAAGGCCAGACCTAAAATCAAGGACCCGGAGCCTAAAATTAAGGGCCCGTAATTAAGGGCCAGGCTAAAATTAAGGCACCGGAGCTTAAAATAAGGACCGGACCTAAAATTAAGGACCCGGAGCCTAAACTTAAAGGCCCGGAGCTTAAAATTAACCGGACCTACTTAAAATTAAGGACCCAGAGCCTAGCGCAGGCCCCCACAAAGCCTGCAGAAGGTCCTCCCCCGTAAACCCTGCAGAGGCCCCAGAGGCCACAAGCCCACCGAAGCCACCCAGAAGGCCCTTTGGGTCACTTTGGGGCCTGGAGATTGTCACTCTGGGGCCTGGAGATTGTCACTTGGGGGCCTGGAGATTGTCACTTTGCGCCTGGAGTTTTTCACTTTGGTGTTGTGGAAAAGTTGGCCTGGTCTGGTTGAAGTTTTTGCAGGTTTTGCGAGGTTCTTAAAGGCTCAGAATGGTTTTTAAAAGTTTTATCTGGTTTTTGTAGCTGTTTCAATAGGTTTTAAGTAGTTTTGAACGTGGGCAAAAAGGTGTCCAGAAGGTTTCCAGAAGGCCGCGCAGCCCCCACAAAGCCTGCAGAAGGTCCTCCCCCGTAAACCCTGCAAAGGCCCCAGAGGCCACAAGCCCACCGAAGCCACCCAGAAGGCCCTTTGGGTCACTTTGGGGCCTGGAGATTGTCACTTTGGGCCTGGAGATTGTCACTTTGGGGCCTGGAGATTGTCACTGTGCGCCTGGAGATTGTCACTTTGGCGTTGTGGAAAAGTTGTTTGTTGTTGTTGCTTCCAAACCATATAAGCCCCCCTTGCTAGGGGGGGTTGGGGGGGTAGACAACCCTAAACCCGTTCAAGGTTTGAAATTAGGGTGGGAGGGCGGGCATTGCAGCTCATGCGCCGACCCCAACCACTTCATGGAGGGGTCGACAGCGCACTCGCAGCGAAAACCCTAAACCCTAAACCCTAAACCCTAAACCCTAAACCCTAAACCCTAAACCCTAAACCCTAAACCCTCAAGCAAATGATAAATAGAAGGTGTGTGTTGGACGGCAGATCCCGAAGCAGTCCCCATGAAAGCCCGAAGCAGTCCCCGCGAGCGCCCGAAACAGTTCCACAAAAGCCCGAAGCAGTCCTCGCGGAGACAGTCCCCGCGAGAGCCCGAAACAGTCGCCACGAGAGCGCGAAACAGTCCCCGCCAGAGCCCGAAACAGCCTCCACAAGAGCCCGAAACAGTCCCCTCGAGAGTCGAAACAGTCCCCACCAGAGCCCGAAACATTCCCCAGCAGGGCCCGAAACAGTCCCCACGAAAGCCCGAAATAGTCACCAGAAAAGCTTGGAACACTGCCCAGAAAGCCCGAAACAATTCCCACAAGAACCCGAAACAGTCCCCGCCAGAGCCCGAAACAGTCCCCGCGAGAGCCGCAGCGAGAGCCCGAAACAGTCCCCACGAGAGCCCGAAACAGTCCCTGCGGAGCCGGCCCCGAGGGCGCGAGGACTGTGACACACGCGGTGGCCGGAGGGGCTTCAAATTGTCACAGCATGACAATCTGGGGGGGGTGGGGGGGCCAGATTGTCACGGCGTGACAATCTGGCGGCCCCGACCGCACGAAGAGTGTGACGCGGGCGGGGTTCGGAGGGGCTTCAAATTGTCACAGCATGACAATCTGGGGGGGTGGGGGGGCCCAGATTGTCATGGCGTGACAATCTGGGCGGCCGCGACCGCACGAAGAGTGTGACGCAGGTGGGGGCCGAAGGGGCCCCAGATTGTCACGGCGTGACAATCTGGATTGTCACGGTGTGACAATCTGGGGGAGGAAGGGGGCGGAGATTGTCACGACATGACAATCTCTCCCCCGCCATCGCCCCCAGATTGTCACCAGGTGACAATCTGGCCCCCAAAATTGTCATGACGTGACAATCTCCATCCCTGCCCCCCCCCTCAGATTGTCACGGCATGACAATCTAAATTGTCATCCTGCGACAATCTTTTGGGAGGCAGGGCGTGAGAATCGGGGCGGCTCGGATACACACAGTGCGCTTTTAGGGTTCGCATTTGCCCCCGAAAATGGCGGGGTAATGGCATCCTTGTGGAAGGAGGGTGGCCCAACCGTAGCATGGCTGCGGCGAACCATTCTTCCGAACCGGCCTCCACATACCTAAAAAGGGCCGAGGATGTCTTCCCGAGCACTTCCGAAAGGCTGCGGCCACACTTTCGGGGTGCGTGCCACGGACGCGCTTTGCGCGAGGATTCGTTCCTCAGTGCCACGGGCCGGGATCTTCCGTCCAACCTGTTAAAGGGAACGCGTGTACTCGCATGGCGAGTGCACGTTATTACCGGGCTGTCGACTCCTCCGAAGTCGGCGAACCCAGCACAGGTGAAGCCTCTCTGCCATTCTAATCCGGCACGGGCTACGGAAGTAGGAGCGTGTACTGAGGGACACTCTCTGACAAGGCATCCTAAAACAAGGCTATCCCGGATTCACCATGAACCATCCATCCGGGGGGTGCCTTCAAGGATCTTCACACTCCCCATGATCAACATGTTCGCTCTCTCAACATGTGCTCGCCAAGGTACAGCTCTGGTCGCAACTCGGCTGCAATCAAACATGTCCACGCGAAGGAAACAGGCCCAGTCCCGACGAGAGCCCGAAACAGTCCCCGCCAGAGCCCGAAGCAATCCCCACGAGAGCCCGAAGCAATCCCCACGAAAACCCGAAACAGTTTCCACGAAGGCCCGAAACAGTCCAAAAGGACAAGCGCGACTAAATGTACAAAATCCTGGATTTAGAGCTGCTTGTCCTTTTCCGAAAAGGACAAACGCGACTCCGGCCCCCAGGACGCGAGGAGTGTGACGCACGCGGGGGCCGGAGGGGCCCCAAATTGCAACGGCGTCGCGTTCTGGGCGGCTCAGATTGTCATGGCGTCGCGTTTTGAGGGGGCCCGGGAACACGAGGAGTGTGACGCACGGGGGGCCGGACGGACGGTGCCGGAGGTTTTAGAGCGGCTTGTCCTTTTTGCGAAAAGGACAAGCGCGACTAAATGCACAAGCTCCTGGATTTAGAGCTGCTTGGCCTTTTCGGAAAAGGACAAGCGCGATTAAATCTACACCATCCTGGATTTAGAGCTGCTTGTCCTTTTCCGAAAAGGACAAACGCGACTCCGGCCCCCAGGACGCAAGGAGTGTGACGCACGCGGCGGCCGGAGGGGCCCCAAATTGTCACGGCGTCGCGTTCTGGGCCGCTCAGATTGTCATGGTGTCGCGTTTTGGGGGGGCGGTGCCAGAGGTTTTAGAGCTGCTTGTCCTTTTCCGAAAAGGACAAGCGCGACTAAATGTACAAAATCCTGGATTTAGAGCTGCTTGTCCTTTTCCGAAAAGGACAAGCGCGACTCCGGCCCCCAGGACGCGAGGAGTGTGACGCACGCGGGGGCCGGAGGGGCTCCAAATTGTCACGGCGTCGCGTTCTGGGCGGCTCAGATTGTCATGGCGTCGCGTTTTGGGGGGACGGTGCCGGAGGTTTTAGAGCTGCTTGTCCTTTTCCGAAAAGGACAAGCGCGACTGCTTGGATTTAGAGCTGCTTGTCCTTTTCCGAAAAGGACAAGCGCGACTAAATGCACAAAATCCTGGATTTAGAGCTGCTTGTCCTTTTCCGAAAAGGACAAGCGCGACTAAATGTACACACGGGCCGGCCCTCCAGATTGTCACGCCAGTCTGTCTTGTCCTTTTCCCAATTTGTGAACCCCGACAAAAATGACAATCTGGGGGCCGGCCCGTGTGTACATTTAGAGCTGCTTGTCCTTTTCCGAAAAGGACAAGCGCGACTAAATCTACAAAATCCTGGATTTAGAGCTGCTTGTCCTTTTCCGAAAAGGACAAGTGCGACCAAATGTAGAAAACCGGAAGGTTAAGAGCAGCCACACGAAAAGAAAGGGGGGGACCTCGAGATTCGCAGCCGGCCTTATCTAAAAAGCACATTTTATGAACAGAATTTGTCACTTGAAAATCACCAGCAATTTTCCAAATTTCCGGAAGCAAGAAATAGAAAATCTCGAATTTAGAGCTGGTTGTCCTTTTCCGAAAAGGACAAGCGCGACTAAATGCACAAAATCCTGGATTTAGAGCTGCTTGTCCTTTTCCGAAAAGGACAAGCGCGACTAAATGTACAAATCCTGGATTTAAAGCTGCTTGTCCTTTTCCGAAAAGGACAAGCGCGACTAAATCTTCAAAATCCTGGATTTAGAGCTGCTTGTCCTTTTCCGAAAAGGACAAGCACGACTAAATGCACAAAATCCTGGATTTAGAGCTGCTTGTCCTTTTCCGAAAAAGACAAGCGCGACTAAATGTACACACGGGCCGGCCCTCCAGATTGTCACACCAGTCTGTCTTGTCCTTTTCCCAATTTGTGAACCCCGACAAAAATGACAATCTGGGGGCCGGCCCGTGTGTACATTTAGAGCTGCTTGTCCTTTTCCGAAAAGGACAAGCGCGACTAAATTTACAAAATCCTGGATTTAGAGCTGCTTGTCCTTTTCCGAAAAGGACAAGCGCGACTAAATGTAGAAAACCGGAAGGCTAAGAGCAGCCACACGAAAAGAAAGGGGGGGACCTCGAGATTCGCGGCCGGCCTTATTTAAAAGGCACATTTTATGAACAGAATTTGTCACTTGAAAATCACCAGCAATTTTCCAAAATTCCGGAGGCAAGAAATAGAAAATCTCGAATTTAGAGCTGGTTGTCCTTTTCCGAAAAGGACAAGCGCGACTAAATGCACAAAATCCTGGATTTAGAGCTGCCTTTTCCGAAAAGGACAAGCGCGACTAAATCTTCAAAATCCTGGATTTAGAGCTGCTTGTCCTTTTCCGAAAAGGACAAGCACGACTAAATGCACAAAATCCTGGATTTAGAGCTGCTTGTCCTTTTCCGAAAAGGACAAGCGCGACTAAATGTACACACGGGCCGGCCCTCCAGATTGTCACGCGAGTCTGTCTTGTCCTTTTCCCAATTTGTGAACGCCGACAAAAGTGACAATCTGGGCCCCCCGGCCCCCCCCGTACACACAGTGCGTTTCTGGACGCTCCGCTCGCCCCCTAAGGGGGCATCCTTGCTGTCCTTGTGGAAGCTAGTAATGGCGTTGAACTACAGCGACTGCTGTACGCGCCAATTGACTAGCGAAGCGGCCTCCACATACCTAAAAAGGCCGAGGATGCTTTCCCGAGCATTTCCGAAAGGCTGCGGCCATACTTTCGGGGTGCGTGCCACGGCCGCGCTTTGCGCGAGGATTCGTTCCTCAGTGCCACGGGCCGGGATCTTCCGTCCAACCTGTTAAAGGGAACGCGTGTACTCGCATGGCGAGTGCGCGTTACTACCGGGCTGTCGACTCCTCCGAAGTCGGCGAACCCAGCACAGGTGAAGCCTCTCTGCCATTCTTATCCGGCACGGGCTACGGAAGTAGGAGCGTGTACTGAGGGACACTCTCTGACAAGGCATTCTGAAACAAGGCTATCCCGGATTCACCATGAATCATCCATCCGGGGGGTGCCTTCAAGGATCTTCACACTCCCCATGATCAACATATACGTTAACTCAACATGTGCCCGCCAAGGTATTGCTCTGGTCGCAACTCGGCTGCAAACAAGCATGTCCACGTCTAGAGTGTGCTTGCGTCATGCTTGCGTGATGCTTGCATCGATTTCTTTGCCGAAGCCAAGGTACAATCAGCGCCGTCAGATGAGGCGAGAGCCGCCTGGCCTTTCAAGGAGTTTTAAGGGTTGTGAATGAGACTTTGCTTGCAGAGTTGTTTCGCTTATTGGGGCGGTTGGAAGGAAAACCTCTGGCAGAATTACTTCGCTTCTTGGGGCTTTAGGAATGAAGATCTCTTGCAGAATTGTTTCGCTTATTGGGGCGTTAGGAAGGCAAACCTCTTGCAGAATTGTTTCGCTTATTGGGGCGTTAGAAGGAAACCTCTCGCGGCCACGAGAGCCCGAAACAGTCCCCACGGAGCCCGAAACAGTCCCCGCGAGAGGCCCAAACAGTCCCCAGGAGAGACCCGAAACAATCCCCGCGGGAGCCCGAAACAACCCCCGGGAGAGCCCGAAACAGTCCCCACGAGAGCCCGCCAGAGCCCGAAACAGTCCCCACGAGAGCCTGAAACAGTCCCTGCGGGATCCCGAAACAGTTCCCACCAGAGGTCCAGCGATAGCCCGAAACAGTCGTCGGACGAGGCGAAAGCCGCTTCCAGACTGCATCTAGACGCAAAAACCTCGAGTCCGCACAAGCCTTTCCCTACGTTTCGTAGCCTAGCATGCGTCCACCAAGGTATGGCTCTGGTCGCAACTCGGCTGCAATCAAACATGTTCACGTCTAGAGCGTGCTTGCGTCAGGCTTGTGCCAGGCTTTCATCGCTTTCCCTGCCGAAGCCAAGGTACAACCAGCGCCGTCAGATGAGGCGAGAGCCGCCTCCAGACTGCATCTAACAGCAACCTGGCACTCTCGGACAACCTGGCGATCCTGATCCTCGTCCATTTTATGGAGGAAATCCAATTGGGAAGCTCTCGGACCACTTGCTTACGAAGCTGCTGCGAGGGAGTGAAGACGAATACATCTGCAAGTGCACATACACGCGTCAACTACAGTACATTATGCTTTCACATTTTTTGAAGATTTCGCCGCAACTTACAAGGCGCACAATGTGCCCGGCAAAGAATCGGCGGCGTGAGACATTGAACGAAAGCAGAAACGTGGCGAGCTAGGAGCAAAAACTCGATTGCGACCGCCCTCTTGTTGATGATGGTTGTTTGCATTCTTGAGCGTTCGAGCTGCTTTCATGTTTCTTGTGCTTGAAACCTTGGTCGTCGTTCTCCGCAGCTTTCCTGGTGTCAGTTAGTTGGACAGTAGACTGATTTCAGGCCTAGACATCTTGTGTTCGCCATGGCGCCCTGCCTGCGATGTGGCAAGGGAACCCGGAGCGGCCGCGGAGAAGGTTGGTGCAGCAATCCCCAGTGCCGTCGAGAAGAACAAGAAGAGCGCAAGGCCCAGGCGAGCCGCAAAAGACAAGAGCGAGCTGCAAAGGGGGGTGGCAGTCGCGGACCCCTTCCCCTCGAAGCAGCCAGACAAGAACAGCGACGACAGCTCCAAGCTCAGAGGGCGGAGGAAGGAGTTGGCAGCCGCGGGCCCAAGCCAGACGAGAACAGCAGCCATCGTGCCCCCCGCCGTGAACAACAAGCCGCAAGGGCGGAGATGATGGAGGAGGGCGCTGGCAGCCGTGGGCCGAAGCCTGAGGAGGACAGCACTCGGGCACAGAAGCTCAAGCTGCAAATCCAAAGAGAGGAGGAGGGTGTCGGCACTCGTGGGCCGAAGCCAGACGAGAACAGCAGCCATCGTGCCCCTCGCCGGGAACAACAAGCCGCAAGGGCAGAGATGATGGAGGAGGGTGTCGGCACTCGTGGGCCGAAGCCAGACGAGAACAGCAGCCATCGTGCCCCTCGCCGGGAACAACAAGCCGCAAGAGCAGAGATGATGGAGGAGGGTGTCGGCACTCGTGGGCCGAAGCCTGAGGAGGACAGCACTCGGGCACAGAAGCTCAAGCTGCAAATCCTAAGAGAGGAGGAGGGTGTCGGCACTCGTGGGCCGAAGCCTGAGGAGGACAGCACTCGGGCGCAGAAGCTCAAGCTGCAAATCCAAAGAGAGGAGGAGGGTGTCGGCACTCGTGGGCCGAAGCCAGACGAGAACAGCAGCCATCGTGCCCCTCGCCGTGAACAACAAGCCGCACGGGCAGAGATGATGGAGGAGGGCGCTGGCAGCCGTGGGCCAAAGCCCGTCGCCACCGAGGTTCAACAACAAGGGTATCCTTTCCCCGACGAAGAGAAGCTCACCCCCGAGCAGGCGCAGGCCTACTACGTCGCTTTCGTCCGCAGCTGGGGCAGGCTTGGTTTGTCGAGGGTTTGTGAAGGATGCAGGACGCTGACGCCGGCAAGACATCTCAAACTGCAGAAAGTGACGGGGAAGCTACGCTGCAAGAATTGCAGGGAGAATCACACCAAGCTCGTTCTCCAGCCCTTGCCGCCCGTCCCGCAAGTCTTACAAAGGCTGAAACCCCTCGAGCAGCAGCTGATCGCCATGGCCAGGATCTCGCAGGTCTTGATCGACAAGCTTCCCGGCGGTGGCCCGAGTGCAGCGTGGGGGCGCATGTACGCAGTGCTGATGGAGGAGCCCCTCATTTGCGACGTCTTGCAGGGTGCCACTTTGATAGACGACGGCACGGTCTTGGTGGAGGGGGTCCAGGGCATGACCGCCTCGCCAGCGCGCCTCCACTGCTTGCACGCAGCTCTACAGCACCTGCAAGCCGAACACTCCTTGTACACAAACAGCCCTGCAGTGCACAGGGCCATAGAGAGAATGGCAGCCATCCTGGCACAGAGCGGACCCACCTCAAGAGCATACGAAGGAGGAGGAGACTGTCCGCAGCAACCATCAGAGTCCGACAGTGACGATGACGAGCTCGAGGTGACCTACCTGGTGCCCAAGGAGTACAAGATCCCCAACGCCGAGATCAGCGATCTGCGCAAGGCCCGAGAATGTTCGAGGCTGATCGAGAACATGGACGTGAAGTTCTTCCCGCACTTGTTTCCAACTGGTACCGGCGGATTCCCAATGCTCACACAAGGCAAGGAGACCAACTTCTCACAGTATGCCCGGAAACGTCTCCTCGGTCTAGACCCACGATTTGAAGCATCCACGGCCTACATCATGTGGCTGCTCGAGATGCAAACGAAGAAGCGCTTGTCAGGCAACATCAACGTGAGGATCCGCGACCTAAAGCAGCCCAGAGGCTCAACCGAGTACGAGAACCACAGCCGTCAGGTATACACGGTCCTCAGAGACATGCCAGGAACGCAGCCGTACCTGCATGCAAAGAAGGGCGTAGCGCTCAGCATGTACGAGCAGCTCGGCATTCCCAACTTCTTCATGACGCTGACCTGTCACGCGCGCCAACCAGCACTCCTCGTCGCAGTCATCATGGCCAGACTCTTGCGACTCCATCCCCAACGTCCGCCCGAAGAGCTGGAGCGGCAGGCTGCCGAAATCCTGTCCTGCTACCAGAACGACGAGAAGTTCACCTGGGACGGCCTCTCCCCCAACCA
>CAJNDT010001513.1:0-262500 GCA_905221615.1 Symbiodinium sp. CCMP2592
AACTCCTGGCGAAAGCGTCTTAAGAATTTGCGCTGGCTCCGTGCAGTTCGCAAGGGCCGGAGTAAACGAGCAGCAACTGCGACAGGTACGTCTTCAGGGATGAGCTTGCGAAACTCTGTTACAAGCATCCAGCGACTAGGGGCAACTCCATGCAGGACATTTTGCGACTGGACCCAAGTCCATAAGCGATCAAAAACCACAAAACGGGCGGCGTGCAGGAGATCGCGCATAGTACTGCGGCGTAGCGGCTGGACTAACAGCCTACCCATGACAGCTGCCAAGTCTGCGAGAGACGCGGTGCATGTGTCCGCTGCCCAGGCCAGGTACCGTGACGCCACATGCACACAGCCAGCCAGCGTGTAGACTTGCACCGCCCGGGCGGCCAAGACTGGGCCAGGAGTAGCTGCGTCGCCTATGCGAGTTGCGCGCTTCTCAAGTCGCTCCAACTTCCGTCGACGGCTGCGAATCTGCCGGCTCAGATCCGCAAGCTCCGAGGCCATTCTCGCACTGCTCATGATGGATTATTTCATGGGAAACTGCAGCTAGATGCTGACAGCACCACACTACACCGATGGGCAAAGCTGTGGCACCCATGCAGCTTGCTGTGTGCTACCCTGCATGCACAGTAACACCACCCGATTGTAGAGCCCGTCATGTCACACGCAAGAAACATGGCGGATTACTACCAAAAACCGTCGCACACAAGCAATAGAAGAGGATGTCGCATGTAGCGGCCCTACAGTGGATACCTTGCGCCGCGTGCAATTCCGCACCCCAAAACCGTGGTCCCCAAAAGCGGCCCTGGACTCATCTCCCGTGGGGGGGCTAGATTTGGTGATTTACTTGCGGCCAGACCGGCGAGCCCCAAAACAGGGAAATCTGGAGCACACACGCACACAAGAGGCACCTTCAGCTCCCTAACCTGACTCCCTCTTGGAGCTTTGCTTTTGATTTTTCAGCGCCATGGCCCTACAAAGGCAGGTCGCACTGAGACACCGTCATTGTGCGTACTTCCTGACAGCAGGACCGGAGCTCCACCACGAGGAGACCATTCGCCGCCAATTGCGACCCGTGCTTTGCGCGCACGCAGCTGCTCGACTCTTTGATAGCGAGCTGCTGACAGCAACTTCTGGAACAACGGTCTTGGCTTCAGGGAAGCGTTCCCTTTTGAGCTTCCTTAGGGATGCACGCAAGGAGTTGCTAACAAGCGACCTACACAAAACGCCTCTAGGCAAACTCCCGGCCTGCAGGCACGGTATGTGCAGTTTTTGGCATAAGCCATTTTTTTCGAACTTTGCACGGCTTTGGATCAGGAATCATGCATTCTGGTTCTGGGCATTTCGGGATCTTCGCCTCACTTTCTAATAGGAACTGCTAGACCAAAAAGAGGATCCAGACCTCCACTGCACGGTATGTGCAGTTTTTGGCATAAGCCATTTTTTTCGAACTTTGGACGGCTTTGGATTAAGAATATGCATTACTTCAGCCACGCACGAAAAGGCCACCGCGGCACATCCCCCTCTCCCCCAAATGTCAATGTTTAAGCAGCACGGCCGCAAAGCCCTCTGCAAGCAGACGACACGCACCTCCGAGCAGAGGACATCATTGAAATGCAGGGGGGCGGGGGGGGCAACGCAGAAGGGCTTTGTACATTGGGCAACACTCTACAAAATCCACTTTTCCACCAGCACGCGGGCTTCAAGCGGGCATTGATCAGTCCAGACTCTCAAGCATCAAGCAGTTCCTGCTTGCGCAGCAAGCAGGCGGCGCTGTTCAAAGGGCAGCAAGGATGGCCAGCATGTCAAGCTGCGCCAATCCTCCTCTGTAAGTTCCCGAACATGCACCACACCCAGAGCCAGAAGATCAACACGCAGTTGCTGCAGCTTGCCCGGCGGGATGGAAGCCTGCTGCGCCAGAGACTCCAAACCAATGATATTGGAGGTGTCTCCTGCAGACCGAGTGGGATCTTGAAGCAACGGAGCTGCCAGAACACTTTCTGCATCATGCTGTTTGGCCGATTCACAGACCCAGTGACACAAACACCTTCTGCACGGAACTGTGTCCCGGAGTCGCGAGATAGTGCTTGTGGCAGCAAAGACTGTGACTCGTGACTGCATGTGCCGGATGTCTTCGGGCGACACGGACCCGGAAGGTGTCCACAAGCCGTCTGCCTTCGCCGTCATGATGCAACCTCGGTGCCACTCGAAGTCCACATTACCATCGTGAAAGGCTTGGGACACCTGGACTTCCAGAGGCTGCCCTTGAAAGAGACTAAGAAACGTTGAGACCGGCAACGTTTCTTGCGCATACTCTACTGGCCGGAAATCATCGAAGAACAAGAAGCGCTTGTCACGGAGAATGTTGCGCAAGGCAAACTTACTACCGAGCGCCGGCTTGTGGAAGACCCGATGAAATCCAAAGACCTCGTCGAAAGGGAGAAACAAAGTGGTTTTCCCGGAATTCGTGGGTCCAGTAACCAAAGGCACACGTGTCGTCTTGGACGGACCGCTACAGATTAATAGCTCGCAAAAGCTGCGGCCAGATTGTCTGAGAGGACAGACGCAGCAGGTTTGCTGCGGAGACGCTCTGACGGCTTCCATGTAAGAGCACACTTCCCCATGGCAACAGCTCCCCTCGGCTATCCGACAGACCAACTCCCAATCCGTCTCTGCTTCCAGCCGTGCGTCAGACCGCGCCCGGTCCCACTCAGCAGCTTCATCCAAGAACTCCTTGAGTTTCTTCTGGTTGGTGTGCACAAAGGCTTGCATCTCCTCTGTTCCGTGGTCCTGGACATATGCCAGAAGTGCTGCTTTGGAGGTCAGACCCTTGTCCAGAATGATGGCGGTCAAATCCAGCTTGCTAAAGCGTCGCTGCTTCTTGGCGAGCCCCGCTGACACCATCTTCTCGGAAACCTGCAGGGGGGCTGGGCTATTACCGAATAAGTCCGCTGACTCTGAAGCTCTTAACATACCCCCAAAGCACCTCGCGGCGTTTCTTCCACAGGTCTGCCGTCCAAGGCCGCTGCGACTCGGCAAAGAGGTCGAGTGCACCCCAGCCACCAGTCTCAGACCATGACAGGGGCGCATCGTCCACAACTGGCTTGGCAGCAGTTGGAATGAAGCCGTAGCGGACTGCACTCCAGAACTGCGTGTGTGAGCACGCGAAGTGTGCGGCCAGTCTGTCCCTTTCGCGCAGGGTCTTCTTCGCAGCTGCAAAAGTGCGCGGCTGACGAAGAAGGACTGCCACATGGAAGTGATAGTCCCCATCTTGATGGAACTCACGAAACACCACCAGCTTGGTCACCAAACCTTGTGCCCGTGAGCATGGTCTGCCTGGACCCTGGACAGGGTTGTCGAAAGCTTTCCAGACGCAGTCGGCCACAGCCTCGCGCGACATCTCACTTACATTGCGCAGATCACCGGCCTCGATTGTCCCAGGCAACAAACGGGAGAAGGTGAGCATGTGCACACGAAGCTTCTTGGAGGTGTCTTCATCTCCAAGATCTTTCAGCACTGCATCGAAAAGCTGCTGCGGCGAGTGCTGAGACTTCGCGACGTGCGCCTCTACGGCTTCCTTGATCCAGCCAGACACGCTTTGAGCGCGAGCTTCCAGCCCACGCCTTCCCCAACCAAGGTGTCTGGACACGGAGCAACGGAAGTCGTAAAGACTCAGTGTCTGCAAGTCTACTCCAGGCAAGAGCTCGGCAATTGCCGCCCGAACCTGGCGTTCGACCTGCTCGTCTGCTTGGTCGCGAGCTGGATCCTGCTGGTCTTGGTGGCCCTGGGAGTCGGACGGGCTCTCAGACAAGAGTGGCAGAGGTTCCTGGTGCAGCACAGCGTCACCGTCCATTGTGTTGGGCTCCATGTCCCGAGCACTTTGGCTCCATGAAGCAAAGCTGGCAAGCTACCCATTAAGCCATCACGTGTTGCAGGAAAGTCTCTGCTCAGCCAAACTCGGAACTTCCGTTATGCCAGCATCAAGTTCCTGGAAGACCGCAGGCCCAGCATTGGATGGAATGCAAGTGGACATTTCTGCAACATCGGTCCGATGCGCTTATTTGGCGAAACCCACAAAAAGCGTCCGGCCGATGCAGAATTCCAGCTGGTTTAGGAAATGTGTCCAAACTGCAGCACCAGCTTGCATCTAGCACGCTCAAGCATCAAAACCTGTCAGTCAGCAGAAGGGAGCTTCTACCGGAAGGAGCCTGGAACATCGTTTTTTCATATGGCCTAATTGAGCCCTTATGGCCCATTCTATGGCCTAACCTATGGCCTAACACACCCTCCCTATGACCTAATCATTTCCGTGTGGGAAAAGAGTAGATTCTCTTCTTAGAACGCGAAAATCATTAGGTCATAGGCAAGGTGCATTAGGCCATAGGTTAGGCCATAGGATAGGTCGTAAGGAATCCATTAGGCCATATGAAAAAACGAGGTCCCGTACACTTTCTGCCACAGAGAATCCATTAGGCCATATGAAAAAACGAGGTCCCGTACACTTTCTGCCACAGAGAATCCATTAGGCCATATGAAAAAACGAGGTCCCGTACACTTTCTGCCACACGGAATCCATTAGGCCATATGAAAAAACGAGGTCCCGGACACTTTCTGCCACAGGGAATCCATTAGGCCATATGAAAAAACGAGGTCCCGGACACTTTCTGCCACAGAGAATCCATTAGGCCATATGAAAAAACGATGTCCCGGACACTTTCTGCCAGAACGAGGGCGCAGCTGAGCGTCCTGGGCTTTCGCAGACGTGAAACACTTCTGCAGCTGACTGTCTCCAAGCAAAACAACTTCAAGTTCTCGCTTCAGCACCTGCAAACATGACCGAATGGGACACCTCAAACAAGGTCCAAAAATGCACCGAAAGCTGGGCCCGGCCATAGGGGCCTCCACAGTCAACGCAACAGCTTGTTGCCGCACGAGACTCTTCTAATCCAGAGTGCGAATATACTCTGCTGTGGGCGACCACAACACATACTTTGCAGGGTTGCCGGCCCAATTTTGGGGGAACAGGAACCGCGCAGCGGCATCGATGCAAGGCGCAACAGCTGGCAACTCTGGGGGCTGTGTCCACTCCAGCGCTTCCATGAGCCTTCTAGAAAGCAGCTGCTGGGATTGGAGCAGACCGTTACTTTCAAACGCATGGCGCCAATCTCTCTGTACAGCAGCATTTATTGCTGCGTCTACCGCCTGCAACCATGTGAAAGAAGCAACGTTGCCATCACAAGCTTCGCTGCGACGCAGCCGCCACTGCTCGCGATAGGCTGCCTTGAAAGAACTGAAGCAGTGAGTGTCCAGAGGCTGTAAGTATGGAGTCATGCCTGGCGGTACGTACAAAAGGTGGATGTTGTTTCGGTACGCTGCATTGAAAATGGAGTCGTGCAAATGCGCCGGCGCCAGATCGAGGACCAGGTACACGGCACGGGCACTGCAGAGATCACCAAGGCGGCGACAAAGTAAGTCTATGTACCTTCTCATGACGCGATGCGTCATCCAAGAGGACGTCTCCCTCCACAGCACCAAGTTTGGGCACAGGCTTTTCGCTTCCTTCATGAGCTTTAAGGAGAAGCGACGCCTGTTGCCCAGTAATACTTGGGGCAGTTGCCGCTGCAGGTCCGCCTCGTGCACGATTGCAGAGATGTACGTCACGCACCCACGCCGGTCCTGCAGCCGTGAGCAATCTCTTGCTCGCTTGGAGGCTATTGCACCTGGCAACTGTCCCGGATACAAGCAAATGGCCGTTTCGTCCATGTTGATCAGCAGTGGCTGGCGGGCCCTGGCCAAAGAATAATTCACGAGCTGAAAGAAAGTGGCCGCCTGGCACAGGTGCCAAGAACCCAGGATCCGTCAGATCATAGGCTAGCGAGCTCTCTTTTGGGTGTGTCAAAGATGGACCCGGCGCGGTCAACTTTAATAAACCCCGAAAATGGTGATCCTACGCTGCCACCAAAATGGGTGTTACAAAACAACCCCCAAATGTATTTGAGAACAAGCTTCTTAGAGAACGCACAAAACCCTGGAAGGGGTTCGAAACTTGGCACCAAAAAGAGCTCCAAAATGCAGCTCAAAAATGGACACCCAAAAATAGGTCCAAAACTCACACCCAAAACGGGGTTGAAAACTGGCAGCAGAAACAGAGCTGTGTTGACAGACTTTGCTGCAAACCATTTGTAAAGCTCTGACTATAACACTGGGCGCGGTCTCCCTCTAGTCTCCTCGTTACCGTAGAAGGCAAACAACTCCTCTTCTAATCTCGGAGAGCCTTCGTGCGCTTCTCCTCAAGAGAAATCGGCGGCGCAGCCCTAAGTCGGCCATAGGTGCAACCAAACTCCTGGCGAAAGCGTCTTAAGAATTTGCGCTGGCTCCGTGCAGTTCGCAAGGGCCGGAGTAAACGAGCAGCAACTGCGACAGGTACGTCTTCAGGGATGAGCTTGCGAAACTCTGTTACAAGCATCCAGCGACTAGGGGCAACTCCATGCAGGACATTTTGCGACTGGACCCAAGTCCATAAGCGATCAAAAACCACAAAACGGGCGGCGTGCAGGAGATCGCGCATAGTACTGCGGCGTAGCGGCTGGACTAACAGCCTACCCATGACAGCTGCCAAGTCTGCGAGAGACGCGGTGCATGTGTCCGCTGCCCAGGCCAGGTACCGTGACGCCACATGCACACAGCCAGCCAGCGTGTAGACTTGCACCGCCCGGGCGGCCAAGACTGGGCCAGGAGTAGCTGCGTCGCCTATGCGAGTTGCGCGCTTCTCAAGTCGCTCCAACTTCCGTCGACGGCTGCGAATCTGCCGGCTCAGATCCGCAAGCTCCGAGGCCATTCTCGCACTGCTCATGATGGATTATTTCATGGGAAACTGCAGCTAGATGCTGACAGCACCACACTACACCGATGGGCAAAGCTGTGGCACCCATGCAGCTTGCTGTGTGCTACCCTGCATGCACAGTAACACCACCCGATTGTAGAGCCCGTCATGTCACACGCAAGACAACATGGCCGGATGTACTACAAAACCGTCGCCACACAGCAATAGAAGATGCTGTCGCACTGTAGCGGCCCCTACTAGTGGACCTTGCGCCGCTGCAATTCCTGCACCCCAAAACGTGGGTCCCCCAAAGCGGCCCTTGGCCTCATCTCCCGTTGGTAGCTTTGGTGCTACTTGCGGCCCATGACCGGCGCGCCCCAAACAGTGAATCTGGAGCACACACGCACACAAGAGGCACCTCAGCTCCTGCTCTTGGCGCTGCTTTTGCTTTCAGCGCCATGGCCCTACAAAGCAGGTCGCACTGAGAACCTCATGCTGCGTATCTGACAGCAGACCGGAGCTCACACACGAGAGTACCATCGCCGCAAATGTCGACAGTGCTTTGCGCGCACGCAGCTGCTCGACTCTTTGATAGCGAGCTGCTGACAGCAACTTCTGGAACAACGGTCTTGGCTTCAGGGAAGCGTTCCCTTTTGAGCTTCCTTAGGGATGCACGCAAGGAGTTGCTAACAAGCGACCTACACAAAACGCCTCTAGGCAAACTCCCGGCCTGCAGGCACGGTATGTGCAGTTTTTGGCATAAGCCATTTTTTTCGAACTTTGCACGGCTTTGGATCAGGAATCATGCATTCTGGTTCTGGGCATTTCGGGATCTTCGCCTCACTTTCTAATAGGAACTGCTAGACCAAAAAGAGGATCCAGACCTCCACTGCACGGTATGTGCAGTTTTTGGCATAAGCCATTTTTTTCGAACTTTGGACGGCTTTGGATTAAGAATATGCATTACTTCAGCCACGCACGAAAAGGCCACCGCGGCACATCCCCCTCTCCCCCAAATGTCAATGTTTAAGCAGCACGGCCGCAAAGCCCTCTGCAAGCAGACGACACGCACCTCCGAGCAGAGGACATCATTGAAATGCAGGGGGGCGGGGGGGGCAACGCAGAAGGGCTTTGTACATTGGGCAACACTCTACAAAATCCACTTTTCCACCAGCACGCGGGCTTCAAGCGAGCATTGATCAGTCCAGACTCTCAAGCATCAAGCAGTTCCTGCTTGCGCAGCAAGCAGGCGGCGCTGTTCAAAGGGCAGCAAGGATGGCCAGCATGTCAAGCTGCGCCAATCCTCCTCTGTAAGTTCCCGAACATGCACCACACCCAGAGCCAGAAGATCAACACGCAGTTGCTGCAGCTTGCCCGGCGGGATGTAAGCCCGCTGCGCCAGAGACTCCAAGCCAATGATATTGGAGGTGTCTCCTGCAGACCGAGTGGGATCTTGAAGCAACGGAGCTGCCAGAACACTTTCTGCATCATGCTGTTTGGCCGATTCACAGACCCAGTGACACAAACAGCTTCTGCACGGAACTGTGTCCCGGAGTCGCGAGATAGTGCTTGTGGCAGCAAAGACTGTGACTCGTGACTGCATGTGCCGGATGTCTTCGGGCGACACGGACCCGGAAGGTGTCCACAAGCCGTCTGCCTTCGCCGTCATGATGCAACCTCGGTGCCACTCGAAGTCCACATTACCATCGTGAAAGGCTTGGGACACCTGGACTTCCAGAGGCTGCCCTTGAAAGAGACTAAGAAACGTTGAGACCGGCAACGTTTCTTGCGCATACTCTACTGGCCGGAAATCATCGAAGAACAAGAAGCGCTTGTCACGGAGAATGTTGCGCAAGGCAAACTTACTACCAAGCGCCGGCTTGTGGAAGACCCGATGAAATCCAAAGACCTCGTCGAAAGGGAGAAACAAAGTGGTTTTCCCGGAATTCGTGGGTCCAGTAACCAAAGGCACACGTGTCGTCTTGGACGGACCGCTACAGATAATAGCTCGCAAAGCTGCGGCCAGATTGTTCTGAGAGACAGACGCCGCGTTTGCTGCGAAGAAGGCTCTGACGGCTTCCATGTAAGAGCACACTTCCCCATGGCAACAGCTCCCCTCGGCTATCCGACAGACCAACTCCCAATCCGTCTCTGCTTCCAGCCGTGCGTCAGACCGCGCCCGGTCCCACTCAGCAGCTTCATCCAAGAACTCCTTGAGTTTCTTCTGGTTGGTGTGCACAAAGGCTTGCATCTCCTCTGTTCCGTGGTCCTGGACATATGCCAGAAGTGCTGCTTTGGAGGTCAGACCCTTGTCCAGAATGATGGCGGTCAAATCCAGCTTGCTAAAGCGTCGCTGCTTCTTGGCGAGCCCCGCTGACACCATCTTCTCGGAAACCTGCAGGGGGGCTGGGCTATTACCGAATAAGTCCGCTGACTCTGAAGCTCTTAACATACCCCCAAAGCACCTCGCGGCGTTTCTTCCACAGGTCTGCCGTCCAAGGCCGCTGCGACTCGGCAAAGAGGTCGAGTGCACCCCAGCCACCAGTCTCAGACCATGACAGGGGCGCATCGTCCACAACTGGCTTGGCAGCAGTTGGAATGAAGCCGTAGCGGACTGCACTCCAGAACTGCGTGTGTGAGCACGCGAAGTGTGCGGCCAGTCTGTCCCTTTCGCGCAGGGTCTTCTTCGCAGCTGCAAAAGTGCGCGGCTGACGAAGAAGGACTGCCACATGGAAGTGATAGTCCCCATCTTGATGGAACTCACGAAACACCACCAGCTTGGTCACCAAACCTTGTGCCCGTGAGCATGGTCTGCCTGGACCCTGGACAGGGTTGTCGAAAGCTTTCCAGACGCAGTCGGCCACAGCCTCGCGCGACATCTCACTTACATTGCGCAGATCACCGGCCTCGATTGTCCCAGGCAACAAACGGGAGAAGGTGAGCATGTGCACACGAAGCTTCTTGGAGGTGTCTTCATCTCCAAGATCTTTCAGCACTGCATCGAAAAGCTGCTGCGGCGAGTGCTGAGACTTCGCGACGTGCGCCTCTACGGCTTCCTTGATCCAGCCAGACACGCTTTGAGCGCGAGCTTCCAGCCCACGCCTTCCCCAACCAAGGTGTCTGGACACGGAGCAACGGAAGTCGTAAAGACTCAGTGTCTGCAAGTCTACTCCAGGCAAGAGCTCGGCAATTGCCGCCCGAACCTGGCGTTCGACCTGCTCGTCTGCTTGGTCGCGAGCTGGATCCTGCTGGTCTTGGTGGCCCTGGGAGTCGGACGGGCTCTCAGACAAGAGTGGCAGAGGTTCCTGGTGCAGCACAGCGTCACCGTCCATTGTGTTGGGCTCCATGTCCCGAGCACTTTGGCTCCATGAAGCAAAGCTGGCAAGCTACCCATTAAGCCATCACGTGTTGCAGGAAAGTCTCTGCTCAGCCAAACTCGGAACTTCCGTTATGCCAGCATCAAGTTCCTGGAAGACCGCAGGCCCAGCATTGGATGGAATGCAAGTGGACATTTCTGCAACATCGGTCCGATGCGCTTATTTGGCGAAACCCACAAACAGCGTCCGGCCGATGCAGAATTCCAGCTGGTTTAGGAAATGTGTCCAAACTGCAGCACCAGCTTGCATCTAGCACGCTCAAGCATCAAAACCTGTCAGTCAGCAGAAGGGAGCTTCTACCGGAAGGAGCCTGGAACATCGTTTTTTCATATGGCCTAATTGAGCCCTTATGGCCCATTCTATGGCCTAACCTATGGCCTAACACACCCTCCCTATGACCTAATCATTTCCGTGTGGGAAAAGAGTAGATTCTCTTCTTAGAACGCGAAAATCATTAGGTCATAGGCAAGGTGCATTAGGCCATAGGTTAGGCCATAGGATAGGTCGTAAGGAATCCATTAGGCCATATGAAAAAACGAGGTCCCGTACACTTTCTGCCACAGAGAATCCATTAGGCCATATGAAAAAACGAGGTCCCGTACACTTTCTGCCACAGAGAATCCATTAGGCCATATGAAAAAACGAGGTCCCGTACACTTTCTGCCACACGGAATCCATTAGGCCATATGAAAAAACGAGGTCCCGGACACTTTCTGCCACAGGGAATCCATTAGGCCATATGAAAAAACGAGGTCCCGGACACTTTCTGCCACAGAGAATCCATTAGGCCATATGAAAAAACGATGTCCCGGACACTTTCTGCCAGAACGAGGGCGCAGCTGAGCGTCCTGGGCTTTCGCAGACGTGAAACACTTCTGCAGCTGACTGTCTCCAAGCAAAACAACTTCAAGTTCTCGCTTCAGCACCTGCAAACATGACCGAATGGGACACCTCAAACAAGGTCCAAAAATGCACCGAAAGCTGGGCCCGGCCATAGGGGCCTCCACAGTCAACGCAACAGCTTGTTGCCGCACGAGACTCTTCTAATCCAGAGTGCGAATATACTCTGCTGTGGGCGACCACAACACATACTTTGCAGGGTTGCCGGCCCAATTTTGGGGGAACAGGAACCGCGCAGCGGCATCGATGCAAGGCGCAACAGCTGGCAACTCTGGGGGCTGTGTCCACTCCAGCGCTTCCATGAGCCTTCTAGAAAGCAGCTGCTGGGATTGGAGCAGACCGTTACTTTCAAACGCATGGCGCCAATCTCTCTGTACAGCAGCATTTATTGCTGCGTCTACCGCCTGCAACCATGTGAAAGAAGCAACGTTGCCATCACAAGCTTCGCTGCGACGCAGCCGCCACTGCTCGCGATAGGCTGCCTTGAAAGAACTGAAGCAGTGAGTGTCCAGAGGCTGTAAGTATGGAGTCATGCCTGGCGGTACGTACAAAAGGTGGATGTTGTTTCGGTACGCTGCATTGAAAATGGAGTCGTGCAAATGCGCCGGCGCCAGATCGAGGACCAGGTACACGGCACGGGCACTGCAGAGATCACCAAGGCGGCGACAAAGTAAGTCTATGTACCTTCTCATGACGCGATGCGTCATCCAAGAGGACGTCTCCCTCCACAGCACCAAGTTTGGGCACAGGCTTTTCGCTTCCTTCATGAGCTTTAAGGAGAAGCGACGCCTGTTGCCCAGTAATACTTGGGGCAGTTGCCGCTGCAGGTCCGCCTCGTGCACGATTGCAGAGATGTACGTCACGCACCCACGCCGGTCCTGCAGCCGTGAGCAATCTCTTGCTCGCTTGGAGGCTATTGCACCTGGCAACTGTCCCGGATACAAGCAAATGGCCGTTTCGTCCATGTTGATCAGCAGTGGCTGGCGGGCCCTGGCCAAAGAATAATTCACGAGCTGAAAGAAAGTGGCCGCCTGGCACAGGTGCCAAGAACCCAGGATCCGTCAGATCATAGGCTAGCGAGCTCTCTTTTGGGTGTGTCAAAGATGGACCCGGCGCGGTCAACTTTAATAAACCCCGAAAATGGTGATCCTACGCTGCCACCAAAATGGGTGTTACAAAACAACCCCCAAATGTATTTGAGAACAAGCTTCTTAGAGAACGCACAAAACCCTGGAAGGGGTTCGAAACTTGGCACCAAAAAGAGCTCCAAAATGCAGCTCAAAAATGGACACCCAAAAATAGGTCCAAAACTCACACCCAAAACGGGGTTGAAAACTGGCAGCAGAAACAGAGCTGTGTTGACAGACTTTGCTGCAAACCATTTGTAAAGCTCTGACTATAACACTGGGCGCGGTCTCCCTCTAGTCTCCTCGTTACCGTAGAAGGCAAACAACTCCTCTTCTAATCTCGGAGAGCCTTCGTGCGCTTCTCCTCAAGAGAAATCGGCGGCGCAGCCCTAAGTCGGCCATAGGTGCAACCAAACTCCTGGCGAAAGCGTCTTAAGAATTTGCGCTGGCTCCGTGCAGTTCGCAAGGGCCGGAGTAAACGAGCAGCAACTGCGACAGGTACGTCTTCAGGGATGAGCTTGCGAAACTCTGTTACAAGCATCCAGCGACTAGGGGCAACTCCATGCAGGACATTTTGCGACTGGACCCAAGTCCATAAGCGATCAAAAACCACAAAACGGGCGGCGTGCAGGAGATCGCGCATAGTACTGCGGCGTAGCGGCTGGACTAACAGCCTACCCATGACAGCTGCCAAGTCTGCGAGAGACGCGGTGCATGTGTCCGCTGCCCAGGCCAGGTACCGTGACGCCACATGCACACAGCCAGCCAGCGTGTAGACTTGCACCGCCCGGGCGGCCAAGACTGGGCCAGGAGTAGCTGCGTCGCCTATGCGAGTTGCGCGCTTCTCAAGTCGCTCCAACTTCCGTCGACGGCTGCGAATCTGCCGGCTCAGATCCGCAAGCTCCGAGGCCATTCTCGCACTGCTCATGATGGATTATTTCATGGGAAACTGCAGCTAGATGCTGACAGCACCACACTACACCGATGGGCAAAGCTGTGGCACCCATGCAGCTTGCTGTGTGCTACCCTGCATGCACAGTAACACCACCCGATTGTAGAGCCCGTCATGTCACACGCAAGACAACATGGCCGGATGTACTACAAAACCGTCGCCACACAGCAATAGAAGATGCTGTCGCACTGTAGCGGCCCCTACTAGTGGACCTTGCGCCGCTGCAATTCCTGCACCCCAAAACGTGGGTCCCCCAAAGCGGCCCTTGGCCTCATCTCCCGTTGGTAGCTTTGGTGCTACTTGCGGCCCATGACCGGCGCGCCCCAAACAGTGAATCTGGAGCACACACGCACACAAGAGGCACCTCAGCTCCTGCTCTTGGCGCTGCTTTTGCTTTCAGCGCCATGGCCCTACAAAGCAGGTCGCACTGAGAACCTCATGCTGCGTATCTGACAGCAGACCGGAGCTCACACACGAGAGTACCATCGCCGCAAATGTCGACAGTGCTTTGCGCGCACGCAGCTGCTCGACTCTTTGATAGCGAGCTGCTGACAGCAACTTCTGGAACAACGGTCTTGGCTTCAGGGAAGCGTTCCCTTTTGAGCTTCCTTAGGGATGCACGCAAGGAGTTGCTAACAAGCGACCTACACAAAACGCCTCTAGGCAAACTCCCGGCCTGCAGGCACGGTATGTGCAGTTTTTGGCATAAGCCATTTTTTTCGAACTTTGCACGGCTTTGGATCAGGAATCATGCATTCTGGTTCTGGGCATTTCGGGATCTTCGCCTCACTTTCTAATAGGAACTGCTAGACCAAAAAGAGGATCCAGACCTCCACTGCACGGTATGTGCAGTTTTTGGCATAAGCCATTTTTTTCGAACTTTGGACGGCTTTGGATTAAGAATATGCATTACTTCAGCCACGCACGAAAAGGCCACCGCGGCACATCCCCCTCTCCCCCAAATGTCAATGTTTAAGCAGCACGGCCGCAAAGCCCTCTGCAAGCAGACGACACGCACCTCCGAGCAGAGGACATCATTGAAATGCAGGGGGGCGGGGGGGGCAACGCAGAAGGGCTTTGTACATTGGGCAACACTCTACAAAATCCACTTTTCCACCAGCACGCGGGCTTCAAGCGAGCATTGATCAGTCCAGACTCTCAAGCATCAAGCAGTTCCTGCTTGCGCAGCAAGCAGGCGGCGCTGTTCAAAGGGCAGCAAGGATGGCCAGCATGTCAAGCTGCGCCAATCCTCCTCTGTAAGTTCCCGAACATGCACCACACCCAGAGCCAGAAGATCAACACGCAGTTGCTGCAGCTTGCCCGGCGGGATGTAAGCCCGCTGCGCCAGAGACTCCAAGCCAATGATATTGGAGGTGTCTCCTGCAGACCGAGTGGGATCTTGAAGCAACGGAGCTGCCAGAACACTTTCTGCATCATGCTGTTTGGCCGATTCACAGACCCAGTGACACAAACAGCTTCTGCACGGAACTGTGTCCCGGAGTCGCGAGATAGTGCTTGTGGCAGCAAAGACTGTGACTCGTGACTGCATGTGCCGGATGTCTTCGGGCGACACGGACCCGGAAGGTGTCCACAAGCCGTCTGCCTTCGCCGTCATGATGCAACCTCGGTGCCACTCGAAGTCCACATTACCATCGTGAAAGGCTTGGGACACCTGGACTTCCAGAGGCTGCCCTTGAAAGAGACTAAGAAACGTTGAGACCGGCAACGTTTCTTGCGCATACTCTACTGGCCGGAAATCATCGAAGAACAAGAAGCGCTTGTCACGGAGAATGTTGCGCAAGGCAAACTTACTACCAAGCGCCGGCTTGTGGAAGACCCGATGAAATCCAAAGACCTCGTCGAAAGGGAGAAACAAAGTGGTTTTCCCGGAATTCGTGGGTCCAGTAACCAAAGGCACACGTGTCGTCTTGGACGGACCGCTACAGATAATAGCTCGCAAAGCTGCGGCCAGATTGTTCTGAGAGACAGACGCCGCGTTTGCTGCGAAGAAGGCTCTGACGGCTTCCATGTAAGAGCACACTTCCCCATGGCAACAGCTCCCCTCGGCTATCCGACAGACCAACTCCCAATCCGTCTCTGCTTCCAGCCGTGCGTCAGACCGCGCCCGGTCCCACTCAGCAGCTTCATCCAAGAACTCCTTGAGTTTCTTCTGGTTGGTGTGCACAAAGGCTTGCATCTCCTCTGTTCCGTGGTCCTGGACATATGCCAGAAGTGCTGCTTTGGAGGTCAGACCCTTGTCCAGAATGATGGCGGTCAAATCCAGCTTGCTAAAGCGTCGCTGCTTCTTGGCGAGCCCCGCTGACACCATCTTCTCGGAAACCTGCAGGGGGGCTGGGCTATTACCGAATAAGTCCGCTGACTCTGAAGCTCTTAACATACCCCCAAAGCACCTCGCGGCGTTTCTTCCACAGGTCTGCCGTCCAAGGCCGCTGCGACTCGGCAAAGAGGTCGAGTGCACCCCAGCCACCAGTCTCAGACCATGACAGGGGCGCATCGTCCACAACTGGCTTGGCAGCAGTTGGAATGAAGCCGTAGCGGACTGCACTCCAGAACTGCGTGTGTGAGCACGCGAAGTGTGCGGCCAGTCTGTCCCTTTCGCGCAGGGTCTTCTTCGCAGCTGCAAAAGTGCGCGGCTGACGAAGAAGGACTGCCACATGGAAGTGATAGTCCCCATCTTGATGGAACTCACGAAACACCACCAGCTTGGTCACCAAACCTTGTGCCCGTGAGCATGGTCTGCCTGGACCCTGGACAGGGTTGTCGAAAGCTTTCCAGACGCAGTCGGCCACAGCCTCGCGCGACATCTCACTTACATTGCGCAGATCACCGGCCTCGATTGTCCCAGGCAACAAACGGGAGAAGGTGAGCATGTGCACACGAAGCTTCTTGGAGGTGTCTTCATCTCCAAGATCTTTCAGCACTGCATCGAAAAGCTGCTGCGGCGAGTGCTGAGACTTCGCGACGTGCGCCTCTACGGCTTCCTTGATCCAGCCAGACACGCTTTGAGCGCGAGCTTCCAGCCCACGCCTTCCCCAACCAAGGTGTCTGGACACGGAGCAACGGAAGTCGTAAAGACTCAGTGTCTGCAAGTCTACTCCAGGCAAGAGCTCGGCAATTGCCGCCCGAACCTGGCGTTCGACCTGCTCGTCTGCTTGGTCGCGAGCTGGATCCTGCTGGTCTTGGTGGCCCTGGGAGTCGGACGGGCTCTCAGACAAGAGTGGCAGAGGTTCCTGGTGCAGCACAGCGTCACCGTCCATTGTGTTGGGCTCCATGTCCCGAGCACTTTGGCTCCATGAAGCAAAGCTGGCAAGCTACCCATTAAGCCATCACGTGTTGCAGGAAAGTCTCTGCTCAGCCAAACTCGGAACTTCCGTTATGCCAGCATCAAGTTCCTGGAAGACCGCAGGCCCAGCATTGGATGGAATGCAAGTGGACATTTCTGCAACATCGGTCCGATGCGCTTATTTGGCGAAACCCACAAACAGCGTCCGGCCGATGCAGAATTCCAGCTGGTTTAGGAAATGTGTCCAAACTGCAGCACCAGCTTGCATCTAGCACGCTCAAGCATCAAAACCTGTCAGTCAGCAGAAGGGAGCTTCTACCGGAAGGAGCCTGGAACATCGTTTTTTCATATGGCCTAATTGAGCCCTTATGGCCCATTCTATGGCCTAACCTATGGCCTAACACACCCTCCCTATGACCTAATCATTTCCGTGTGGGAAAAGAGTAGATTCTCTTCTTAGAACGCGAAAATCATTAGGTCATAGGCAAGGTGCATTAGGCCATAGGTTAGGCCATAGGATAGGTCGTAAGGAATCCATTAGGCCATATGAAAAAACGAGGTCCCGTACACTTTCTGCCACAGAGAATCCATTAGGCCATATGAAAAAACGAGGTCCCGTACACTTTCTGCCACAGAGAATCCATTAGGCCATATGAAAAAACGAGGTCCCGTACACTTTCTGCCACACGGAATCCATTAGGCCATATGAAAAAACGAGGTCCCGGACACTTTCTGCCACAGGGAATCCATTAGGCCATATGAAAAAACGAGGTCCCGGACACTTTCTGCCACAGAGAATCCATTAGGCCATATGAAAAAACGATGTCCCGGACACTTTCTGCCAGAACGAGGGCGCAGCTGAGCGTCCTGGGCTTTCGCAGACGTGAAACACTTCTGCAGCTGACTGTCTCCAAGCAAAACAACTTCAAGTTCTCGCTTCAGCACCTGCAAACATGACCGAATGGGACACCTCAAACAAGGTCCAAAAATGCACCGAAAGCTGGGCCCGGCCATAGGGGCCTCCACAGTAGTCATTGCTCAGGCGCTCAAAAAGAAGGTGAGGTATCCCTGCCTCTGTCCGTAGTCCACGTCAGTGTTGTTGCGGATGTAGTTATGGACGTTGTCAACTCGTTTGAACCGTATGCGGCACGTCTCGTATTCGGGATGCTGCCAGCCGCAATGGTTCTCAATGACAACCAAGTTGGATCCCGGACGCAGCAAGCAGGAGGGTCACGTCGACGATGGCATTCGTTGGAGAGAAGCTGCCATCCTGGAGGATGTCGTAGTAGAAGATGTCGCCTCCACGCATCTGAGCGTGACCAGTGGGGCGCACATCACAAAGGCAGCGGCGCCCGTTTTGGGGCCGCACGGCAAGGCTCGGGCTCAGCTGCGCTAGCGTGAGCTCGAGCGAATGCTCGGCTCCTCCTGAGCAAAAAGGGCTGAAACACTGAGCGATTAGCTAGGGCCTGAACAAGAAGAGTGCAGACAAGCAGCGACTCTTCCCTCCCACGCACGGACGGTCGCTCGAAATCATTTCCCAGGGAGCGCGTCCGCAACCACCTCACAGCACGCCTGGCAGCCATGTCGCCCCATGGTGTTGTGGTAGGAGTCGACACCGGCGACTTGGCGATTCGCTTCGATGACCACCAAGTTGCAGTTGCAGAGGGAAACGGCCGTCTGTGCGTGTTTTTTTTTTTTTTGGCGTGGGCGGGCCTCAAAAAGCAGTTGCTGCACTCGTCCCAGTAAGAACTACAATAAGCCAAAAAGAGCAGACAAATGCCTGTACAGAGTGAAACAAGAGCTGCGACATGCAGATTTAGCCTTTATTGGAAAGTACAGCCCCCGCCAGGCTGGGCCATTCCACTGCCTGCTGACGCAGTGGCATGTCGGATCGCCTCGAAGGAGACAGAACAGAGGGGGGCCACTCAAGCGAAGCCAAAATTGCTAAGCTTGTTCGACCCCACATTTGAAGCCGCGTGTGCTGCAGTTGGTTCGCACCGAAAGTGGACGTCGGCGGCACTGGTGGCCGAACACGTTCCAGACACAGCAGCCAGAACTTCCACCTTTGAGTTGCAGGCGGACTCATGGGACCAAACAGGATCTGGTCCAAACAGGTCAAAGTCGATGCTTTCTCAGGCACAGGTACCTTCTGGGAGAACTCTCAACTCGAACCTTGCACAGGCGAGGCCGTGGCGCTTTACAGCTCTCAGAAGTCCACTAACAAGAAAAAACAGAGTGCGCAGCACTCGATCTTTTTCTTGAGCTAAAAACACGAAGCAAAACGAAACGAGACAAAACGAGTGCGGTCACTAACCTGATTCAAAAGCAGTTCTTCCATTTGAGGCAGACCGAAACCTGTGTTGCGGGGGCAGCAGCGGCACGGGTCTGTGTTGCGCAGAGATGTGGATTTGCTGAGCAACAAAGTCGGTTGGAGCGCCTGCTGCGAGCGATCTTTTTTTTGTCGGTTTGTGACAGCGGATGCAACCATCCTGCGCAAAGACACACGCAACCATGAAGCAAAAAAAGACCCGATTTGACGATGGAACTGACTCAGAGAGCAAAAAGAAATTGAAGCAGAGGTGCAATCTCCGAGAACAGCGAAAAGTGCAGTTTGGTCTTTTGAGGGAACGCAACCACTGGTCTAGCAACAGCAAATGCAATCAGAAGCAAGGCAGAGGCAAAGAATGTTGCAAATGGGTCTCTGCTAAAAGAGCAAAAAAAATCTGGCGAGAGCCAGGTGAGCCCATGTCGTGCATGAGGGGTTTTGGAGTTAAGCACCGTGCACAAATTCCGAACCGTCAGCCACACCTCTCGATACCATAACTCTACACAGCTCAAGAAGTCCTGTTCAGATCTGGTGGAGATACCTTCCAGAAAATTCCGCCGCTCTTGTATGATCTGTTCCGGCCCACCTTCTCGATACCATAACTCTGCATGGCTTGATCTGCTCTGTTCAGAAATGCTAGAGTCACCTCTGGCAAAAATTCTCTGTCTTTGTACGATCTCAAAGCTGCACAGTTATGGGGCTGTCGGGCGACCCCATTTTAAGGCCCGCAAAACACAAGCAATTCTGGCTTCGCGAGGTCGGCCCTCCACAGTTGCATTCCGCTGGCTGCAGCACTATTAAGGGCGAGCAACACAGCTGCTTTGGACAAGTTCCGACCTTCCAAACGGTCCTCCACCAGACGCTCCCCAAAGTCAATACAATCAATGACATGCGCAGCTGACGAGATTCAGCCGCTGTGGGTGCAGGAATCAAACTTGCGACCCCAAAAATGGGGCCGTCTCGCGGCCCCAGAAAAGGAGCCGCGAAATCCAGTCAACCTCCTTCAACATATTTTGACTGGCAACCAGAGGACCCCAAAATCGGGGCCGCTTGGCGGCCCCTATTTTGGGGTCGCGAATTCCTCATTTTGGGGCCCAAGCCCAAGCCCGTGCGTTCCACACTGCTACATCAAGGCGACTCGCCCACAGGCAGGCATCCAGTGTGGAAAAATCGTTCTCCAACAAGAATTTCCAACAGACAGCTTGCCCGTGGAAGTGACAGACATGAGAGAACAGAGGGGGGCCACTCAAGCGAAGCCAAAATTGCTAAGCTTGTTCGACCCCACATTTGGAGCCGCGTGTGCTGCAGTTGGTTCGCACCGAAAGTGGACGTCGGCGGCACTGGTGGCCGAACACGTTCCAGACACAGCAGCCAGAACACTTCCACCTTTGAGTTGCAGGCGGACTCATGGGACCAAACAGGATCTGGTCCAAACAGGTCAAAGTCGATGCTTTCTCAGGCACAGGTACCTTCTGGGAGAACTCTCAACTCGAACCTTGCACAGGCGAGGCCGTGGCGCTTTACAGCTCTCAGAAGTCCACTAACAAGAAAAACAGAGTGCGCAGCACTCGATCTTTTTCTTGAGCTAAAACATTCGAAGCAAAACGAAACGAGACAAAACGAGTGCGGTCACTAACCTGATTCAAAAGCAGTTCTTCCATTTGAGGCAGACCGAAACCTGTGTTGCGGGGGCAGCAGCGGCACGGGTCTGTGTTGCGCAGAGATGTGGATTTGCTGAGCAACAAAGTCGGTTGGAGCGCCTGCTGCGAGCGATCTTTTTTTTGTCGGTTTGTGACAGCGGATGCAACCATCCTGCGCAAAGACACACGCAACCATGAAGCAAAAAAGACCCGATTTGACGATGGAACTGACTCAGAGAGCAAAAAGAAATTGAAGCAGAGGTGCAATCTCCGAGAACAGCGAAAAGTGCAGTTTGGTCTTTTGAGGGAACGCAACCACTGGTCTAGCAACAGCAAATGCAATCAGAAGCAAGGCAGAGGCAAAGAATGTTGCAAATGGGTCTCTGCTAAAAGAGCAAAAAAAATCTGGCGAGAGCCAGGTGAGCCCATGTCGTGCATGAGGGGTTTTGGAGTTAAGCACCGTGCACAAATTCCGAACCGTCAGCCACACCTCTCGATACCATAACTCTACACAGCTCAAGAAGTCCTGTTCAGATCTGGTGGAGATACCTTCCAGAAAATTCCGCCGCTCTTGTATGATCTGTTCCGGCCCACCTTCTCGATACCATAACTCTGCATGGCTTGATCTGCTCTGTTCAGAAATGCTAGAGTCACCTCTGGCAAAAATTCTCTGTCTTTGTACGATCTCAAAGCTGCACAGTTATGGGGCTGTCGGGCGACCCCATTTTAAGGCCCGCAAAACACAAGCAATTCTGGCTTCGCGAGGTCGGCCCTCCACAGAAGCACAAAGTAGCACCAATGTCGGGGCCATCGAAACAAGAGCATCCAAGTCAACCTGTAGAATAATGGCGCGCACCTGAAAACTGAGACAAATTGGTCGCAACTCGGACTCCTCTAAAGGAGCTTGATGACTCACGCTTTGTCCCACAGACCCTGAATGAACTGGAGCAACGGGGGACAAGGATTCATCACTGAGCATGTCTTGAAGCGCCCTGCGCTTGCGAACTTGTGCAAAATGATCGTAGTGGCTAAGAGTCTGCTCACCGTTGCATGGTAGCTACGGGCCTGGATGTCCTGAGAACTTTGGAAAACAATTCTGTGATCTTACGCCAGAAGAACCTTGCAAGACTCCGCCCCACGAAAAGTGTGAAAAACAGAGCGCGCAGCACTCGGTCTTTTTCTTGAGCCAAAGCGGAGTCGCGTCGGGCTCTGACTGACAGTGAAACACCTTGCAGCTGTCTGTCTCCAAGCAAAACACTTCAAGCACTAACGAAACGAGACGAAACGAACGTGCAGTCACTTCCTAACTCAAAAGCACTCCTCACAGCTTCAGGCATGCCGAAAACATCAGGACATCCAAGGTCAAATGGGATTTTCACACCCCCTCTTGGACTGATGCGGCACCTAGTGTCTTTTGAGCACACTTTACAAGCTCTAGACCTAGCTTTTCAGGATAGAACCCTGAATCTTTTAATTCCACCTGTACATGTTCATGCACTTGGTCACATTCCCTTTTAGGAAACACTTTGACCCAGCGTTTACTGTTCGTGGCAAAGTACCACCGTTTAAACACACAGTCGTACGCACAGCGGTCTACCACAATACCCTCAGAAAGCCCCAATTCTGAAGCAACCTGAAGATACCGCGGGTCCTTCCAGAGGTCGTTCTGCAGAGGCCACTCTTGAGTCAACAACAAGCGTTCACTCCGAGCAACCGGTTTCAACAAACCTTCAAGAAGTTCCCAAGCACGCTGATGCAACTTCTTCTTCTCTTCCCACTTCTCTTGACTGTACTTGCGCCACCCACGGTAACGCAAACGACACCCAGTGGTACAGGGAGTGGAGATATGGCAGTAGATCTTCGTCTTCAAGCCACAACTCAACACAGAAAACAACTCCTTCAGAAAACACTGCGTCTGCTCAGAACAAAAGTCAAGCTTTTCAGTGACACCCACATAGGGAATCTCAAGCTTCTCACATGCCTTCTGTAAGGCACTTTCTTCCTGGCAGAACAGTTCAACGACCACAAAGGTGACCTGGTTCTTCGCCACAGCTTCACACAGTGAAACGTACTCCTCAGGAACAAAAGAACGGTTTACCGGCTCTTCTGCAGTCAGGCGTTCCAGCTCAAACTCACCCAACTCGTCTTCAAAAGAAACCAAACCGGTTACCTCGTAGAGGTTGTCCAGCTGCTCCTGAAAGACCATACTCTTGGTCAGGCCGTCGGAGGCATTATATGCTCCGGCCACAAACTCGAGGATCACTCTCCCCGACTGAACCATCTGCTGCAGGAAAGCACACCGCAACTCCAGGTGACGAACCCTTCTCAAGAGTCCCTCCATTGAAGCAATCGCCTTTGCCGACTCAGAATCGGTACAAATCCGGATCCAAAAGCTTCCGGTATCATCCTCAGGCAATCCCTCCAAAAACGACTGTTGAAGCAACCCTGCAAACAAAGCCTCTTTCACAGTCTCTACCAAAGCACTCAATTCAGCCTCGGCACTGCTCAGGGCCACAACCGTCTGTTTACGGCTAAAACTCTTCAGCAGGTTGCACTGCCAGCAGATAATCGCCCCACTCACAGAGGGCAAATTCCAGCTAGCATCACAGAAACAATCGATCACACGCGTACTTTCCGAAGGGCGATAGTTCACCCACTGTGCCGGGATCCGCTGAACCCGATTCCCAAGCGTGAGAATCCAACGCAGCACAGCTCGAATACACGCTTCACTCCTGGAGTCTGGGTTGCTCTGGCTCCGGGCCAGAAAACCTACAACAAACTGCAAATCAGCTCTTGTCAAAGCTAGCCACGACAGTTTGCCCAACACGCGCCGGTAGCGCTGATAGGCCTCATGCGTGATCGGGGTGGATTCCAGACTGGTCCACAAACGCTCAAGCTTGGGGAGTTTCGCTCCCTTCGTGATTTGATACTCTTCCGCACAGCTATGGAGCATCCCGGGTTTGAGTCCGAAGTACAAGTCTCCGGTCTTCCTCTGATAAATGTTTCTCCCAAGGAAGGAGATCACCGATTTCTCTCCCGGTTGAAGCGTTCCCGTGCGCTTCATCTTGAACACTTTACTCAGTTCCTCAAACACTTTCTCAGCTACACTCGCAACCGTGCTGAAAACCAAGATGTCATCTACATAGGCCAACACCAACACAATGGCATCCTTGCCTTTCTCCTTGATCACCTTGCGATACACAGTGCTGTCAGCAGTAACAAAGAAACCAAGTTTTCTCAGTGTTTCTCCTAGCTCACGAAACCAAGCCAAAGGCCCAATCCGCAAACCATTCATGGCACGCTTCAGCAGACAATGCACACGTTCACCTGACACTGTCCTACAGTTCTCCGGCAGCTTCACCACCTCAGTAGAAAACAGCTTAGCCTGCATGAAGGCCACAGAAATATCTCCCGAAATCACCTTCCCTCCGAAATGCGCATACATCCCCAACAGACACCTCACAGACTCTAAGGTAGTCGTAGGAGAATAGATGCCATCAGCTAAAGCAGAGGTGGGCCCTTTAAAGTCACGCACAACCAAACGGCAGCGCACACGCTTGTGCCCGTCCTTGTAGTGCAACACCCACCTGGTGGAAAGCACTCTCCTCTTAGCTTCCCGCACAAGGCGAAACGCCTCCTTCTCAGACACAACCTGGCACACACCAAAGTGGTCCAGTTCCTCCATTTCAAGACGCATCCCTTCCCCAAGTTTCTTCTCCTCAAGAACCTCCCCAGTATACTCATCAGCAGCCCCAGAAGGAACCTCAACCTTCACCTTGGACCCTCCAAACTTCAAAGTAAACTCCAACTTGGCCGCCCTAGACCCTTTAGCGTCCTTTGCCGCGAACACAACCTCAGGTCTAGAACACATGGAGTACAAAGCATGGTCCTCCAGCCAGCTGATCGCCACCTCCATGGGATCATCATCGTCGGCCGGCTGCATGTCCACATCGTACAAAGGTGGGGCCTCGTTCTCTCCTGCAGGGGGACCTTCAGGGAGTACCTCTTCCTCCTCAACTGGAGAAGGATCATAGTCCATAAGCTCATCCTCCAAGAGCTCAGCTGGAGCCTCCGGCTCCGCACTCCCCCTCTCAACTAGATTACCCTTAGGCTCTCCAGGCTGAAAGGCTTCGGGGGGCTTCAGGTCTAAGGAAACAGGACGCTCTAAAACGTTGTCTTGCCTAGAAGGGGCACCCGAATCAGCGGCTTGTACCACCAACTCCTCAGGATACAGGTAAGGCTGGTCCGGCCGAAAAGCCGACATCACTTCGACCTCATCAGGCCGATCAAGAGGGAGCACACGCACTCCTCCACCATTGGGCTTAGCAGGCCCTAGGTACATACACGGGATGAGGCGGCGGCCTCGATTCTCAGGCTTCTGCTTCGCAGGTTTGGCAAAACCCTTGCACCCAAAAGGAAACGTCTTCGTTACTGGAAGATGTTGGCGTCTCAGCCTTTCAATTGGCGTGGTTTGCGACTTCGAGGTCGCATGCAGGTTCCTTGTCCTAGCAACATATCTCAAAGCTTCCTTGTACAACAAACCACCCAGCCGGAGCTTCTTCTCCAGCGTAGTTTCTAGCGTCAACCAATTCACCCAGAAGGCTTCCTTCAAGTGTCGCACACCTACCTCCACAAGCCCTTTCGACTGCGGCCGTCCTTTCGGCACCGCGTCTATGTGCAACGAGAGGCCTGGGTATGAGCGGTCTTTTCCCACCTTGTTCCAAAGCGAGATCAGAGACGCTTCATTATCCATCCTCAGCACAACATGCTGACCTTGAATACCTGCGGCGGCCAGCTCGGCGTTTATACACCGTGCAACATGCCCTGGATCACCTCCTGTGGGGTAGGGCACAGCGAAACAATATCCGCTAAGCTCGTGCACCACAATGCACACTCTCAGGTCTTTCGTAAAGAACAAGAAGTCGCTTAAGAAGCTTGCTTGCGGAATTGAAGGATCTTTGCGCCTTCGCGCTGGAATCACTCCTCGACTGGACACACACAAAGAACACGAAGGCAGATAGGGCTGATGGCCCCGAGCAACGTGCTCCTGATACTCTTTATCCTCCAGTGGAACATGAAGTTCCCCTTCTTCAGAAATATCCCCAGCATCTTCAGCAGCAGGCTCGGCTTCAACAACCGGTGCTGGAGCTGAGGCTTGGGCGGGTTCCGCCTGTCTTGGTGGATCACCATCCGGAATCAACTCTTCATCGGAAATCGTCACTTCCACCGGAAGTCCACGCATCATGCACAAACGGTGTGGCGGCTCAGACACTTTCTCATCACAGCCACCTTTCACCTTCAAAGGCTCCGACCTTAGGTCATCCCAGCCACAAGCACAACACAACCACAAGCCACGCACACGCTCCAAGCCACAACAGCACAAGGACCGCAGACGCCGCACACCAACCAGCACAAAACACTCCACGGCTTCAGAGGCTCTCGGTGCTTTGCTGGCTCTCGGTGCTTCGGGGGCTCTCGGTGCTTTGCTGGCTCTCGGTGCTTTGGTGACTTTGGACGTTTTGGGGGCTTGGGCTCTCGGGGCTTCTTGCGCGTACCCTGGCAAACACACTCGCACAGAGGGCCCCAAGGCTTTAAGTAGAGCCTGAGCCTTTCTCACAAAACCCTCGCAAAACACTTGCAGCACGTCACTGGGCCTCCAGGCTTCCATGGGGGTCTGGGCCTCACACTCACTTGCAAAACCCTTCCCAAAAACCCGTAAAACCCTATAGCGCTGCAACCTCAGAACTTCACCCTTTCTACCGAGCACACCCGGACACTCACCACACTCAAAGCAACCTACTCTCGCAGACGATCGCTTCCACTTCCTCTTAAAACGAATCTTTTTGCACCCTGCGGTTGGTCGCACGGTAGGTCTCAGATAGAGACAGAGCGGGAGCGCCTCTTGGAGCCGCGTCCATGTTGCGTTGACCCTTGGTCTGGAGGGCCATACGAACCACCGAGTACCCGTTGTGTTGGGCGGATCGGTGCCTTGCTCTTTGGATCGGTCGGCGGGGCTTGCAGCAAAAGCGATCTGTGGTATCCCAGAGGCGGCTGCGGTCCCAGCAAAAACGATCCTTGGTACCCCAACGGCGGGGGCGGCAACGGCGGCAGCGGCACTGTTGGCGCTGCTGGCGCTGGCAAGGCCGGCATAGCCTTCACAGGCACCATCTTCGGAGGCGCCACCGGCCTCACTGGCATCGCCTTCACTGGCACCAAAGCAGGATCCACTCCAGGGGTCTCCGGTGCCGCTGGCACGGCTCTTTTCGAAGGCTTTGGCGGCGAGGGAGAAACTTTGGCCGGCGATCTGGACGGTTTCACTTTGGGCGGCGGTGGCCCATCCGGAATCACTTTGGGCGGCGGTGGCCCATCCGGAATCACAATAACGGCCGGCTTCAAGGTCACAGCCGGCCTGGTCGCTGTCTTTGGCTTTGGAGCCAAACGAGGCTTTCCACGTGGATCTGAGGGCGCCGGTGTCATCGGCCCCTCCTCCTCGGCAGCAGCTGGTGCCACCTTTTCCACCACAGCCTCGGCCGCGGCTTCCACAACCACTTCGGCAGCGGCGTCCACAACCGCTTCGACAGCGGCCTTCTTCTTCTTCCGCTTTTTCTTCGCAGGTACAGGAACAGCTTCTTGGGCATCGACCGTGGTTTCCGCAGTCCCCACTGCCACAAGGAGGTCCACTGCACCCTGCTCCGGCTCCTGGGCCGGCCGTCCTTCGGATCTTTCGTCCAAACGGCTTTGCACCCATTCCAGGGCACCTTCGGCAAGCGCCTTGCCCTTCGCTACAGCACGGGCGTGCTGCTTCTTTCTCACAAGCCGCTTGGCCTTCACGACCTTCTTCTCCGTCCGCACCACCTGCATCAGCTGGCGATTGTAGCCCATCGTCACTGGACCACCATCCGCTGGCTTCCGCTCGGGCTTCCGGGCCTTCTTCTTCGAGGTGGGCGCGACATACAAATGTGGATTCGGAAAAGGAGGGTCCACAGTGTCCGCCTCGGCTTCCTCGGCTGCTGCAGCCTCCTTCAAGGCCTTCGTGGCTTTCTTTGCCGCACCACGGACCTCTTTCAAGGCCTTCGTGGCTTCCTTTGTCGCACGAGATGCCCGCTTCTTCTTGCGCTTGGGCACTTTCTCGACGGATTTCTCTGCAGCATCCAGGGCCTCGGCAACGTCCGTGGCCACACCAGACTCGGGGCGCCATTTGCCCCAGCCTTCTTCCTCTTCTTCCTCCAGCTTTGACGGCAGCGGTGATTTCTGCTGTGGCGATTTTGGCTGTGAAGGCACGGCCATTTTGTGCCACTCGCGAGAAATTTTGGTGAGCTCGTCGTGCTCCTCCATCATTTGCCGCTCGCTCTCCTCTCGAGCCGTGCTTTCTATCACCGATGCGACCGTCACCATATCGGATCGTCGGGCAGACGCAGCGCTCTTCATAGCGGTTAGGTCCGCCACTCTCTGCGACATAATTGCCGCCTGCGACGACCTTTGTTCCTCGTCCGTCGAGGATACCTGGGGCTCCGGCTGCTTCTTTCGTCGACGCCCCATCGCACAAAACGAGGAGCGTGAAAAACAGAAGCTTGAGCACCAAACTACGATGCACGACCCTTGCGCACCCTTGCAGTCTCCACTTGAAACCACCTTGCACAGACCTCGCGCACTCACTGCCTTGCAGCTTACGCCGTACTAACCTCGCGCACTCACTGCCTTGCAGCCTACACGAGGAACCGCCTTGCAAATCCTGACAAAACCCTAGCCCTGAAACCTTGCACGCACACTCCCTCACGACACGCACTGCACTACCTTGCAGCCTCCGCAGGGAACCGCCTCGCAAATCCTGAAGAAACCCTAACCCTGAAACCTCGCAAGCACACTCACTCACTAAGGTCCACAGGGAGCACAGCACGCCAACGCAAGCCATGCACCACAAGCTCACAACACTTATCATCATCGACCCAGCGGTCCACGACGGCTGAGCCTCAGAATCTTTCTTGCCACTTCTGCTACCACAGCCAAAGCGGTCAAGCTCACAGCGTTCAAGAGACTCCAGAGCAGCACCCTCACAGACCGAAACGGCACTACCACCGTGCGTCCTCAAGCTCCTCAGCAGAAACTTAAAAGGCGTGTACTCTAGGCTCTTCACAGACTCCAAAGACCTTTGCTCCTGAGCTTTCTGGGCTTTCTGGGCTTTCGTGGCTTTCGGGGGTTTCGCGGTTTCAGGCTTTTCCGTGGCTTTCGGGGGTTTCGTGGTTTCAGGCTTTTCCGTTGCTTTCGGGGACGACGAGGGCTTCAAAGCATCAACCTCCATCTTATCCCCAGAATCCTTCAAAGCAGCAACCGCGTACCAAGCGCGATCCTTGACAGTCAACCGAATGCGTTTCTTGTTCTTCTTGTTGAAAATATGAGGTGTGTTGGTGAGCATGGTGTGCCATCCTCTCTGCCAAGCCACAAACGGTGACAAGACATTGAAATCTAGTTCGTGATCAAGCAATGCTCTAGCACCACCACAAGCTTCCCAAAACGAACGCGAACGTCACACACCTTCAACACTTCAATCATGTCGTTGGAGGCATTCGACAGCGTGGGCTTAAAATCATAAGTGCGAAGGACTTCATACTTCTCGAAGCAGGAGACCGACATGCAATGAGAAGTAGCACCGCTATCCACTAGCCAGTAGCTATCTTGCGACTCAATGCCAACTAAGCACACTCTGTGCTCAACGGTCACTCGGTGCGCCGCAGCAGGCACCTCAGGTGTCGAAGGAGTCGTCCTCAAGACGCCACCGCGGGCATCAACCGGAATCAACTCGCCAGAAGCGCGAAGGGCCATCACAGTCTCTCCCTCCGGCTCCTCTTCTGCTTCGCCATCCGCTACAGCACGGGCGTGCTGCTTCTTGGTCTTCTTGTCCTTGCCCTTATCCTTGCCATGCTTGCCTTTGCCTTTCTCTTTGCCCTTTCCTTTGTCTTTGTCGCCCTGGCCTTTGCCCTTGGGCTTGTTGCTCTTGTCGCCTTTGCCCTGCTTCTTCTCATCTGCGATCCTCTGGCGGCACTCTTCTTGATAGTGCCCTTTCTTCTCGCAGTACCAGCAGACAATCTGGGACTTGTCCTTGGCACCGCCGGCTTTTCCTCCTTTCGCGCCTTTGCCGTCTTTCCCGCCTTTGTCTCCTTTGAGGCCACGCAAACCACCACTTGGCAGCTCCACCATGCGCAGCTGCTCCTCGTAAAAACGAAGACTCTCCGCCATCTCGGTCCAACTGCCAGTCTTGCCATGCAGCACCAAGTACTCTCTCGCTTGCACTGACACAGCTTGCAGCAAAATGGCCGATCTGTCGGCGGCGTTCAAGCAGAGGTCGGGAAAACGCACCAGCTTTTTATCTCCCTTGGAGATTTCGTCCTCGAGGAAACGCACAACTTCCAGAGGGCGCTTCAGCGCTGCAGTCTTTGTGTGGAGCTTTAGCATTTCGTCTCTGATATACACCGCCTCCATGCGGCTGTTCACAGAGTACTGCCGGTAAAGCTCTCTCACACCCTCATATCCTGCAGCTGCATTGCTCTGGCGTGTCGAAACACTCCGGAGGATCTCCAATCCTCTGTCCCACTTTGCCAAAGCTTGCTGCAACAGGTAAAAAAGACGTGCACTTCTTCCCGCAGTGTCACTGGGCAAAGTAACCTGCTGGATCTCACCAGCAACAAACAAGCACTGCCTTAGCTCGCCAACAAAGGCGTCATCGGTCAATGCTAGCCAGCTGGACAGCACTTCCAGAAAGCGGTGGAACTCCTCAAGCTCGCGGATCCGGCCTTGCTTCATCTCACCAGCATTGATGAGAGGCAGGGGTGGCAGATACTTCTCTGCACGACCACCAAAACTCGAAAAGCTTCCAGAACTCGCAGCAGGCCCACTCGGAGGGGCAACAAGCGACCCAGTAGGCGCCGTCGGCGCTGCTCCAGAACTGCTAGCAGCCACTGCAGCTGCAAAGGGGTCCGAAGACACCTTTCGCCGATCCTCGTCGGCTTTCCGTCTGGCTTCTTCCTCGTCCAAACGGCGGTTCAAGAGGGTCAACTGAGCACTCTGAGCTTGCATCAGAAAGTTCATCTGATTCTGCTGTTGCTGTAAAGCCGTGTTCTGGTTGTTCAGCATCTGCAACATCAACTGCTGCAGTTGTTCACCTCCCAACGCAGGGTTCGGAGGAACCGGACACTGAGCAGGAGCTGCCGGCGCTACAGCCGGACCACTAACACCTTCTGGCACTGTTGCAGAACCACTCGCAGGTGCAGCCGCTGCTGCTTGCTGAGCTGTCGGCGACCCAACAGGACTGTTCACAGGTCCTACAGGTCCCACGGGTCCTGGTCCAAACAGGTCGAAGTCCATGCCTTCCTCAGGCACAGGGACGTTCTGAGCAGGAGTCTCACTACTCCCACCTGGCAAGGGCGAGGCCATGGCGCTGTAAAGCTCCTTCTAAGTCCTCAGGAGCTCCGCTACCATGTGAAAAACAGAGCGCGCAGCACTCGGTCTTTTTCTTGAGCCAAAGCGGAGTCGCGTCGGGCTCTGACTGACAGTGAAACACCTTGCAGCTGTCTGTCTCCAAGCAAAACACTTCAAGCACTAACGAAACGAGACGAAACGAACGTGCAGTCACTTCCTAACTCAAAAGCACTCCTCACAGCTTCAGGCATGCCGAAAACATCAGGACATCCAAGGTCAAATGGGATTTTCACAAAAAGACTTCTGCAATCCATTTCGATACCAGACCAACACCTTCGACTTTCTTGCTCTGACAACCGTCCATGGCAACATACAGTCAGTATTGCTTGGCGTCGTTTACGCCATGCATGTTTATTCACATAGTAATATGCAATCCGAAGGATTTAGAGGAAGTGAATGAACTGGAGGCATTCATTCCTTTGCGCTTCTTGCATCAGCAGAACAGACCGATTGACACAGTGCGCTTCCTACTAGTACGGCATCGCCGTGCGTTGTCTATTAACCATGCGGCGCTGACACCTGCGAAGAAGCTCAGCATCGGATTTAGTCCTGCGCGTGGGAAGCACCATTGCACGTGGACGCTGGACTGCCCTTGGTGCTGCGTGAACATTCGACATCATGATGTGCTCCGCTCCTTCCTGGAGGTGAGGCTGCCTTCGTCAGCCACGCACAAACGGTTCCAATTTCTCAGCTGCAGGAGCGGGTTTCTCTCTGCTTGGTGCAAACGAGAAGTTGTTCCGAGTTATCCTTGTGGACTCCGTGAACTTGCAGACGCAGTTTGGCAAAAGCAAGCAAAACCTGCACAACCTTCTCGGAGAGCCCGATGATCAAGACCCTGCTGTCGCCAGCCGCCCGGCGCCTAGCGCTTTTGCCGGCACGCCTCGGAGGACTCAGACTCCAATGCGCGGGGCACGTCGCATCACGTCGCTTTGGGCTGCGTTGGCCGACGTTCTGCCTGTAAACAGGGGCAGCGCCGTCCACAGGCTGCTGCGCGCTTCCTGGCCGAGCTCGAAGCCGGGCCAGTGTCCTCCGCTGATTGCTTGCGAACTGCCGCTGCAGCGGGTATACCCACCTCGCGCACGCCGGCTGGGAAGGTCGGCCTGCCTGGAAGGCTGTCCACGACGGCCTGCGACCGGCCCAATGCGACCTGCCTGAGCCTGGCGACCGGCGCCAGGGCAAACAGCACCACGGTTCTTGCGCGCGTGTTCAACCCGTTTTCGCGAAACTTCGCGAAACCGAGTTGCTGCCGGCCCTCGAGGCGCCCACCCATGCAGGCGCTGCTGCGTTGGCAGTCTGGGCCACGCGGCTCGGCATGGCTCGGCGCTGTCCCCACCGAGGCCGGGACAACAATCCCGCCAGATCGCATGCTCATCGCCTTGCGGCGGCGGTTGCGCCGGTTGCGCCTGCCGTTGCGCGTCGCGCAGGGCAGATGCGGGGCCCATGGACACGGCTGCCACGGTCGACCTCTACGGCGATCATTATGCTGCCTGTTCCCGTACGGGCCTGCTCGCCCGCCGAGCCAAACCACTCGAGCACGCCTGGCGGGTCGTGCGCGAAACAGTTGGGCCGGAGGATGCCGGAGGGCCAGGTCGTTCTCCAGCAGTGACTCGCGCGGCCGCCCGCCCCTGGCGTCGACCCGGACAATCGACGGCGCCTCGACTTTGTCGCTTACGGAGCTCTGCAGCTCGGCGCTGCGCTGTGCTGCGATGTGACCCTGGTGTCGCCGCTTGTACGGGAAATACGGGACAGGCGCCCACAGCCCTCCGCTATTACAGGGGAGGCCCTTCGAGGCTTCCTACGATTCTGTAGGAAAAAAGAGCTCCTGCAAGTGGAGCTTCCCAGTGCAAAAACAGCCCACGTACAGCAAGCAATCGAAACAGTTGAAGATACAAGCTGAGATTAACATCTACCAGTAGATGCTGCAAAATCCTCGCATCAGCGTGCCAGCATTTAGCCGCAGCAAACTTATCAAGAGCATTACCACAGGAGGGCGGCGAGCCTCATGTGCATCAGAGGTGAGCCTGTTTAACGTCTTTGGTCTCGACCCAAACTGCAGATAGCAGACGTGCTTTTTGCAGCCTTACTTCAAAGCAGCAAATCCAAATGCAGCGCAAGATGTGCGATGGAACTGGGCCACACCTGCAGCCACTGTCCTGAACATCTTCTTCAGTTCCACTCTTCTCTGAAACATAATGCGCGAGCTGGAGAAACCATGGGAACCCACATGTACCCCACAGGGAACCGAGCTGACACACTGCAAGAGCCAAGGGAGCCCGCCCAGACCTTTGCGCAATATATGCTGGGAAAACCATGGGAACCCACTTGCAATGCTGCAAAAAGCAAGGAACCCACAGGGAACCCACCGTCGATGCTGTTAAACCATGGGAACCCATTAAAAATGCTGCAAAAAACTAGGAAACCCACAGGGAACCCAGCTGACATGCTGCAAAAGCCAAAAGAGCCTATTGGAAAACCATGGGAACCCACTTCAAATGCGCAAAAACCCGGGAACCAAACAGAGAACCCACCGTATCGACGGTGAAAAACCATGGGAGCCCACTTAAAAATGCTGCAAAAACTAGGGAACCCACAGGGAACCCACCGTCCATGCTGCAAAAACCATGGGAATCTACAAGACAGCTAAGTGAAGAACATACACAGACCACCCGAAATGCTGCAAAAAACAAGGGAACCCATATGTTGCCCACCTGAAGTGTTGCAAAAAACAAGGGAACCCACAGAGAATCCACCGTCGATATTGTTAAAAACCATGGGAACCCACTTAAAAATGCTGCAAAAACTAGGGAACCCACAGGGAACCCACCGTCCATGCTGCAAAAACCATGGGAATCTACAAGAAAGCTAAATGAAGAACATACACAGACCCACCCGAAATGCTGCAAAAAACAAGGGAACCCATATGTAGCCCACCTGAAGTGCTGCAAAAAACAAGGGAACCCACAGGGAACCCACCCCATCTGCTGCAAAAACCAAGGGAACCCACTTACACACCCTTTGGGTAGTATAACACTATTAGAACGGTGGAAGGTCCCAGACATGCCGGAGTCAATCAAACTCAGTTGGCAGCTGAGTATTATACCACCGGCTTTGTCCTAAGGGTGAAATCATTTGCCCGCCACCTCTGGGCTCGTTCAGGTTCCCTCGTCTGTATCCTCACACCCTGCAGCACACAATCTCGAATCAAACTGCGGCGGATCAGTAGAGTCTGCCTGTCCTAGCTTTCTGCAAGCGGACAATTTCGGATCCAGATTTCCCATGCTGCGCGTTGCTCTACGTAAAAGACTACGGCGCTCAGCTTCGACCTTGCAACAGGCTCAACATTTCAGAAGCGAATGAGCATGATATGACGGGCTCACATTCGTGCATTCGGAAAAACCTGCTAGATGTCAACAAAGAGTTTTGGCTGCCCACATGGACTACAGCAAGGCTCACTTACTCATCCTAAACCCTACACCGCAACGCAACCACGTTTTGTGGCCTTCAGAAAAAGAAGGCTGGGATTACGTCAAAGCAAGGCTTCGTCACTGACTAGCCGGAAAGTTTACCAGCTGCTCAGGCAACAGTTTGGGCAATGCTCATACATTCACTGGCTCAGATGGCAGACCTCATTGCCAGATGGCAAACCCCACTCCGCAGAGTCATCGCTTTTAGTGCCGGGCTCAAAGCCCGTAAAACATTCGTGCCCTGCCTCAGACAAGGCTTGCACACTGCTGAACCGCTCACGCTCAACCGAAGACGAAGAAGTTACTAGCTGCCACGCAACAGTTCGGGTCACAGCCAAGCTCTCTCACCCACTGCTTCGGCAGGGCTCGCACCGCTGACCACTCTCAGCGCCGGGCTCAAAGCCGTAAACATTCATTCCCTTGGAAAAGAAAGAGCGAAGCTTGGTCACTGCTCACCCGACACCGAAGAAGAATTTACGCGCTGCAGGCAGCCGTTCGTCGCAGCAAAGCTCACTCATTCACACTCACTGACTCACGTACTAAAAGCTGGCAGAGCTTAGTCACTGCTCAACAGATACTCGCTGCTGGGGCAACAGTTCAACACCAGAGGCGACAGCGAAGCTCACTGACCGCTGATCACTCTCAGTGCCGGGCTCAATGCGCGTTAAAACATTCGCGCCATCGTGTGAGAAACGACAAGGGTTAATTACTGCGATTCAGAAAGCTGCCGTGCTACTGTTTTGGCCTGGGCAAGTTCAAACATCTACATTCGACGGGGCAGCAGACAGAACCATGCCTTGCGAAGTCGTTTTTGCTCTGCTTTCAGGATCTTAGCGACTCTGCGCGCTTCTACCTGCTTTGGACGAAAGACAATCAAGACATCTTGTAGACACGCAGACAATACCACACCTTTGCATCCTGACGCTCCTGTCGCAGGCGGGCCAGACGGGCGGACAAAGTCTCCTAGCAACAGGCAGACGAGGAAGGACCATTTATTTACGAAGGACGTTCTACACTCCTGCGGCAACTCCACTCTTTGAGGGGGAGGAACAGGAGGTGCTTCCACGTCGGACATCGTTGCAACACATGGGCCAAAAGAACGCTCGAATTACGGAGCCAATTCCGGAAGCTGTTCTCTAGGATGCTTGGAAGGGCCTCCTCTGTGTGAGAAAAAGTTCTGTTTGCAAGGTTCACATGTTTGCGAGCGTTCCACTTGTTATTTTGAGTTTTGAAGGAACACCGGCAAAATGCAAAACAGAGCTGGCGAGGTTATATACTGTTGCACGCAACGGCCAGCTGTGCACGCAGATGTGGCATCTGCTCGACGAAAAAACGGCATAACTGGGCCCCAGAAATGGCTCCCAAATCTGAGCTCTAATCTGGGGCCCCGAATTGCGTGAGCTTGTATGTCCAACGAAGAAAGCCAAAATCGGGAGCCCCGTTTCGGTGCCCGGACTAGAGCTGCTTTTTGGAACCCGTTTCAGCTGGAAAACTGCACGGAAAAACAAAATTCCTTCCGCATGCTGTTTGGATCAACGTCCAAGAAAGCCAACATGCTGTGAAATGTGAGATACTTTTGGAAAATGTGCCAAACTTGCCATCGGCTGCCGTTTCAAGACAAGTGCTTCTGTTCTTGTTCGTACAAGATCTTTCCCGCACAGGGGAGGCCCTTCGAGGCTTCCTACGATTCTGTAGGAAAAAAGAGCTCCTGCAAGTGGAGCTTCCCAGCGCAAAAACAGCCCACGTACAGCAAGCAATCGAAACAGTTGAAGCTACAAGCTGAGATTAACATCTACCAGTAGATGCCGCAAAATCCTCGCATCAGCGTGCCAGCATTTAGCCGCAGCAAACTTATCAAGAGCATTACCACAGGAGGGCGGCGAGCCTCATGTGCATCAGAGGTGAGCCTGTTTAACGTCTTTGGTCTCGACCCAAACTGCAGATAGCAGACGTGCTTTTTGCAGCCTTACTTCAAAGCAGCAAATCCAAATGCAGCGCAAGATGTGCGATGGAACTGGGCCACACCTGCAGCCACTGTCCTGAACATCTTCTTCAGTTCCACTCTTCTCTGAAACATAATGCGCGAGCTGGAGAAACCATGGGAACCCACATGTACCCCACAGGGAACCGAGCTGACACACTGCAAGAGCCAAGGGAGCCCGCCCAGACCTTTGCGCAATATATGCTGGGAAAACCATGGGAACCCACTTGCAATGCTGCAAAAAGCAAGGAACCCACAGGGAACCCACCGTCGATGCTGTTAAACCATGGGAACCCATTAAAAATGCTGCAAAAAACTAGGAAACCCACAGGGAACCCAGCTGACATGCTGCAAAAGCCAAAAGAGCCTATTGGAAAACCATGGGAACCCCCTTCAAATGCCGCAAAAACCCGGGAACCGAACAGAGAACCCACCGTATCGACGGTGAAAAACCATGGGAGCCCATTTAAAAATGCTGCAAAAACTAGGGAACCCACAGGGAACCCACCGTCCATGCTGCAAAAACCATGGGAATCTACAAGACAGCTAAGTGAAGAACATACACAGACCACCCGAAATGCTGCAAAAAACAAAGGAACCCATATGTTGCCCACCTGAAGTGTTGCAAAAAACAAGGGAACCCACAGAGAATCCACCGTCGATATTGTTAAAAACCATGGGAACCCACTTAAAAATGCTGCAAAAACTAGGGAACCCACAGGGAACCCACCGTCCATGCTGCAAAAACCATGGGAATCTACAAGAAAGCTAAATGAAGAACATACACAGACCCACCCGAAATGCTGCAAAAAACAAGGGAACCCATATGTAGCCCACCTGAAGTGCTGCAAAAAACAAGGGAACCCACAGGGAACCCACCCCATCTGCTGCAAAAACCAAGGGAACCCACTTACACACCCTTTGGGTAGTATAACACTATTAGAACGGTGGAAGGTCCCAGACATGCCGGATTCAATCAAACTCAGTTGGCAGCTGAGTATTATACCACCGGCTTTGTCCTAAGGGTGAAATCATTTGCCCGCCACCTCTGGGCTCGTTCAGGTTCCCTCGTCTGTATCCTCACACCCTGCAGCACACAATCTCGAATCAAACTGCGGCGGATCAGTAGAGTCTGCCTGTCCTAGCTTTCTGCAAGCGGACAATTTCGGATCCAGATTTCCCATGCTGCGCGTTGCTCTACGTAAAAGACTACGGCGCTCAGCTTCGACCTTGCAACAGGCTCAACATTTCAGAAGCGAATGAGCATGATATGACGGGCTCACATTCGTGCATTCGGAAAAACCTGCTAGATGTCAACAAAGAGTTTTGGCTGCCCACATGGACTACAGCAAGGCTCACTTACTCATCCTAAACCCTACACCGCAACGCAACCACGTTTTGTGGCCTTCAGAAAAAGAAGGCTGGGATTACGTCAAAGCAAGGCTTCGTCACTGACTAGCCGGAAAGTTTACCAGCTGCTCAGGCAACAGTTTGGGCAATGCTCATACATTCACTGGCTCAGATGGCAGACCTCATTGCCAGATGGCAAACCCCACTCCGCAGAGTCATCGCTTTTAGTGCCGGGCTCAAAGCCCGTAAAACATTCGTGCCCTGCCTCAGACAAGGCTTGCACACTGCTGAACCGCTCACGCTCAACCGAAGACGAAGAAGTTACTAGCTGCCACGCAACAGTTCGGGTCACAGCCAAGCTCTCTCACCCACTGCTTCGGCAGGGCTCGCACCGCTGACCACTCTCAGCGCCGGGCTCAAAGCCGTAAACATTCATTCCCTTGGAAAAGAAAGAGCGAAGCTTGGTCACTGCTCACCCGACACCGAAGAAGAATTTACGCGCTGCAGGCAGCCGTTCGTCGCAGCAAAGCTCACTCATTCACACTCACTGACTCACGTACTAAAAGCTGGCAGAGCTTAGTCACTGCTCAACAATACTCGCTGCTGGGGCAACAGTTCAACACCAGAGAGGCGACAGCGAAGCTCACTGACCGCTGATCACTCTCAGTGCCGGGCTCAACGCGCGTTAAAACATTTGCGCCATCGTGTGAGAAACGACAAGGGTTAATTACTGCGATTCAGAAAGCTGCCGTGCTACTGTTTTGGCCTGGGCAAGTTCAAACATCTACATTCGACGGGGCAGCAGACAGAACCATGCCTTGCGAAGTCGTTTTTGCTCTGCTTTCAGGATCTTAGCGACTCTGCGCGCTTCTACCTGCTTTGGACGAAAGACAATCAAGACATCTTGTAGACACGCAGACAATACCACACCTTTGCATCCTGACGCTCCTGTCGCAGGCGGGCCAGACGGGCGGACAAAGTCTCCCAGCAACAGGCAGACGAGGAAGGACCATTTATTTACGAAGGACGTTCTACACTCCTGCGGCAACTCCACTCTTTGAGGGGGAGGAACAGGAGGTGCTTCCACGTCGGACATCGTTGCAACACATGGGCCAAAAGAACGCTCGAATTACGGAGCCAACTCCGGAAGCTGTTCTCTAGGATGCTTGGAAGGGCCTCCTCTGTATACCAGGTGCCAACAGAGATGGTGCTGCCCTCGCCGTTGCTGAACGCCGCATGCGCGCTGCCTACCCCGAGCTCCTCCGTCGAAGGACCGCGAAGGCTTTGCGTGTTCGCGTGCGAAACTGAATCGCTCCTCATCGCGCAGCTCGTTCGATTGCGCGCCCTGCAAGCCCCCGCTTCGCTTCGGGGAGCTGCCACCCAGGGCTGGCGCGGGCGTTGCGGGGGCCCCTCAAGCGTAGCTGTGCAAAATGCGCTTGCTGCCATTCCGCTTGGGTCGCCGCTTACTCGTGCAGGCGCAGGAGCTGCACAGTCTCGGTGCCGAACTTGCCACCAACCTCGATGCCGACAACGACGAGGAGGCACCAGCGGGCATGCGCGAGCTCAGCGGCAAAATCGAAGCGCAGAGGCTGTCGCCTTGCTCGCGGCCGTCGCTTTGACTAGCATCATGTGGGCAACCATCGTCATCCCACCACATCTCGAAGCCGGCTCTATCTCTTCCAGCCACCTGCCATTTGCGAGGACTCCATGTTGGTGTATGTTGGTGATTCTGCTTTCGCTTGCCTTGGGAGGAAAAATATCTCGAGCAGCGAGGCGGCACACGCTCGTTGCATGCCTACCGGAAAAGAGGGAAGGCGGCTGGGCTGAGGAGCCTCCTGCCAGCGAGCGTCAGCAAGGAGCTCGTGCAGAGCTGGTGGCGGGCCAGCAGCACCCAACTCCGACTGGAGGGGGGCTCCAAGAAAGTGGCAGCAAGCGCACGCTGCGCCGCAACAGAGATGAGGCCACTCCAACTCAGAACCCAGGCAGCCTGGGCCGACTTGCGGACTGCAGCAGGGGCACTTGCTGCACGCGCTCGGGCCAAGCAGTCGAGGCACGCGACACTTACCCTGAGCTCGGCAGGCCGCGCCGCCAACTGCTCCGGCTTTTGGCTCCTGCCCACCTCCGCAGGACCGCCATCAACACCTGCACAGTGCGCTGGTGGGGACTCCCGTGCGTGAAGCGCGACCCGCGGCCGTCGACTGCAGTTGGCACCGGGGCCTGGACCTTCCTTAACTCGCCATGTGCGGAGAAAAATGCGAGCGGTAAGGAGCCGCTTGCCCCTGCGGTCCTGGCGAAGGTCCGCGGCAAGCCCTGCGCCTCGGCCCAGTAGGTCCTAGGTGATGAGGGAACCAGAAGACTTCCTCCGGCCGGCGGAAAAAGATGCGGAAAAAGAAAGTGATGGGCAGTATTCCGCTTGTTGTGCGACAATTTGTGCTTCCGTCCTGCAAGTCTACGGCGTGCACCTGCTGCGATATCTCCGTGCATCATTTGTTTGTCCGATGTACGTCAGGCTCAACGTTTTATAGTTTTGGTCCTGCTCGGAAAGAGTTGCAATATGTTTTAAGGTTTACAATGATATTCACGTGTACACATTGAGCTGAGGGACGGTTAGTTGTGGACTCTTGCTTGCTTGCTTGCTTGCATGCTTGCTTGCTGCCTCACGTGCCCTAGCGCTCAGTTCCGCGTGTTCCTGCTGCGGCTCTTGCGCATGCCCGCGTCGCTCGCCCCACCGCTGCACGTGCCATCTGCAGCTCGACGCTTTTCTTGGCGATGATCGCGTTGCCTGCGCAGCAGCTGCAGCAGCCAGGGTGCTGTCGACACGCGAGCGGTGTTTCGTGCGTGTGCCGCGATGCCCTCCCATGCCTGTGCAGCAAACTCTGCGCAAGGGTCTCCCGTGCCAATCGCTTGGCTGAGATGAACCTCGGTGTATCAGTTGTGGATGGGGCGCATCGAGGTCGTCGCCAGCACCGGCTTGCACATGTCGCTGTGTCATCGGTCACCGCTGCCTCACAGGGCACCGGGCGAGGCGGCGCCCACCCCGTGTTCACGAATCCGCGCAGCAGCTCGACGGAGGCGCCACAACACGACGCCCGTCAGTACCGCAAGCGGGCCTCAGTCCTGGCTTACTTTTAGCAGTAGGACGGGACGGGCAGGACTGCAAGGAGGGCTAGCAAGCATACTAACTGCCGCAAGATGTGTCATGTATGCTCGTGGCATCTTTAGCATGCACAAGATGTGGTTAATCTTTGACGATAGGCGGTACATCCATGTGCATGGATGTGCATGGTACTGTATGACGACTGCAGCTACGCAATCGTGCCGATAGTTGTTGTTAATGGAGTCTCATGTACTTGTCATGGCGCTTCAGACTCTTCTGCCTGCTTTGTTGGCATTCGGCAAGCGCACATCCAGAGGTGCGTGGTTTCCTTGGTTTGGTGCCATGTTTCGTGATGGTTTGACCTTGATGGTGCAGGCCCTCGCACCAAGCACAACTGCCGGCGTGTCCGGGCAACGGTTTTCTGGAGAGGTGCCAGGGACGCATTCCATTAAACCAAACGAACCCATCATCTGTCTAGGCCTTCCGCGAGTTGCCGCGTGAGGAGCTGCGCTGCGAAGCTGCAACTCTTGGCCACTACACCAACCATGATTGTTTTCATTCCCCGAGATGTGCAGCACGCATAGTCGCTGCAGATGTCGGCAATTATGCCGACAAGGTTGTGTAACATGTTGTTTCCATGCGATTGATGCACATTTGCAGTTCGTTGAGCCATCAACGTGATGGTGTCTTGCCAAATAGTGTCAACAAGTTAACCGAGGCTTTGCAGGGATTCGCCGGAGTGATCTGAAGGCAGGTTGACGTACACTTGAAATGAGGCATATCAAACATAATTTCGCCGCAGGCATTGCGTGATGAGAAGACGTGCGACCGGTGGATAGTTGTGACATCCATTTTCCAGCCGTCTCCTGCGACCAGGATCGGGACTTTCGAGTGCAGGGATCCAACGTGTAGTTTCGTGCAAGTGTCAAACTCGCTCTGACATCCGGCGTTTGTCGCCCAACTTTCGCCAACCTGCATGTCGTGCCCGCTTGCAAGTCTGTCAATGTCCCGGTCGAGGAAGCTGGGCGAGTTGACGAAGCAAGGCAACAGTTTCCCGGGCGCACGGCACAGCAGAGGAGCTGCATGCTACAAGTTACTGAATCCGAAGCACTGGACACGGTCTGTTCTTGAAATTGCATGTAGAGGCGTCACTGCGACATGCACAACATGCATGGAGGCTGGTGTTATGTCGTCGTCGCGGATAAGAATGGCCCTAAAGATTATGACGATGTCGAAGGCTGGCCTGAAGGGAGGGGTCGACATTCAAACCATTTCAAACCCATAGTGCGGCATGTGCCAGTGCATCCCCAGCAGCAACTTGCATTGGCTCAGGTGTTATTTATCTCACTGTTGAACGTGCAGGGCTGAGTGCTGGAATGATCGTCACTGGAAGACTGCCTTTGCGGATGGTTGCTCTCGTGTTGTTCTTCTTTTGACGTTTCTTGCCAAGACATCTCTCGTTCGAACTCATGAGGCCAGCGAGCTCTCCACTTCCACATCATGGATCATCTGCCATGGCGACATTTCGGGCGCAAGAATGTTGGGAGCTGAACAACTAAGTTATTAAGTGTATCAAGGTTCTGGTCATTCGGTCGGTGGTGGAAGCAACAGGATGGCTTGCTCAACACAGCAATCCCGCAACTGGTTTATTGGTATGTCTGGATAAATTAACTTGTGGGAATACATTTCAGCATAGATCGGAGGGGGCCGTGCGGGGAACTTGTTCGTGTTTGCCATGGTCAATGCGCACAGACCGGCCTGCAATGGTCGATCCAGCCCATAAGTTCTGTGAGCTTCTTCAGGCCGTGGCTGCTGCTGTTGTTGTTGTTGTTCTTGTTGTTTGCAGTTGTTTTCGTGCATTGCTTGCAGCTTAAGCCATTGCGCCAGGCTCATATGCGCTGATCCGAACGGATTCTGTGTACAGCATGTTTGCAACAATTCGCAAGCTGCTGGCTCTTAGGATGACTCGGGCTTGGTATTCGTAGGTTCTGAGCCGCAATTGTTTTTGTGTCGACCTGGACTGGATCTCTAGACTCTAGACTCTAGTTGATTTTGCTTTCAAGCAGCAAGAGGGTCTTGCAGGTGGGGATAAGAAAACTCTGAGCGAGAAAAATGAGAAAAGTCTAGCTTGGAGTGTTAAGGAGGTGTGCATGGAGTCACATGCTTCGCGGTGTTACGATGCGTTTTGTCGTAAGGGAGACTCACGGCATCCCTTGCACCCGTTCTGAGTGTTTGTGCAAACTCGTCTTTCAGTAGTTGTCATACCTTGTTTTTAGGTCTTGCATGAACTTGCAAGTTTTGTAATCATAGCAGAGGTAGCAGCGTTTCAGCACCGGCTTTCGCTCTCGAGGTTGCTTGATCCAATGCTGGATCTTCGTATTTGTTCCTGCCTTTTCGTGCGACCTTCTGTTGCAAAGTTTGGATTTCCGTGCTTCGGGTTTTTATCATGTCGGGCTGGGTTTGGCTTTTAGCATTGTTCGGGGGGATTTCTGCGGCCTGATCGACTGACTGAATTAGTCCCCGTTGCATGATGTGCCCTGCGTGGGGTTGGGGCTCGGCACCGCGTGTGCGCAGCCTACCTTGTGGTGGCTTGCAGCAGGACAGTTGCAAACGACATGTTGTGGGTGTGCGAGACGCTGCACGATGTGCTTAGGTGGGTTTCCTGTATGCCATTGCGATCCGTGCTCAGTTGTTTGGGATTCTTGTGGCAGGTCCAGGATCCAAGTTTGTGTGTCACGCAGGCCTTCATTGTTGGGACCTTGCATTTGCGATCTAGGCACGGAGCCAAAATCATTTATGATACCGATGATGACAATCGCCTGAAGGACGAAAGACTTGCTTTAAATTGGAAAAAGATCAGCTCGGGGTCGGTTGGAACTCACTTCCTGAATCGCGATGCAGGAGGCAAGGATACCTATCCTTGGCCTTGATGATCTTGGCCGTGAAGCGGCTCTGACGCACATGACTGGGATCCGCAGCGCCTGGAATGGTTTCGTGAGTTGTGGCTATGCCATGCAGTTCGGTCCTTTTTGTTTTTGGAAGACCGTATGCCCAGGACGGTTTGGCGATCAACGTGTCCCGGCCGGATGTGGGGACTCTCGGGCATGGCCTGCAACTTGTCGTCAACAGTGCGAGGGTGGTGTATCCCTTGCGGATCCGTCTGGGGTGTGATGTCTTTTCTGTTAGCTTCCGTTAAGAGGCGCTGACTCGTAGCTTGGATGTGTAATTGCGTGGGGCCAAGAGTGCCCTCCCTACGTCAGTTGCCTGGTTTGATGCGATGCCTACTCCAGGTGGTAGGAACGAAGGATCACATCGGTTCAGTTGGTGGCTGGTTGAGACTATTTACGCCAAAGTTGGCAGTCCGAAAACGTGGAAAACGCACGTGTGTCTATGTGAGGTTTTTGTGCGCGTTTCCTGCTACGATGTTAGATGTGGTGCTTTTTTGGATGTGACGTTTTGCTGGGACATTTCATTTCAGAATGTTCCTTCAGGCTCACGTCCCTCTTGTGTTCGAAGACTCAATACCACCCGCATGCATTGCCTATAAATGCGCTGTAAATCCGGACGAACGCAGTCTGAACTTTGTCATTCGCTGAGGAGCTCGCAGCCAGGCTTGCTCAACCCGTATCCCAGCTTCAGGCGGGTTCTTTGACACATTGACGTGGTTTCCAAGCTTCGCGCTTCGGAAGTCAGCTTTTGCAATCTTGTACCGCATTCGCGCACTTTCCGATATCTGGGTAATTACTTCTCTGAGGGTCACACTGCCGGCACGTTGTACCCTGTGACAGAACTAGCCTTTCCACTCGGACATGTCCAAGGAGCGCAGCTTTTGGTTTGCAAGGCGGCAAACACTAAAACACTGCATCGTTACGTCGAGTGGTTCCAAGCTTTTCCAAGCTTCAAAGCTCCTCTCTGGAGGCCAACCTGTGGTCACATTTGGCCACGGGGCTTTCCGTTGGACTTCGTCCAATCTCCACAAACCTTCAACCGCTCGCTGCTGCCTGTGTGCCTGGGGGACTTTCAGAGTCCACTGATTTTTTGGTAGAGATACTCCTAGCCGAGTCTTCCATGGTATGCAGTCCTTGAGGATGACCTCTTTGTGCGCCAGTACTGACACGAGCATTCCGTGTTGACATGTTGCCAGTTATGGTTTTCTTTTTCACGTTTCCGAAGGCAGTTGAGCCGGCCTCCCGCCATCCAGCAGTTCCTTGCCGACGAAGATCCGGCTTGGGTCCGAGAGAGCTCTTGAGTTTGACCTTACCAGCATTCAGCGAGAGAGAGAGAGAGAGAGATGCTCCGTAACATATGGGGGGCCCATGAAGCCGGGGGGCCTGACCCGCCCCTTATGCCCTGCAGAAGAAGAGAGATGCGAACGGCGGCGTCGGGAAGCCCTGCCAAGGACCGCAGGTGTGCGTGCACGCACGGGGAGGGGGGTCTGGACACTACCCCTTTCTCCCTACCTGGAAGAGAGAGAGAGAGAGAGAGAGAGAGAGAGAGACCGTAGCCATTTTGGCTCAAGCCGTGAGCGGTTCGAGCCCCCGAGCCCAGAGAGACCACAGGGGGAGCAACCCGGGCGCCTGTCTGAGAGAGAGACCCGCGCCTCAATAGCCCTCGCCTCCACACCTACATCCTTGCTGAACTACGCGTGTTCACCTCCCTCGTTGCCCTCCGCGAGTTCGGTGACTTCAAAGAACTCCGTGATCGGCGCCTGGAGGCGTGCGGGGGAGACTAACATCAACTACCCGAAGAATATCGGCGGGCGGCCCGGGGACGAACCCCTCGGCACGATCCTCCCCAAGATGACCGGCAAAGGCAGTGCAGCAGCGGGGTCTCCCGGCCAGGCCTCGCAAGCAGACGACAGCCAGCGCACCCTCACCACCCAGGTGCAGTCACAGGAGGCCCTGACGATTCCGGATGCAGATGACCCCGTCGCCTTCCGGAACATGACGGTGGACCACGAGGGGAACTCGCCGCAAAAGCGGGGGCGCAGCACTGGAGAGAACGGGGGCGCTGCAAATGTGTCGGGGACCCCGCTAGCACCGACCCTAACAGTGGAAGCCATCGCTCAAGCCCTTCGGGGGGAACTTCGCGAAGGATTTGCCCAACAGCAGACCCGCCTTTCACGAGAGATCAAGGACGAGATCGGGGAAGCCATCACTAAGGTGAACCGTCGCATCGAGGACGTGGAGCGGGGAGTGACAAAACAGTTGAACAAGGCTCTGACGGGGATGCAGGAGCTCTCGACCCGACAAGACAAGCAAGGTGTTGCCATAGTTCAAGTGGGGCAGAGACCAAGCAGCTCGCCAACAAGATTCTGAACCTCGAGGAGAAGCTCGCCAAGCTGGAGGGACGGGGACCAGGCTACCGCCCCGAAACCGGGGACGCCCGCAGGCCCGCCTTCATCGTTGGAGGATGGAGTCCCGACCAAGAGGCAGCAGTGACGCTGGACAAAGCTAAGGCTGTACTCCGAGATTTGCAAGTAGATGTGGATATGGAGGATGCATTTGTCCCGGGGCTCCGCAGAGGATACGTGATTGTGCCGATGGCCGCCAGGAGCGATGAGGACATGTACACCATGCGGGACCGTGTGCAGAAGGCGGTCGTCAGAGTCCGGAACGCAAACGTGACGCTGGGTGAAAGAGAGGACGGGACACCGTCCCGCTTATGGATGGCCATATCGCAGCCACCGGAACGCCGGAAGAAGGCACAGTTAGCAGCTAAGGTGAAACGCTTGGTCCTTGAGCAGCACGGGTCCCACCAAGCCCTGGATGTTGAGTTCTCCACGGGGTCTGTGTGGTATGATAACCGCAAGATTTCCTCGACCGGGGGACCCAAACCTGAGGGGGCAACCGAGGCAGGACTGGGCTGGGTCGACCTGAACCAGATTGCCCGCATGCTCGGGGTCACTGCGGAGAACATCCAGGAAGCCTGGCAGCCGCTAGCGGCGGCCTTGCGGTGACTATCTCGAGACCAACGACGGCAGTTTCACCAACAGCGGGGGCCGGCCCGGCGGCAGGCACCGCTTCACAAAGTTGATGTATGGTGTTTCCAAGAAGTCGTCGTTCCCGAAGGGATCAAATACGACTCCGACCGGAACTGGAGAATGGTGTCCGGGAAAACAGACCGAGATTGGAGAGGAGTAGCCGTGGCTTTTCGCAAAAGCCTGGGGACACACACGCGCACCAGTATCTCTCGTGCGGCTGTGAGCACATGCATCGTCAACGGGGGCAACACTCTATGCGGGGCCGCCTCCTACCACTTGCCCCACCACGCAACGGTCGACCAAGTCGGGGTCCAGCTAGCAGCCCTTGCAGCACCCAGCTTTCCGAGAAAGCAGAGTATACCTCGGGGTGGACGCCAACGAGACCCTCACTACCAGACCCGGGGGGCAACTTGCTGTTGCCCACACCGCCCGCGGGGACCTTCTGCTCACATGGACGTTGGACCATCGCCTCCGCCTACCACCACAACTACTGGAGCAACCGAGCCACTTCCCCTACAACCAAGAGCTCAGGCCACGCCGCTTGGATTATGTGTTTCTGAAGGGGACCCATTCGGCCGAGGCTTACATTGGCGACCACAGGGACATTCCTGCCTCGGACCATGAAGCCGTGGCCCTCGTGACTGCGTGCCGCAACCTGGGGACCCCCGTGGTGCGCAACCATCCTGCGGAGCTCGGCCCCTCAAGTTCCCGCCGATGCCAGAGAAGGAGGTCCATGCCATTCTCAAGCCGCACGGGGACGTCTACGCTGGGCTTAAGGACGCAGCCTTCGCAGTCACCATCCCCAGACCCGGGGAGAGGTTCAAGGAGAGCGAAACTGTCAAAAGGCTTCGCAACCGAGCCCAATGCGCTCCCGCGGGGGCCTCCCGAAGGCAGCTTTGGAAGCAAGTCACCCGGGCAAGGAAACAGGAGCACAAAGCCTGGTCCCAGGACCTCGCTAGACGAGCCGGTGAGCGCTCCTGGTATGCGTACCGTGAGATCAAGAATCAGACGCGGCGGGACAAGCAATGGGAGGAGAAGCTCACGGACCACCCCGACTGGCGGCAGCAACTGACGAAGCACTTCCAGGCCATCTTTGCCCAAGAAGACCCCACGGCAGTGCGCGACAGCGCGGCGCGGCTGACAGCCCACCTCACCGTCAAGTGCAAGCACACACCATGGCGGCCGTTTCTCGAAGACGACCTGCGGGGGATCATGGCCAAGTGGCGTAACAACAAGGCAACAGGGGAGGATCGCATCAGCCACGAGGCCGTCCGCTACATCTCATTGACACGGCAGGGCCTCTCCAGACTGTTGTGGCTCTTCAACGACATCCTGTACAAGGGGACCTTCCCTCCCGGCCTCGACGGCGGCATTGCGGTCCTTCTCCCAAAGACCAAGGCCCCAGACGATTTCGCGGACACAAGACCTATCACGTTGTCCAACATCCTGCTCAAGATCACCGCTCAGCTCCTGCTAAGAAGGGGACTACCCCTGCTGCGGCCCATCGGATCCCTTCAATTCTGCAAAGCGGGCAGCCAGTCGGTGGAACTCATCTTGGCCCTTCGACGTTTAGCCCAACAATCCCGAGAATGGCAAGAAAAGTTTTGGATCATCAAGCTGGACGTGCGCAAAGCCTTCGACTCCATCAGCCAGACCTACCTCGGGGACCTCATTGCTACCAAACTCGGGGACACCTTGCCGTGGGAGGCCCGCACCTGGCTACAACTCATTGGCGCCCGAGGGTTTCATGTCGTCCTCGGGGACACCACCGTACCGATCTCCCAAACCAACGGGGTTCGCCAGGGCTCTCCCGACTCGCCTTCTTTGTTCTCGGCCGGCATCGGGGAGGCCATCGACCAAGTGACCGCGGACCTTCGGGGAGTCCCCCGCCCAAGTGTCAACCCAAAGCTCCCGCCAGCACCACACGGCATCGGGGCATTTATGGACGACACCTACATCTGGGGCTCCTGCCACGGCTGGATTCAGAAGTGCCTCGAGGCCGTCCAAGCACGCTTCAAGCAGCGGGGACTCGAAATAAACCCCAAGAAGACGATGGTTTTATGCAGCCACGAGGGAGGGGAAGGTTTCGTAATCGGGGACCGCACGGTCGCTGCCGATCCCCCCAGCGCCATCATGCCTGTACTGGGCTCCCCGCTTACCTTCGTGAACCAACCGGCCGCCTTGGTCTGCGAGATGCAGCATCGGGCACGTCGGGGCTACCACGCGAACAAGAAGATCCTCGCGTGTAAGGACGATCGGCTCAGGTCATCAATCACTTTGATCAGAATTGCCGCCTTGTGGGCCTGCGAAACTTGGCCGCTCTCCGATTACCTCCTCAAATCCGCGAACAGTGTCCAATATCACTACGTCCGTGAAATAATTGGCCGTAAACGGGGACCACATGAAGCTTGGCTGGCCTGGAATCAACGCACGCTCCGCGAGGCCAGGATGGAAGTCTACAGGAACAAGTGCTGCGGGGGAAGGTGGAGCACGTTCATCCTGCGCGTACGGTGGCAACTGCTCGGGCACATTGCCCGCCACCCGAGCCCCACCAGGGACATCCTCGAGTGGCGCAACCAACAGTGGTGGCAGGAACAACAACGACTGGGCCCAGTTGTCGGGGCCAGGCACCCGCATCAGTTCAACTCCCAGCTGGACGATGAAAGGAAAATCATCAAAACAGCGGGGGCCGACTGGATGCAGCAAGCATGTGACCGACTGCACTGGCAGCGCCTGGTGGACACCTTCATCGACCAGCAAGACGTCGAATGGGCCACCGGGAAACAAGCTAAGCTCCAGAATATCAAGCAAGCCAAACCGGCTGCCCCGAAGAGAAGGGCACGGGGGCAAGCGAGAGCGATTCTCCCCCCCGACCACACGCCGCGCACAGCAGCAGTGCTGGCGATTACAGGGGGAATGCGCCCCTAGACCAGCAGCAGAGTGGGGGACCGGACGCTTTGGCAACAAGACGACCACAGCTACAGCAATTATATATATACTCCCCTTCCTGACTCCGCTTCCTACTCCCTCTCTCCGATATAAATACATGAACATGCCCGGTACCAGTGCAAGCGGACGGGGGCAGACCTGGTGAGCACGCCGTTTGCATGCTCAGCAGCTCTCAGCCTCGAAGAGACAGAGACAAAGGTTACACCAGAAGCCGAGCATGTCGGCAGCGCGCCGTCTGATGCCATGGGCCGCCGCCGCTGCAGGCGTCCTGCCACGACCAGAATGGGAGACCCCCAACAGGAACCGGCAGCACAACCTGTGATGACCGGGGGGGCCCCACGGTCCAGTACGAGTTCCACGGGGCCAGCCCGGAACCTGCTACTACAACGACCTCTACCACAAGCCCCGGAAGCTCATCCCTTACACGATCCAGCGGAAGAGCGGCGGCAGCACCAGAAGAGCTGGGAACAGCTCCGACCCCAGACCGAACGGTGACGGATGACACCCCACCGGCCAGTCTGGAAGCTACAAGCGGGAGTACGACTACCACCTGGGCGGCATCACGAACCCGATCAGCCGCAAGATCAGGGACCTTCGCGGGGACTACCTTGAACAGCGACGAGGTGGGCGGGAGCAGTACCCCGGGGACACCCTCGAGGGCACGACCAACCGCAAGTACCGGAAGCTTCGCGAGCCCTACCTCACCACACGAGCCACCTCAGACCCAGGCTCAGGCACAGGCTGTCCAGACTGCACTGACTCCATCGACTTCTACCACGACGCCCCGGGAATCTCCCACGGCACGATCCACCGGAAGACACCGCCGACAGTGATGAAGGATGACACGAGCAGGACCCCGAGGACACCCACGACGGCACGACCGGACCCAAGTACGAGCAGCTTCGCGAGCACTACCCCGACGAGTGGAGAAGCCGCCCCAACTGCGGACCCGGGGGCACCCAGCTCGCAGACTACGACCACGACCTGGAGCGGGAGTACCACGCGGACCCCGCCTACCGCGCGACCAACCTCAAGTTCGGGGAGCTTCGCGACCCCTACCTCGTCCAGCGACAACCAGGACCCGGTTACGGCGACCAGACAGGGAAGCAGGGGAGAGCCAACCACCGAGTACGAGGAGACGCCTCCTGCCCAGTTGGCAGCCCCGGCAGCAGCAGAGCGGCAGCGCGCCCCGCAGAGAGACGCAAAGCAGCTCCCAACAACCACCACCACCACTACAGACACCACCACCACCATCCCCCCCACCACGACCAGTGTCACCGAACCACAGTCAGACAGGCGTCGGGCAGCACGAACACAACCCCCGCTGTCACCACAGCACCCAGTCTCACAGGCCGACTGACGAATACGCACCCCCGTATGACCCAGACACCGACCCATGGGAGACCCCATGGCCACCACAAACCGCGGAACACCACGCAGAAGCAGCGGGGACCCAGCCGGACCCAAGTGGCATCCCAGCAGCGGCGAGGCCCGTAGGGCCAACGGAGGGAACCCCACAACAAGCCTCGACCCACGCCTCCGACACCACAGCCACAGCAGTCCAAGCAGCAGCGGCGCAGAGCGCAGAGGCCCAGACTGCCGCACCCACCCAGGGCACCCCATCAGTACTCAGGCCACCCCGCCCCGAGGAAAGCCAGAGCCCTGGCGTGGACCCCGACGCAACCCTCCACGACTCAGACGATGAGCTACCCTTAGCACCACCTGAGGAGGACGAGGCACCAGCAACCCAAGCAGCCATTTGGGCCAGCCTCACCGGAGACCAGCCACAGCACGACAACCCCGATCACCAGCTCGAGATGTATTTGCAGAGCCACCTGAACCATGCCACGACCCAGCATCTTCGTCGACCGACCCCCTACCAGCCGCCACTGACAGAGCAACCAAGAAAGCCCCACCCATGCAGCCGCCGCGGCTAACACCGGCAGTGCCCAAAGCCCCCCCATTGAACCCGGTCCAGGCGATACACCCCACTCGCCCCCATCCACCCGTCAAGGAGCCCCCTGCGAAAGCTCCACCCCGGGACCCCGCCACGACACCGCCACAAGCACTTCAGCCTGCGACCGTGCAGCAACATGTTATCCACCAGAACACCGCATCAGCAGAGGATACCCCCCCAGACCCGGCCACCTCATCAGAGGATTTGTGGCCCAGCTCCGCGAAACACTGGACCGACTGGACGGCGACCCCGTTCTCTCCACAGGCACCGTCTCCAGCCAAGCAGCAGCGGCCAACCAACCACCAACACCGCAAGCCGCAGCAGAGAACCCAACTGCATCGGAGGAGGAGGACCCAGAAGAACACGACCAGCCGCAAGCAGAGCAGCCACGAGCACAAGGGAACAGCCCGCCAAGACGACCACCAGCCACCCGGCCGGCCCACCGCAGGACAGCACACAACGGCACCATGTCTGCTCGCACCAGGCAGCCCAACCAACCGCAGCAGAATGCAGCGTATACACCACCACAACCACCACTACAGTCGAGCAAGCCACAAGGGCCAGTCATCACCGACGTCAGCAGCAGAGCCCGCCGCTCAGGAAGAACACCTCACCCACAACAACCACAGGACCAAACGCAGAACCAGGGTGCTCCCAACCCGGAGCCCCCGAGACCTCATCCACCACAACCAGACACAGCAGGCAGCGACCCATCGGCCGAGGCTGGCCACAACCAGGAAACCCGGGGCTCCGCCAACACCTCGCAGCCAGCCACAGCAAGCTCGCAACCCCAGCAACCCAGCACGGAGACCCGAGCAACCCAAGGAACAACCAACCAGCAGCAGCCTGCAGCCCCCCACACACCGCAGCAGGGAACCACCCCGGCGGGGGCTAACGCGGGGACACAGCCTAAGCCGGGACCCATCCACCCGACCCCCAACCACAGCCGATTCCAACGGGCACGGCCTCGCACGACTACAGATCGCACAGCCACGGCCACCACACCCAGCACGGCAGGGGACCCAGCACGCGACAGCACAGGAGGGCCAGAGCAGGCAAGTCCAGGCCGCGCGGACAAGCAAAGCAGATGGCCAGAAGGAAGAGGAGAACAGAGAACAAGAAATAAAGAACACAAATCGGCCGTGCAAGCCGCCTTCCAGCAACGCGGATGGACTAAACCAGAGCACCTCACATGGAAGGAAGCAGAAAAGTGGCTCTACCCACCTGGCCAACGCAGCCAGCCGCAGGCCCCACCGGAGGACACCAACTGGGCTGACCTCCTCAACCGCCACCTTCTTCCCATAAGCCACCCGGGGCAACCCCAGCAAGCTGCCGACAGCACCCGGAGTACCGGGGATGCAGCCCAAGGCAACACACAACCGCCACAAGCTCCTGCCCAGCAAGCTGCATCTAGCTCCGGGGGACCCACCCAGCCCCCCCTTTCACAAGCACCGGAGACCCAGGAGCTAATACCTCCCGCAACCGCAACCACAGCCGCAGCAGTGCCACCCGAACCCTATGAATACCAGATGCCACCGCACCCAGCAGAAGACCCCACTAGCAAAAGGGGCACAGCAGCCAGAGCCACGGCAGAAGCCCGCGGAACGGTGGAACCGGCCACGCCACAGCCACAGCCACACCCGCAGTATCGGGAGCCAACTACCAACGGGGCCGCACGGCGCACCACAAGCCAGCAGGATCGGAGGGCACCCCGACAGTACAGACAGAGGCTGCACCTCCGCCCACACAAAGCCCTCGTGACGTGGCTGGAATCGGGGACACCACCAACCCTCCCCCCAACGTTTCCCCTGAGGCGCAATAATAACCTGCTCTGCCTCTACCGGGGGAACGGGCGCTGGGATATGCGAGTTATCCTGGCGGCCCGAGGAGGGCGGCCGTTCGTGGCCCAGGGGACATACCCGCAAGTCCTCCTTGACCCAACCAATACCGCAGGACAAACCCTGTTCCTGCCGGAGGGAGTGTCCCTCCTAGCAACCCCGCTCGGGGACTTCGCCAGCTGCGACCGCCAAAAGTGGGACCTCCCCGCTTACCTTCGTGAACCAACCGGCCGCCTTGGTCTGCGAGATGCAGCATCGGGCACGTCGGGGCTACCACGCGAACAAGAAGATCCTCGCGTGTAAGGACGATCGGCTCAGGTCATCAATCACTTTGATCAGAATTGCCGCCTTGTGGGCCTGCGAAACTTGGCCGCTCTCCGATTACCTCCTCAAATCCGCGAACAGTGTCCAATATCACTACGTCCGTGAAATAATTGGCCGTAAACGGGGACCACATGAAGCTTGGCTGGCCTGGAATCAACGCACGCTCCGCGAGGCCAGGATGGAAGTCTACAGGAACAAGTGCTGCGGGGGAAGGTGGAGCACGTTCATCCTGCGCGTACGGTGGCAACTGCTCGGGCACATTGCCCGCCACCCGAGCCCCACCAGGGACATCCTCGAGTGGCGCAACCAACAGTGGTGGCAGGAACAACAACGACTGGGCCCAGTTGTCGGGGCCAGGCACCCGCATCAGTTCAACTCCCAGCTGGACGATGAAAGGAAAATCATCAAAACAGCGGGGGCCGACTGGATGCAGCAAGCATGTGACCGACTGCACTGGCAGCGCCTGGTGGACACCTTCATCGACCAGCAAGACGTCGAATGGGCCACCGGGAAACAAGCTAAGCTCCAGAATATCAAGCAAGCCAAACCGGCTGCCCCGAAGAGAAGGGCACGGGGGCAAGCGAGAGCGATTCTCCCCCCCGACCACACGCCGCGCACAGCAGCAGTGCTGGCGATTACAGGGGGAATGCGCCCCTAGACCAGCAGCAGAGTGGGGGACCGGACGCTTTGGCAACAAGACGACCACAGCTACAGCAATTATATATATACTCCCCTTCCTGACTCCGCTTCCTACTCCCTCTCTCCGATATAAATACATGAACATGCCCGGTACCAGTGCAAGCGGACGGGGGCAGACCTGGTGAGCACGCCGTTTGCATGCTCAGCAGCTCTCAGCCTCGAAGAGACAGAGACAAAGGTTACACCAGAAGCCGAGCATGTCGGCAGCGCGCCGTCTGATGCCATGGGCCGCCGCCGCTGCAGGCGTCCTGCTCGCCCTGGCCACGACCAGAATGGGAGACCCCCAACAGGAACCGGCAGCACAACCTGTGATGACCGGGGGGGCCCCACGGTCCAGTACGAGTTCCACGGGGCCAGCCCGGAACCTGCTACTACAACGACCTCTACCACAAGCCCCGGAAGCTCATCCCTTACACGATCCAGCGGAAGAGCGGCGGCAGCACCAGAAGAGCTGGGAACAGCTCCGACCCCAGACCGAACGGTGACGGATGACACCCCACCGGCCAGTCTGGAAGCTACAAGCGGGAGTACGACTACCACCTGGGCGGCATCACGAACCCGATCAGCCGCAAGATCAGGGACCTTCGCGGGGACTACCTTGAACAGCGCCACCGACGAGGTGGGCGGGAGCAGTACCCCGGGGACACCCTCGAGGGCACGACCAACCGCAAGTACCGGAAGCTTCGCGAGCCCTACCTCACCACACGAGCCACCTCAGACCCAGGCTCAGGCACAGGCTGTCCAGACTGCACTGACTCCATCGACTTCTACCACGACGCCCCGGGAATCTCCCACGGCACGATCCACCGGAAGGACACCGCCGACAGTGATGAAGGATGACACGAGCAGGACCCCGAGGACACCCACGACGGCACGACCGGACCCAAGTACGAGCAGCTTCGCGAGCACTACCCCGACGAGTGGAGAAGCCGCCCCAACTGCGGACCCGGGGGCACCCAGCTCGCAGACTACGACCACGACCTGGAGCGGGAGTACCACGCGGACCCCGCCTACCGCGCGACCAACCTCAAGTTCGGGGAGCTTCGCGACCCCTACCTCGTCCAGCGACAACCAGGACCCGGTTACGGCGACCAGACAGGGAAGCAGGGGAGAGCCAACCACCGAGTACGAGGAGACGCCTCCTGCCCAGTTGGCAGCCCCGGCAGCAGCAGAGCGGCAGCGCGCCCCGCAGAGAGACGCAAAGCAGCTCCCAACAACCACCACCACCACTACAGACACCACCACCACCATCCCCCCCACCACGACCAGTGTCACCGAACCACAGTCAGACAGGCGTCGGGCAGCACGAACACAACCCCCGCTGTCACCACAGCACCCAGTCTCACAGGCCGACTGGACTCTGGGACGAATACGCACCCCCGTATGACCCAGACACCGACCCATGGGAGACCCCATGGCCACCACAAACGGCGGAACACCACGCAGAAGCAGCGGGGACCCAGCCGGACCCAAGTGGCATCCCAGCAGCGGCGAGGCCCGTAGGGCCAACGGAGGGAACCCCACAACAAGCCTCGACCCACGCCTCCGACACCACAGCCACAGCAGTCCAAGCAGCAGCGGCGCAGAGCGCAGAGGCCCAGACTGCCGCACCCACCCAGGGCACCCCATCAGTACTCAGGCCACCCCGCCCCGAGGAAAGCCAGAGCCCTGGCGTGGACCCCGACGCAACCCTCCACGACTCAGACGATGAGCTACCCTTAGCACCACCTGAGGAGGACGAGGCACCAGCAACCCAAGCAGCCATTTGGGCCAGCCTCACCGGAGACCAGCCACAGCACGACAACCCCGATCACCAGCTCGAGATGTATTTGCAGAGCCACCTGACCCATGCCGGTCACGACCCAGCATCTTCGTCGACCGACCCCCTACCAGCCGCCACTGACAGAGCAACCAAGAAAGCCCCACCCATGCAGCCGCCGCGGCTAACACCGGCAGTGCCCAAAGCCCCCCCATTGAACCCGGTCCAGGCGATACACCCCACTCGCCCCCATCCACCCGTCAAGGAGCCCCCTGCGAAAGCTCCACCCCGGGACCCCGCCACGACACCGCCACAAGCACTTCAGCCTGCGACCGTGCAGCAACATGTTATCCACCAGAACACCGCATCAGCAGAGGATACCCCCCCAGACCCGGCCACCTCATCAGAGGATTTGTGGCCCAGCTCCGCGAAACACTGGACCGACTGGACGGCGACCCCGTTCTCTCCACAGGCACCGTCTCCAGCCAAGCAGCAGCGGCCAACCAACCACCAACACCGCAAGCCGCAGCAGAGAACCCAACTGCATCGGAGGAGGAGGACCCAGAAGAACACGACCAGCCGCAAGCAGAGCAGCCACGAGCACAAGGGAACAGCCCGCCAAGACGACCACCAGCCACCCGGCCGGCCCACCGCAGGACAGCACACAACGGCACCATGTCTGCTCGCACCAGGCAGCCCAACCAACCGCAGCAGAATGCAGCGTATACACCACCACAACCACCACTACAGTCGAGCAAGCCACAAGGGCCAGTCATCACCGACGTCAGCAGCAGAGCCCGCCGCTCAGGAAGAACACCTCACCCACAACAACCACAGGACCAAACGCAGAACCAGGGTGCTCCCAACCCGGAGCCCCCGAGACCTCATCCACCACAACCAGACACAGCAGGCAGCGACCCATCGGCCGAGGCTGGCCACAACCAGGAAACCCGGGGCTCCGCCAACACCTCGCAGCCAGCCACAGCAGCACGGAGACCCGAGCAACCCAAGGAACAACCAACCAGCAGCAACCTGCAGCCCCCCACACACCGCAGCAGGGAACCACCCCGGCGGGGGCTAACGCGGGGACACAGCCTAAGCCGGGACCCATCCACCCGACCCCCAACCACAGCCGATTCCAACGGGCACGGCCTCGCACGACTACAGATCGCACAGCCACGGCCACCACACCCAGCACGGCAGGGGACCCAGCACGCGACAGCACAGGAGGGCCAGAGCAGGCAAGTCCAGGCCGCGCGGACAAGCAAAGCAGATGGCCAGAAGGAAGAGGAGAACAGAGAACAAGAAATAAAGAACACAAATCGGCCGTGCAAGCCGCCTTCCAGCAACGCGGATGGACTAAACCAGAGCACCTCACATGGAAGGAAGCAGAAAAGTGGCTCTACCCACCTGGCCAACGCAGCCAGCCGCAGGCCCCACCGGAGGACACCAACTGGGCTGACCTCCTCAACCGCCACCTTCTTCCCATAAGCCACCCGGGGCAACCCCAGCAAGCTGCCGACAGCACCCGGAGTACCGGGGATGCAGCCCAAGGCAACACACAACCGCCACAAGCTCCTGCCCAGCAAGCTGCATCTAGCTCCGGGGGACCCACCCAGCCCCCCCTTTCACAAGCACCGGAGACCCAGGAGCTAATACCTCCCGCAACCGCAACCACAGCCGCAGCAGTGCCACCCGAACCCTATGAATACCAGATGCCACCGCACCCAGCAGAAGACCCCACTAGCAAAAGGGGCACAGCAGCCAGAGCCACGGCAGAAGCCCGCGGAACGGTGGAACCGGCCACGCCACAGCCACAGCCACACCCGCAGTATCGGGAGCCAACTACCAACGGGGCCGCACGGCGCACCACAAGCCAGCAGGATCGGAGGGCACCCCGACAGTACAGACAGAGGCTGCACCTCCGCCCACACAAAGCCCTCGTGACGTGGCTGGAATCGGGGACACCACCAACCCTCCCCCCAACGTTTCCCCTGAGGCGCAATAATAACCTGCTCTGCCTCTACCGGGGGAACGGGCGCTGGGATATGCGAGTTATCCTGGCGGCCCGAGGAGGGCGGCCGTTCGTGGCCCAGGGGACATACCCGCAAGTCCTCCCTGACCCAACCAATACCGCAGGACAAACCCTGTTCCTGCCGGAGGGAGTGTCCCTCCTAGCAACCCCGCTCGGGGACTTCGCCAGCTGCGACCGCCAAAAGTGGGACCTGACAACCTCCCTGCTGCCGAGAGCCTGGCTCATTGAAGTGGATGAGGGTCCGTCCAGGGCACCAGGAGTCGAGCAACCTCTCCCAGACAACATCGACATTCGAAGAGGAGACAGCTTCCTCATCGTCTGGGAGGATGAGGATTGGACCCTGGTCGAAAGAACACCAGGAGACCTGTCCTTCCGAGGTGTTTTGCAGATCCCCTCACCCATGGAGGTCCCCCCGAGCTTACACCGAAACCCACGGGGATCCCTCAACGTCCCCAAACAGGCCAAAGCCAGACCACCACTGGCCCCACAAAGCCAGGGCTACAGCGGCACCGACAGCGGGGACCAGACAGAACGCAGCTGGCCCAGCAGCGACGGCAGCGAAAGCGGGGGCCCACCGGAGGAGGAAGACAGAACCGAGCTGATGCAGACTACCCACCAGCAAAGCTCCAGCACTAAGGAACCAAGCATACCAACACCACCAGCACACCACGAGCAACCACAACCACAACCACAGCAGTTCCCCCCAACACTCAGCAGCGCACGGGGGCCCTCAACCCGACTGGAGCACGGAGCCCTACACCTGTCATTCCACCAGCAGTCACCGGCAACCGCAGCTTCCACCTGGAATGCAACCCCTGAAGACAACTGCAGGGCAACACTGACCCATGGACCCAGCAGGGGACACACAACAACCACCACCTCCGCCACAGACAACTACCACTACGCACCTGGAGACGCTGCACTCAACACAGGTGAGGTCCTGCCTAGTAACCGTGGACAGATGGGTGGAGGGCACCAGCAGGGACAAGACAGACACCAGGAGCAACCACAACCACAACCGCCGCAGTTCCACAATATCAGGCAGCTCCGAGACCTACTCCTCAGTCCTGTAACCAGGCACACCACAGGTACCTCAAGCACTCCCACTCCAAGTGCACTTGGAGGGCAGACAAATCCATCCATCACCCAAGCAGGATCGCTACCCAGGGGCTCGGCCTGGATGTTGCCAGGCGAAGACACACAGGAAGCAATGATCCATGCCATCCTGGAGATCGAAGCCCAACAAGCACACGAGGGCCACCAAGCAACCCACCACCCCTTGCCGACAGCCACTCAAGCAGACAGTTCGGGCACCACGCAACCAGCCCAAGAGCACCAGCTCCCCCACAACGGGGAAGGAGGCACCCACAGCCACACTGCAGCGTCCAGCACCGCATTCCACAGCCGAGCGACAAGGAGCAATGCAGGGGAACCCCCCCTTTACACCACCACAGCCACCGGGCACCGACGTGATCCACTACCACGTGTCGGGGCTGCCATCCAACTTGCTGCTACCGGGGAGCCCGCAGCCAAGCGTCGAAGACTCGACGAAGCAGCCGACATGAGGCCCCCACCTGCAGGCACCGGCGAAAACCATGAAGCAACACCCTATATGATCCTGCGAGCACAACAGCTCTTACAGCTGCTCATGCCCACACTAGTGGGAGACCAATTACCGGTAGCCATGGAAGCGCTGCGCCTACTACAACGGTGGACGACCGCCCTGTGGAACGAGCCGATCCGCCTGGTCGGCGACGACTTGGCTGAGACAGTGCAATGGGACCCGCCGCCGGCCATACCGGGACCCGAACAAGACGAACTCTGGCGACCTGCGGGGACACAAGACCAAGACGGGGATGTTCGAAGAAGAGCCGCCACGGAAGCAGAAGAAGACGCTCTACAACAACGGGGAGGCCGCCGACTACCCCAACAAGCCGACCCGGGCAAAGCTTCGAACAACAAGCCCACCTGAGCGGGGACAGTGAGCGTGAGCTCGAAAACAGAGCCACGCACCGCAGACGGCGCATGCACGCCGCGTTTGACCCCAACTAAGCAGGGGGACTCCCCTTTGTACGTAAGTGTCGCGTTGTTTTTGCGTTTTTTCAACGGCGTCATTCGGGGGACTCCCTAGCCTTAGAGTAGCAGCAAACAAGCACCTCACACCAGCTTCCACCAACGGGGCTTCCGGTACGTGTTGTTCCCCTACAGTTTTTAACTTGCCTTGGCCTCCTTGCTTCCCCACCCGCAAACACCGGAGCCCCGCCACAGCACCACCTCCACCAGTGCGGGGACCCAAGTTGAACAGTTCTCCCCTATGTCTGTTAAGGAACCCGGCCCCTCTTGCTTCCCCAGGGGAACCGCACTGCAACACACAACATAAGCCCACCAAACCGGCATGCGAGTGAAGTAGTGGTGTACCGGGGCCTCCCCGAGTTGGTAATAATACTCATGTCATTCATGGTTGCTTGTGTTGTTCGGTTCAGCATGGCCACACTTCATGCTATCTTTCTGCTTGTTGAACGGGGGCCCCAAACTGAGCCAACGGAGCTCAACGACCGTGAACAAACACGGACACTAGCACCGAGACCAACAAGCTGACTAAGGCGACTCACGGGGACCACTGTATGAGCCAGGTGTAAGGGCCTGGTATGAGTTATGTGTGGAGTGTCGCCCAACAGCTTGAAGGTCCCACAAAGTCTCATACCGAACAAAGACAACAGGCGTTGCGCTCACGCGCGGGGGTTTAGGGGGCCAACCCCTGACCCCAAACGCCCTGCAAGCAAGCAAGCAAGAGAGAGAAGACGAGGCCGGGACGCGCGTTAAAGTAAAGGGAGGGATGGTTCCTCGCCAGCCGTACTTCACCGGTCGCACCTTCCACTAGGGCAAAATCTCCCTACCGCTGAAAACCCCAAAGCCTCTTCCACCGCCTAAACGGGGAAGGGGGGGCCTAGGCCCGGGTTCGCGTGCGAACCTAACCCTTGAGAAGCGAAGCGAAGAGAGAGAGAGAGAGAGACGGGGTTTCGAAGCCCCTCATGCCCTGCAGAAGAAGAGAGACGTGTTGAAATACCCAGCCGAGCCCGTCCTTCAACATGAGGGATGGGGTAGCGCCTAGGCGCGGGCCAGGAGGACTGCTCCTAGCTCTAACCCCGAGCAAGCCAAAGCAAAGAAAGTGTCCCACTGAATATGGTCAAGATGGACCGTGTCCTGCAGTCTTTACCACTCCAAAGCCAAAGCCGAGTGCGCATCCTCGCAGCGGCATAGGGAGACCTCCCCTCTCGCCCTTCAGAAAGAAGGACAGACACGTCCGACTCCTTGTTGTGCGGAGTCTCCCGGTTGATGGCGGAGCACCAGGAAAATCGAGGGAGCCAGTTCAGACGCAGCGGGGCCACTTGATTTCCAGCATCCAGGAAGCGAGCTGGGGGATCGGACTCCCATACCCCCCGCCCAAGAATGGTCAGTTTGTGTACTCTTATTGGTTGAAAAGCAGCCACTCCGGAAGACCTCCCTGCAATCGAGCTGCGAGGTTCTTAGGTATGAAGTGTATGGGCATTTGGAAAGCCAGTGGGAAGCTGAATGCCGGGAAACCCGTGGAGAGTGCTGCAAGGCACGGGGGGTTTCCACCACACCGCTTGCAAGCGAGCAAACAAGATGGACTTCTATGTGTATCTGCATGTTGCATATAATGTATTCGTGCATGTATGTATGTATGCATGCGTGCGCGAGCGCGCGTGCGCGTGCGTGCATTCACGCACAGGCAGGAAGGCAGGCCGGCCGGCAGGCAGGTGCAAATGGTATGTCGCAGGCACATGTGTGCGCAAGTATGCTTGTCCATGCAGGGATAGATGGGGTTTTCACGGATGAATTGTTACATGTGTGTGCATGGCACCCGCCTGTATATTTGTGCATGTGTGTGTGTGTGTTCCTGTACAGACATTCAGAGATGCGCTGTGTTTGCGGGAGAGAGACATGGAGAGCGTCCGCGCCATGGCATGGAGCATGACAAGAAAACTTGCTAGATGATTTCATGGTCGAAAGTTTCGAATTTCCACCAGTGCGGGAGCCAAGAACCCATTAATTACTTCATTGGCTTTTTGTTTGGGCACCACCAGAGAACGACAATCCCAGGGCCCAAGATTCTCTAAGCAGGTTGGGTCAGCCTGCAAATGCAGGCTTTCCCTACCCGCGCAGCTGAGCGTTCCCAGCCACAGTGACCTATGATGTTTTATGACTTTCCAAGCAGATCTGTGTGCTACAAACTAAAAGCCTCACCAACAGTATGTGCAAACACGTGCAATGCTGCAAGCAGCCAGGCAAATCCAGACACCCAACGCCCCAGGCCCCCAAGGCCCTCAGGCCACACCCAGGTCTGGTATCCACCAAGCATAGCCTCACATGTGCTGCTCTTCATCGGCGTCGTAGCCTTCCAGATTCAGGACGTGGATGCCATCTTCCGGCTGACGCGTCCGCTGCCTTGCTCTTTCCAAGGGCCAGGACAGATTCTGATTCAGCTCTCAGGAGTGTTTGGGATTGTGTGGGTGCCTGTTTGCGATGTTTGCATTGCAAAGACACAGAACGGTTTTGGGAATCCAGGGTTCTCGTTTCCTTACTCGCGACGCCGCGTGCTGCAGGAGAGGGCCGGCCACAAGTCGTCGCTGTGCCACCGCAGCTCCTTGGTTTGGCACGGCAGCGTCTTTGGAGTTTTGAATGTCTGCATCGCAAGGGAATGCAAAGTGAGTGTTGCCACAGGTGCAAAATGCAGAACGGAGTAGCAGGTGCATGTGAGCGTTGACGCCCAGGTTCTTCACGCCTTACAATGCTCAGTGTACTGTGCATCTTTACGTGGCCTGGCTCGCACGACCAGGCCGTAGTGAGTGACATGGTCTCTTAGTTTTGCGGAAATTGCTGTTCAAAGCTGCATGCCTGACAGATGATCTGTTGGAAGAAGCCATGCTTGTTTGACGCCGCATCCTGCACAGTCAATGAGCGGAAGCATGTGGTACCTACGGCGTTCCGCGAGAAGTCTAAAGGCTTTAAAGCACCTGATCCGAGGAAGCTTTTTGGGGGCTGCTGCTCCCCGTGACCGTACACGGCCGCGTCTCGGATATCTGGCGTGCCTACCTGACCCAGAAGTTGCTGTGGGATGTGCCTGGGCAGAACATATTCCGGGGGATGGGGTTCATGCCTGCTTCGCGTGGTTCTTCGAGGAGTAGGGTTAATATTGTTAGGTGCGAGGGTCCGGAGTTTCAGTCTTCTCTGTGTTTGGCCTTCTCTCCAAGCTCGCATTTGAGCCGCTTCAGCATGCCCTCGCACAGTCTTCGGTATGTCGGTCTTCGTTCGTCGCTGATGCACCTCCGGTATGAACGATGCAGGGCTCCTCAGCACTGTTTGATCAAACCTCAAAGCTCCATGCAGTGTGATTTTTGCTGCTGGAAGTCGGTTGATGCGGCTTATGACCCTGATTTGAACTGCTCAAGCGGCAAAACTGCAAGAACACGGGACCCAAGCCAGCCAGATTTGAAACGATGCGAAGCAGCAACCCCGTGTCAGAACAGAACCTGACCTTACCCAGCTTTGAGAGTGGAAGGTGACGCAACAGCCCATTTCTACAACTCGGAACGACCAAGTCCCGAAGGAATCTCTACCTCTACCCTGTAATCTTGGTCTGACGTGAGGTCGGCCAGGTCGTGACGTTCATGCCGTCTCATGTTGTACATGACCGTGTCGCCCACGACTACCTGAAGGATGCCGTGCCGAAACACAGGGACATTTTGAAAGCTTTCGGGAGGAATCCGAGCCAATCTGCGCAGGGGAGTCCGGAGTCGGAGCAACGGTGGAAGACTGCCGAACTCTTTGTGACAGGGTCCCTGGTAGGGCATAGATTGTGTATTTTTCTGTTGTATATCCTGGCCATGTCACATGTCTTAGAGTTTTTGATAGAGAGGCTTGTTGGATAGATCGATGCCCGGCTTCCTGTCGCAGCATTAGCAACAGCAGCAACAAGCAGCAGATCCGAGTTCCCCGACTCAGGACTTCCAAAGTGAGGGTGACCTTCAGACAGGGGCTCAGCTGGGTTGCGTTGCGGGCGAGTTAGATCCAAAATGATCGCTTGTGCATGTGCCGTTAGGAGCAGTTGTTTCACGCAGAGCCTGTTGCGGAGGGTTTTTGCAGGAAGGCCTTCTGGTTCTTGGAGTTCTGATGGTTGGGGCAGTGCTGAAAAAAGGAAGCTGCAGTTGCTACAGGCACTGCCTTTGGTGATAGGTTTGGTACGACATTTCTACCCGAAAGCCTAGATCCTTGGGTTTTTGCACGATTCCCGAAACTTTCCGAAACTCGACAGGCATCGTTCTATGCTACCCTTCCAAAAAGCAGTTCAAATGCCATACAAACACCTTAACCCGAAAGGTCCTCTGGGCGCGGGAAAAAAGATCCTTTCAGACCCCCGAGGTTGAAGAGCACGGCTCTTGTTTCCTTCCTCGCGAGGTGGTCGAGCGCCTTGGCTGCGGCCCCTCTTGGTGTGTCCTCCCGAGCAAGTCCTTACGGGTTACCATCAGTCTCTGTAATGGTTTCAGAGTATAACTATAACGGTGATACAAGGGGTTCCCTGTTGCAGCTGCTTCATGGCTGCCTTCGTGGAACTTCGGCATGGAGGAGCCCCGCTTCCTTCGGATCTAGGTCTCTGGCAATCCTGTAAGGCCACCGCGGTGCTGATCTTCCCCCGAGCCATCGTATGGACCTCTCTCTGGAGAGCCAAGCTATCTTGAGGGTTTCTCCCCCTGTTAAAATCCTGCAGCAATATGCCTTGCGAGAGCTGAGAACTGGAAACGCAGCAAAAGTCTGGCCTATCGCTTCGCCAAGAGACGAAAGATAAGACGGAAAAGACACATGGGAAGAAGCAGGCGATGCTCCCACACTCGTGGAGCGAATTGAGCAGCTCTGGGCCGCGCTCTACATGCGTCTCCTGACAAGCAAAGGATGTGTCCACTTGGCCCTGGTACTGTGGATATCGTTCGCATCCGTCCCCGTGTCTGGTTATTCTGAGCTTGCACGCGATCAGATTTGATTTCTAGTGTCGTCATTGCTTAATTTTTCCACGGTCTTCCATTGATGATTTCAGCTCACCACCGGGAGAACATTCTACAACAGAATTCTCCTTTGCAAGGGTCCCAAGCCTTAAGCTTTTTGTTGGTTGACATCAAGCCCCGTGCATTCTTGCGGCTCGAGCCTTAGATCTCGACGGCGAGACCATGGCCCCGTCGATGACGCAAAACGAGCCCAGACGTGAAAGCCGCCGAGGGGCTTGCTCTCGGTATCACGCATCAAGAGGAGGGCTCTCTTACAAACAAGAAGATGGAAATACAAAGTCCTAAGCGGTCGTACTTTCGAGACATCGACACAAAATTTGAGCAGAGCCGAGGCGGCTTTGTGGAGCTGGGAGACGTCAGGCACCTCCTGCAAAGACCAGCTGCCGAGTAGGTTTTCCAAGGATTCTTACAATATCACTGGTGCGACTGGTATGCTATGGTCAGGGATGTGCACAGGATCTTGAATGCCAAGTCTCCTCGCTGCAAAGCTGGTGAGGGGCGAATGAAACATGCTAGGGGCGTCTGAAACACTCTTGCAAATGTGGGAGCTTAAATTCAAACCTCCGGCCCTACGCCTCCCTCCTATGATGGCGAGGGTGCTAATGCCTTCTGGCGCCACGTGTCTCTGGGAACGGCGGAACGCTATGTTAACGAATTGAGTTGTTTTCGTGCGATGCAGCACATACGATCACGACTTTTGCAACTACTCGTTGCACGCCTTCATGGAGTTACCTTAGCCATCCTGCTCTGTGGGTTCGTCCCTGCCAAAGCTAGGCACTTTCCAACTTGCAAGTTGCAGTGGACCCCTGGCACCCTTGGCCCTTAGCATCATCAAGCTTGGGGGACAGGCTGGCGCAGGCATGGATCCGAGATTTGATCTCCGTGGGCTACGACTTCCCCGAGCTCCAGCTCGGAAAGATCATGTGGCCCGGAACCAGCTTGTTGGGATTACAATCCTGATAAGTTATTCCTAGTCGCTCGACGTTGTGGAGATGTTGCAGAACTTGTTATCGGCCAAGGTTCGAAACATATGAGATGTACAAAGGCACTGTTGGGGGTCATTGTCGTCACCATCACTAGTGCTATGAATATTACTCCATTCTTTCTTACCATGAAGATCTTCAGTACTTTCACTGTTGTCGCTAGGCTTCGTCTTCTTCTTCTTCTTCTTGTTGGTGGTGTTTGGTTGGCGGTTGGGTATGGTTGGGTCTGGTTGGGTATGGTTGGGTGGTCGGGTGGTTGGGTGGTTGGGTGGTGGGGTGGTTGGTTGGTTGGTTGGTGGGTTGGCTGGTTGGTTGAATAATTATTGGCTGGTGGTTCCTGTCTTGTTCTGTAGCGGCAAGGCTTCCCTGAAGTCTTCTCGTTCGGTCGGATACATCTGAGTCATTCTGAATCTTTGCCACATGCTCAGGTGGGTACCTGCCGATGGCATGCCGTCAACGGACGAGAAGCACGAACTGTAGTCCCCGGGGAGTAGATTTAATTTAAGGGCAGTCAGGGATCAGACCCCGCGAAGGCTAACCCGAGGCCTAGGAAATCTCCTGCCACGTGTTTTGTCTGCGAATGGATGACAGGAGAGGCGATTACTAGTAGCTGCTGAAAGGTGGAGTCCTTTTGGCTCCGGGTGAAGAATCGGCGTCTGCGTTTCTTGTTCTTATCTCCTGCCAGACCATGCAGCCAATTGCTGCAGCTGCACTAGTCGGCAAACCCAGTTTCTGCAGATGGCAAAAGCCTGCAAAACCTCGTGTCTGTAAACTCTCCTGATGCAGGAAGACCTTCCTTGTCTGTTTAGGATAAGTTCACGTGAACGAATTTGAAGGTTCACAGCTGTCACATAGGAGATGGCCATTGGGCACATATATATATATATATAAAGACACACACACACATATATATATATATATATATATATATATATATATATACACATAGGTATGTATATGTATATGTACATAAAAATTTGTATATAATGCTTCCAAGATCAGTGCAGATACCCATGAGTCCTTCGTCCGTGAAAACTCGAGTTTCTAACTCACGTACTGCATAGCCTTGCGGCTGTTGAGCCGTGAAGTCGTGTTTCCAGATCTTTAACAGCCTTGAACAGTGACTGCGAACGCGGTAGATGTGAACAGCTGCCACCTTGAGCCTGTGTGCGATGCCTGGCGAAGAAGTCACGCACATCCGGCGGCGGACGATCCGCTCACTGGCGTCTCGGTCAAGCATGCGTCAGGTGCCGAAAAGTCTGAACTTAGAGGTTCCACTTCCACAAGATCGCAGGCCAAGCAACCCCTTGACTGCATCGGGTTGAAGTCTCGGATATCAGTGACAGTCTAGAGGTCCGGATTTTGTCCGTGACTTGCAGGCCGAAGCAATCGCGCGAGCTTTACTCAAACGAAACTGTAGCCAGGACTTCCGTCCGGAGTCGATCTTCCAGAGTCTGTCTTGGGTCATGGGCACCCTGTTCCTGTCTCGTTGAGGCCGCACCATATCGCCAGAGTAACCGAGACGGCTGCTCGCCTCAGGCGTGTTCATGCTCGGCCATGCCTTAGGCCTTAGGACTTGACTAGGAAGCATCATGAGGTCGCATTTCCACACCAACTAGGGGCGAGGTACATGAACATTGTCCTCGCCCGAATGGGAAACTGAATCCTGTGACTTGGGGTGTATGCAGGGAACGAGCAAAGAAGCATCAGAGGCGAGCCATCTTCTGCATTTCGGAATAATTCTTCATGAGGCTCACGGCTTGAATGTTACTTCAGTGTCGCCTGTCAGATGTTTGAAAAATCTGTAACAAAGCCCCAGGAGATGCAAAGCTAATCAGTGGACCCACTGCTATTCATTGGCATTGAACGTCCAGAACGTTAAGGGATAGAGCGGTGCTGACGGCAAACTTGGGTTGCTGCCGGAATGGACGATCCGTCGATTTGTGTTCACATGTAGTGGATGGAGCCTTGGCTTCGTGTAGTGCCTCAGACATCGAAGCGTCATCGGCAGATTTGCCCCTCTCTACAGATCCCAGCTTCGTTGAAATCCAACCCATCATGGTCTGCAGATTTGCCTCGCGCTGTTTGGCCTCTTCGCGGCGGCCGGAACAGGGGGGGCAAGGGCTGTAGCAGCTTGTGATGGCGTTTCGTTGTTCAGGCCTTTTCGCCATTGATATCTGTATCGGGTTCGGTTATGTCTTCAGGCTCGTTGTGCTCTCCTGTGGAAGCGTGGCTGCCTTTACAGTCCAAGCTGTACTTTTGGTAGCCCCGCCCCGCTCATCGTTGTCCTTTCTGCTTGGCCATGTGCTTCCTCTTTGGTGCAACGGGGGTTGGTGTAACGGTTACCGGGGAAGCCCTCATCGGTGGAGTCAGTGATGATCCCTACCTCTTCAGAACCTTTGTTCGAGCAGTTCGGGCTTGGGACGGTATGGGCCACGTTGGCACGGAGCTTCGTTACGTCGACTCGAACGAGGCCGCGGGCGATCGTCCTCCACCTTTCGAGGTTGAGCCAGGGCAGCCGACCAGGGGTGTCAACTCTGCCGGCTTGTCTTTTACCGCTGCTCTCGCGGTAGAGCGCGAGGTCAACAGCATGGACAAACTCACCGCGCCGCAGACGTTTGCAGACCTCAGTCGGCAGATGATGAGCTCCTGCCAGGACGTGGAACAAGCACTTGTTCTGCTACTGGCGGCAGGAGCAGTGACGCCCTCTTTCTCTGTACTGTTGGCGGATGCACAGCAGAACCTAGCACAAGTGGAGGTGGGCCCGTTTGGAGTCGCCGTGCTTCAGCGTTATTCGCGCGACAATCCTGGAATCGTTGTTGCGGTGAACTGCCACCAGTGTCCGGAATTGGTGGAGTTCAATTTGCCTGAGGCCCAGTTGAAGTACAAGGGCAACAATAACGGCCTGCGTTGGCTCCGCGGCTGGCAGCTGGCCTCCAAGTATCGAGGCAGTATTGATGTGGATGTCATGGCCGCGATTCTGTGCGATCACTCCAACATTGAGGAGGACTGCAGCACGAACCCTGTGATCCCCTGGTGGGGTCATAGCATCTGCAACCATGGAAGCTGCGGTGCCGAGAAGTACGACAGCTGCAGCCCTTGTTGGGGCACGGTCAGTGCGGAGATCATGCAGCCCTCCGCCAGGTTGCTACACTACGCATACGGCTGGCCATGTGGTCACCAACCCACCTTCAGGGATCAGCTCTACCAAGAGGGCTCCTGGGGCCACTTCAAAGCCTTCCGTGTGCCGGAGGCCTATCAGTGCAAGGAAGACGAAGTGGTGCAGTGCACGACCGTGGAGGGTTCTATCACTGACATGGGGCGAAGTTTCCTAATGTAAAGGAGGGACCATTGCGCTCTCAAGATGTGCTAAAGCCACACTGTACAGAAGTGCTTTTGCCAGCTGCCCGTTCAATGTACAGTTCCAGCAGAATGGATGCAGGGAGTGTAAAGTACTCTGAAGCAAGCGAGAGCAGCGCCAAACTTTGACGATCTGCTGCTGGCAGGCATCCACCCCGAACGATTTGATATGATGGTTAGTCGTAGCAGTGCAGCGTGCCAGTATAGCTTTCGGCAGGCGATTGGCACACTCTTCGGCATGTTCTTTTTCAGCATGCAGAGCCTCGGCGCTCTCAGCCGTAGAGCCCTAGGGCCACAAAACATTCAGCAGCTGGGTCAGCGGTTTGCAGAATGGGAGGGCCCAAAAGCCAGACCCGAGGTTTCGCAAATACAACGTTTGGCTTGGTGGTCAGCTCGAGTGGAGGCCAGAGGTCTAGCTGTAGTTTATCTGCTGAGCTGAGCGTTCGTCAGCTTTTCTGTTGTTAGCAATCCTTCTATTGTGCATGTGCGCTTCCTGCAGCGGGACAAGGCTTCGACTTACTGAGCTGAGATGCGAACTGCAGGTGCAGCCTCGTTGTCTGCTCGTTGCGATCCCCGGCAGGTTTCGTTTTGAATAGAACAGCATATGGGGCATTGCGGAAGGTTTGCTGCTTCAAACCCTGGTCGTTCCTGGTCTTCAGCTGAGGATATGCTAGGCCGAGTTCCCTTATGGAAAGGGCACTCGACAAGGTCTTGCAGAAACAGCCTCTTGGATGTACCTGTGGGGCTACGGCAGTTTCGGGTCGAGGTTTATTATTTCAAGCGAGACGCGTGCCCGAAGTTGTTTCCCGAGCGTTATCTATCATTGTGACCTTCTCCAAGCAGCCGAAAGTGCAGTCTCCATTTTCCTCAGGTATGCCTCGCCCGAGATGGAGCAATGGGCCATCGATTTCTGCAATGGCAAAGTAGAGCTCTTCCCGACATTGTGGAACCTGCTCCTCGGACACGTCTCAGTTCATCTCTTCAGGTGATTGTGGTATTGTCTGGGCATGACCTGCACCGTTTACCATGTGGACCCAAACACATCCTACTGCAATCGCATGTCCGCTTCTCAGTTATGTTCGGCTCAGGAAGAGCATACTAAAAGTTTCAACCCCTGCGCGCCAAGGAACTTTTGTGAGAACAAGGGCCTCAACACTGTCCAGTGCCGAGCCGGTGTCGATATCCGGCATCATGAGTTAGCCGAAAATTATGGGGGAGGGATGTCAACGATCGACACGGCTGCTCGTGCTGCTGCTATGCTGCCGGCCATGGTCTGTCAGGAGGGCCATTCTGTCGAGAGTGCTTATCTCCTTGTTGTGCTAGTCTAACAGTGGTTTAGCATCGCATGCCTGCCCACAGACGGCCGACCTTGCTTGTGTTTCGTCTTTTTCCCAACTGCTGATCGAATTCGGGTGTGTTTAGCCATCATTTTACAAGCGCATCCTTCTTATCCAGAGGTTCGCAAAAGCTGACCTTTTCAAGACAAAGCCAGGTACAAAATGTTCGGAGCCTTCTGCGAGCCCAGCACGTACTCGGGAAAGTACATCGTGGCTTTGCGGCAGGGTTGTCAACGGTTGTGCCTGGTGGTGGGTCGCCCGTTTCATTTCGCTATGTTACGCTGCTGTGCCACTTGCTTAGATGTGAATTCATCTCCTAATAGTATGCCACAATGCTTGCCCCTATGATGCAGCGGCCCAACACACACCCAGACCGAATTGCCAGCGAAGCGCTAAGCCAGTCGGTTTGCTCCTGAGGATGGGAAGATATGGGGCTGCTTGGCATCATCTTCCATCTTCTCGAGAAGGGATTCGAAGGAGAGCAGATCCTCGTGTGACGTGTTCGAAGAACTGAGCAGTAGATACTGCACTCTGCTTGAGCTGTTGCAGCGTGGGTCTTCGCTGAGCCATAGACTAGAGACCGGCGAAATCAGGTACACCTGAACGGGGCATTCCTGGTCAAATTTCGGATGGAGGGGTTGGGGTTTTGGGCTCAGCCTTGATCGAGGCCCTGTCTTTTTGCAGCTGTGCTTGTGCATGTCCCTTGAGTGTGTGACGCAAAAATCGTCCCAACAAGGGCTTCGGGCTGCACTGAAGATCCGAGGCATCATGAGCTACACTTCCCGCACGGCATTTATCATGACCCTGCTGAGCCTTCTTGCAACACTGATCACGTGGGGCGCCTGTTTGAAGTCAAGACCTGGAGTCAGCGTTTGAGTTTAAGGCTTCATGATTTGTGCTCGGATTGTTTGCGGATCTGGAGAACAGTTTGACGGTGCAAAGCAGACAGGAGTCAGGGAATGTGTCATATCGGAAGGGGAAGTTCAGGCGGAGATGTGCCATGTCGACGATGTGCAAGACTTGTTCGGGGCTCTGCAACGAAATCTCGGAAGCAAGCCTTGCCAGGGCGGCATTCCTGATGAAGGACCACCAGACATGCGCAAGAACGAAGAAGCCGCGGTGGGCAGTCTCTGAGGAGCTTTGTTTATCCTACTCAGCGAGGGCAGCAACTCAGATATTCAAGAAGCGGCAAACCTTTCCAAGTGGCGATGCGGGCGTGTAGGTGGATAGGTGGGTCATGCACAGCGAACGTCCGTCGAAAGAGGTAGACTTTGTCTGCATCAGGAGAAGACGGGCAAGTTTCGGCCATATGTGAAGATCTGTGCCGGCGTAGCACCCTTGCTGCTGGCACTGGCTGCGGTTCAATACCGGTGGTGCCCCTCGGCAGCTGAACATGACAGGTGGGGGAAGTTGGGTCTCAGGGCCTGTGTCCGAATTTCGGACAGACTGTGCTTGGACTTGGGCTTGCCTTGCCGTCTTCTTCCGCGCGCGAGTGCACGCGACTAAAGCCGAAATGTTGAGCCAGGGCAGCCGTGCAACGATATTAATCGGACCCGCAAGCACGAGCTGTGCAGGCGTGATTGTGCCAACAAACAAGATGCAGACTTGCACAAAAAGTCAAGCAAACAGTTGTGGCTCCGGCCATACTGCTTGGCTTGTAAATCTCAGCCCCTGTCACAGACCTTTCGGGCCGTGGTGGCCCTTGCCTTCGCCGTACGAGCAGTTTCGACCTGGAGCTGATGCCCCGCGCGGCAGAAGGAGATCCTTTCTGCTCTGGCGCTCCGCTTTATGAAGAGTGACCTCCCCCACGGCATCTAGCAGCTGAAATGTAAGTTTGTGCGCCGCATCGTAGAATCCTCAGCTTCGACCGTGTGCTGGGAGAGAAATATCGAAGAGGTGCTTTGTGTCATGTCGTAGCCGTTCTCTTCTGCCCATCCCGTGTACAAAGAGGAGGCTCTGATTCGCGAGTGCCGGTGGGCTCCTGCGTCGGCAACAGGAATGGGATGGTGCAGTTGTGACGAAGTTGTTAGTCCCAAATCCGGCGCACAGACGCAGGTGGGCTATTATGAACCACTGTGGTGCAGCCGGAAGATGTGGGAATAATACCTCGACATCGAGTGGGGTTTCTTAGCCCCTGAAGGCACGCATGCCAAGGACCTCGTGCCATAAAGTGCGTCAGTTGTTTTGAATCGGAGCCTTCCTTTCCATTTTCTGGGCTGGTGGCCATTCACGAAAAATCGCGCTCGCAGTCTAGCAAGTTCTTGCACCTTGTTTGAAGCAATCTCGACTTGTGTTCGGTCTTCGAAAGAATTGGAGTCGACTGCTCGAGAGAGATTTGGGCCCCAGGCCTCGCCACCTTCGAGCTCTACGGCGGGATCCCCAAGCAGACAACGCTGGTTGGACTGATGGGCTCGGAGTCTTCCGAGGAAACTTGGCTTCAAACTACGCATGTGAGTCATGTGAGGGTGGGGTTCCTTCAACTTCAATTGCATCCGATCTCCATGTTCAGAGGGGGTCGGCGATGATTTTGGGCACGGGCCGAGCTGTCAGCATCAGCTGGTAAAGCTTACGCAAAGGTGTCCGTGGCTTGGGCGGTCGTCCTCCTGTTTGCAGTGTCGCTTCTGGAGGCCGCATCTCAGATTGGGTGAGAACCACCATCATGTATCTTGTCCTTACCAAAGCCGGCTGTGTTCGCACTCTTTCGGATCCTCGTCATTACCGCCACGACCACCATTATCATCGTCACCGTTGCTTTCCAGCTCCTTCGAGTTTTGTTTCCATCAGCACCATCGCAGCTGCAAGATCGTAAGGGCCAGATCGTCCCCTGATCCAGCGCTGCTTTCCAGCACAGGGTGGCATGGCAGCAGCGCTGCTTGCCGGTCCGCTCAGGAGCCACCTGGACAGTACCGAGTCCTAAGTGAGTGAGGCAGTCCGAGGGTAGGTGTTTCCAGCATCGTCTGTGTTCTGGTGGGTACACGCGCAGCTGCCTGGCTAGGAAGCTAGAAGCACCCGAGAGGAGACCCGAGAGGCCGCTTGGGCTGGACATCTTCGACACCTGCATGGCTGCTCTGCTTCGGATTTTTCAGGTAATGTGTAGATGTTGTTGGTGTCAATGCGGAGAGCGATACCTGAGCACCCATGTATCAAGCAGAGGACGTGCAGTTGGAGCGGCGGAAGGGCAAAGAGGAAGCGTCTGCCTTGGCTGCGGTGGTGTGGCCACCTTGACAGGGTCGAAGTACATGTAAGATTGTGGCCCTGGCCACTCAGGTGGAGCTCTCGGCCATGAAGGCGAGTCCACCTTCGTCCAGCCGAGGTGCAATGTTCCGGGCCGGGGCAGAGGGATTTGTTCAGCGACGCTGCAAGCCTGGCCGCAGTGACTGCGAAGACTGCTGCTTCCGAGCATGCTGACGGTAGTGGCAATGAATTGAAGAAAAGGGCACCAGGGTGGTGGGGGAGTTGGCGGTTGTCAGTGATGATCCTGATGCTGAAACTGCAACTGACCCTGACGCTCGTGCTGCTGCTGCTGCTGCTACTGCTGATGATGATGAAGGGGGAGTTGTGACAGCGAGGACGATGATGAGGAGATATACGGGAAGGAGGTGCCTGATGATGCTGACGACGATGATAGTCATGAGGTTGGCATTGAACATGATGATGCACTGATGGTCAGAGTGGTACCGTTCTAGCCGGTAACGGCGATGACATAAACAATGACAACGGGTTTGCAGGCGACAGTCGTGCAGGGTTTGCTGTGTTTGGGCCAACTCGGCTGCAGTAGGCGGTGATGCTTTGCACAGCATATGGCAGCTCATCGAGACTGTAAGAGGTTTGGGGCTTGATGATACGTCTCCGTCACATGCGCGTGCGTGCCATAACATGTGGCCGTTATGCTGTGGGGCAAGGTATGCTCTGCAAAGTATGCATCAGCGACAGGGGGCCGAAGGTGAGCATGAGGATGTCGACTCAGGGATGGGAAAAGCGGGAGAGAGAATGAGGAGGAAGATAACAGTACAGATGGAGACAAAGACGAGGACATATGAGGATAAATGAGGATGAGGATTCTGATTATGGCGAGTATGATCATGAAGCTTATGCTGTGGGGATCACAGCGATAATCGCCAGAGGAAGATGGTCATAATGATTATATCGATGCGTCTTGTTGTCATTGGCTTTCGCTGCTGCTTCGTCATATGGCAGTCAGCGAAAGCGGGCATCAGTGCGGGTAGTCAAGCAGAGCGGGTGTACGGAGAAGCCTTGCCTAAGTGAGAAAGCAGCAATCCCCCCTTAGCCCACATCTCCAACGAAGGAGCTGCATCGTCAGCTGGTGCTGCTCGGTTTCCTTGGAACTTTCACGCACTTCACAGTTCCAGTTTCAGCTGGAAGCAATGAGGCCCCTGAGTGCCCCGAATGGAGGGTTCTGAGTTGATGATGTGCTTGAGATCCCGATCGAGCGTTCGAATCGTGGATGCGTGGCTGGGGCATCCATCGTGAAGAGATGAGGCATTCTAGATTTGGAAACCGACTACCCGCCATTCCTTTCAACATTACACTTCGGGCAACTCGCACCCACCGAGACTTCAGGCTTTGCTGCTTTGCTTGTTGTGTTGCCGTTTCGGCTGAGTGCCCGTCTGGAAAAAACTTGTCGTTCATCATCGATTCGTGCAAAGATTCGCGGCTGGCTCTCACTAGCGGCTTGCAGCTGGCGGTGCGCGTCACTTGTTGCCTTGGTTGCTGGATTCTTGGGCACTGCCGTTTGAACCTGAAGCTGAGGCTCCATGCACAAAGGCCCCGCCGCCCCGGACAGTGCCAACAACATCACAAAGTCCACGGCCATATGCCTCGCAGCATGGACCGCAGTATCCGCCACCGAATCTGGCGCAGCAGCCGCTGCAGTACCCTCCGCAGCCCCAGAGGCCGTTCATGCAGCCAATGTGGCTCTTCTGCAAGCCGGCTAGGGTCTGGCACCCACCATACATCTGAACAGCTGTAATGCTTGTGGAGGGTGCGCGGGTAAGTGCCTTGCAGACCCGGTGCGTCATGCTACTCCACATGTACTTTGCTTGTAAACATGATTTCGAGAACGTCGCAATAATCATTCCTGGCCTGTCGTTGAGGACGGGCCCACCTCTGCATTTGCCAGGCTGCTGGATTCGGGACATTTTGTGAACCGTGTTCCCCGAAAGGCCACAAGCTCCCCAAGCTGCCTGAACCTCGCGATGAGATCGGGGCATCTGCAAAAATTAGAACGTGGAAACGTGGGTTCAAAGTCTTGCTCTGAAGTGTACCGAAACCGTCAGATGGTTCGGTGCTCTTCTCAACCGGTTCCGATGTTCCGTTGCCCTTGGATGGCCTTGGAGTTTGACGCTTCGCCCGAAGGCCAAGACCAGCGCTTCTGACTCCCCCAAAGAGGGCGCTCTGCCGCCTTGCGCCAGGCGGTCCAACGCTGCGGCCCAAAGCTTCGCTGCCCGACTTGCCCCCAGGTGACTGGGCTCCTTTGTGCTCCTTTCTTGCGTGCTGATGGGGGTGAGCATGCGTCGGGCCGGGGTTGCTGGGATTTCACCGGGGTCTTAGCAGTTCCAGTCTGGCGTTGGGGCGACAATTCAGCGGGATGTTTCTCCGACAGAGCAATCTGCGAAGGTGTGTCACAGCTGCGTGGCTAGAGCCTGGAGCTTCGGGTAAGGGTGCGAAGGTATTTCCCTAAGCTGAAGCCGCCATCCTAATCTGGAGGGCTTCGGACTTGCGAGCTGGTTCTTTCGACCCTCGCTGTGCCCACGTCCCACGCCAGGCATTATCCCTTCGGCCTCCCCGCGGCAGCACCTGGGTTTGGTCTCGCTTTTCACGTGAACGTGTACGGATGTGAGTTCCAGCTACGAGCTACAGTTCGGCTGGGGTTCAAGATGGTCCAAAGCAGCTTTAGAGTCTTGGCTTGGGTTCCGCGTACGGGTGTGGCATTGAGGCCGGGCGGGATGCTTACGGTCACGCTCGTCAAGCGATACCGCATGCATACCGTTGGATGCACTCGGCTTTCTTCAGAAATCTTCGTCTTCTAGGTTTGCACGCAGGCAAGGCAGCAAGTTTCCAATCGACCGAAGCTGTCAGAAAACTCTCCTTAACACATAATCTAGCTCTCTCGTTCGAAGCTCAGACTGGCGGGTGATCGAAGGTACCATGGCTTCCAGGCGCATGTTCCCCCGCAGCCCGGCTCCATGGTGCTGTAGTGCTCACGGTTCGAGCGGCGTTAAAGCTCGAGTTCGGGTTGTTGTCGGTGAAACTCAAGCACACTCCGCAGGAGGTTGTGTTTTTTTTCGACTGTTTTCACTTAGAGCCCTAAAGCCACAAGACGCGGTGCTGTCCAAGGAACTGGGCCAACACCACCATGCACACGAGCAGCTGAGGCCACGCAGGTTCTGGCAGCGATGTTGTGCTTTTTTCGTGGATGGGCCATGGTGCCACCATATGCCACCATGCCAGGCCGAGCTTCCAAACGGAAGGTCAAGGCTCCGCGGCTCCGCGGCTCCACGGCTCCGGTGAGCATCCGGCCAAAGATGCCGGGTTTGGGATAGGAACCGAGGCTTTGGAAGGTTTCCTGCAGAGATCGCCGCACGGGCTGCGGGACATCGCTTAGAAAAGCCTTTTTTGTCGGATGATCATGCCAGCTTTGGATCGCCAGCAGGTTACTGGCGGCGGCAGGGCGGGTGTTGATGCAGACTCGGAACCCGAGTATCTTGCAACTTTTGTACTTGAATGCCGAAGCGGCCCAGGCTGATTTCTCTCAGCAGTACTGGGTGCTGCTACCGACTTCTGTGAAGCAAGCATGTCTCCACCATGGGTGTTCTCTGCCTGCTCTGGATGTGCCGTCATCATGTTGTTCCTTTGGAACTTCTTGGATCAAAGTGTTCACGCGCCCTACCCACGGGCTGTGGCTGCCTTGATGGCCACAGCTTGCACACCGCCGGCCGGGTGTGGGGCACGCCGCTTGGGCTGGGGGTCCTGCGGACTTGCAGCCTCTGTTTTGCTGCATTCCACCAGAATCCTCATCCGGGGTCCTTTGGGGCCAACGTGCAGCAGACTTTGCTGTGCATGACAGTGGGGCGATGGGCTAATGCGCCCACTGGGGGATTCCTACGGTACACGTCGCTGGGAGCGAGAGTCTCGGCTTCCACGTTCTTCTGTGCCGACTGGTGGCGTGAGGAGGGCAGGCCTGCCCTACGAAGTGAAAGCAGAGTGAAAGCAATGCAATGCACTTGTGATGTTTCCTCATGAATATAAGTTTTCTGGCAACGTTGTTGTGAAACACACGTGTGTGTGCAGTAACAACCGTTAACGACGGCCGTCGCTAGCACTCTGGCTCGACGAGTTCAAAGATTTTAGCCTGAATCTCCTTCGACGCCATGTCGAACCCTAGTGGCGCCGCCTCCTCTTCGACGCCCCAGGCGACGGTGCGCCTTGTGCGTAAGGCACCGCCGCAGGTCCCTCAGCCGACGCCATCTCCCGACGTCGGGGTCCACGTCGCCGTCCGGGAGCTTCGCAATGTGCTCCGGAAGGGACGGGAGAATGGCTTTGGGGCGTGGGCCGAGCTGGCGGCGAACCTGGGCATGGAGGATAGGACGGCCCTCGCCGAGCTCCTCGCCGTGATGTCGGTGGTTCCCCCGACGAACCCACCGACGGAGGAGGAACGCCAGATGTACATGGGGCGCCTCTTCCCGCAGAGGACGCCGACGGCGGATGGGCTGATCCAGGTGAAGGCTGCGCCGACCCCACCGCCGGGAGTTGGCACTACAACGCCGACCTCGACGGGCCCCGGGAGCTCATCGACGGCACCAGCTATGCCGAGTTCATCAACGGGCCCCAGCAGCTCACCGACGGCAACCATCTTGCAGCAGAACGTCGGGGCACCGCCCACGGCGTGGGCCAGCCAGGTACAGTGGCAGCCACCGCCACCAACGACGGCAAGAGACGCCGATCAAGTTTCGGGCATGGTGTTTCTCGACGCACCTACCTCCTCGACGACAAGGACCGCAGCGGCCTTTTTGGATCCGACGGAGGCTAGGGAGCCGGAGACGACTGCATCGCCGACCATTGTGGGTTTCCCCGGGCTCGCCGAGATGGAGGCACAGTCGGCGATGCCCTCAGGTACGGCGACACCGGCCTTCTACTTCGACGCGGCTGGCCGCCGCACCAGAGCGCCACCAGCCGGAGCACGACGGCCCGACATCGCCACTGGGGTTCAAACGCCGGCCACCACGGCGGGCGATGGAGCAGCAGATGACGTCGTGACCATGGCGGCAAGCATGCTCAGGGAGGTGGCGCCGAGGACGGACGACGACGCCGTCTCGACGGCTGGAAGCCTGAGCTCGACGACACGGGGAAGATCGCCGCAGCGTGGTGGGCGCCCGGCCATGGACCCACCGCCTCCACCGCCGGTGGCTGACACACCCCCAGCCAGGTCGTCGTTCCCGCCGTTGTCAGCTGCTTCGACGCCATGGCAGTCAACGCCGCCGAGCCCGAGGCAGTCTACACGACGGGCTCCCACACCGCCGGCGGTGGCACAAGACCGCCCGGATTGGATGTTCCCGCCGGGGGCGAGGCCGGCGGACCAGGATGATAGCTCGACGGCCGCGCCCGGCCCAGCCACCACAAGGACGACGACACCGACGGGGGCACGGTCCAGGTCCAAGACGGCGGCGGGGTTCCGCGAGCACCTGAGCGACGAGAGGATCCGCCAGATAGAGATCAACATGACCGACGACTATCGGCAGCACAAGCGGGCCATGCATCGCCGAGGCGCCCGAGCCGTCGACGACCCGCCGAAGTCGGTCAAGCACTTGCTCAGGCGGACCTTGATCGACGTGATCGCCGAGGAGAACCTGGACAGGCAGGGCATCGACGGGCACAAGCCGAAGCCCCCGCCGACCTCGGCGCCCACCTACTGTGCATACTGGTTCTGCTCGACGCTACCCGCCAACACACGCGGCGCCCGGATCCCTTGGCAAAGCCAGGAGGCCGGCCGACGTGTGCTTGGTTGGTGCTCGCACCCTTGCACGTCGCCGCATTGCCCTCACCTCGACGACCTTTACGACGTAGACACGCCGGGCCTAGGCCGCTGTCTACGTCCCGTCGTGGAGGGCAACGGCCGTGACCATATCGGTCACGAGTGCGCCGCATGCCACGGCATGGTCGGCGCACAGGACTGATCTTTTACGACGCCAGCGGGTGCCCCTGTCACCCGGCTTCGGCCATCGGGTCGGCACCGCTGAGGCAGTCGACGGCGGCGGGGGCAGGATCAGAGCCCACCGCCGCCCTGTACCACTTACTTTTTCGACGACTCCGTCGTTGCCAGAGTTGCTTAATCTCGGCGTTCACGCCGCACGGTGCCTTTTGGCGGAGCCCGACGCACCCGACAAAAAGAGCGTCGTGCACCTGTTGCCTCGTCCGTCGCGCCTGCCGTCGCTGTCGGCCTCTCTCTCTCTCTTCGTTCGTTTTCGGTCGTCGCTGTTGCCTTTTCTGCTTCCGCCGCAGCCTTCTCTGCTCTGGCTCGAGACGCCGACTTGCACTAACCCCCTGCATCCCCCGACTCAGGGCGCCGGTCATGAACCAACAAGCCGCATCGTCGGGACCCTCCGCGACTGTCGCCGACTTCTTTCGCGACGTCGCCTCGGCAGGCGGTTCGGCCTATATCGCTACCCTGGCCGGGTTCGGCGCGATCAACACGCCGGCCGTGAGGGACTCCTTCGCCGTCCTTTTGGAGAACGGCGTGCCCGAGGGCCTCTTGCTGCAGATCCTTGCGCCGGTGCCGCCGACGCAGCCAGAACCAACGGCGGCCAGGCCACCCAGGCACGACGTACCGCACAGAAGGACCCTACCCCGGGCATCATTGACGGCGGCTTTGGAGGCCATGGACCCCGGGCGACGCCAAGACACCCTCGCCACCATCGACGCCAATCTGCTGGCATCGTCGACCCGCCGGCGGCCCGCCGGGCCATGGAGTCGCGAGTGAGGACGGTGAGCGCCCTGGCCGACAGAGGCCAGTTTCCCCTCTTCCCGCTCGACGCCAACAAGCTTCACACCATCGCCGGGGCCATGCGGATCGCCGGCTACAGGTCGACTGGGCTGTACCTCGACGCGGTGGTATGGCATCAGGAGAACACCCTCCACACGCCGGTCACCCCTGGACTCCGACGGGTGGTCAAGACCCTGACCAAGGCAGCGGCGAGGGGCCTGCCAGGGTCCAGGCTCAAACAGGCATTCGACCTCGACGAGCTCACCAAGTTGGTCGACGACACGGCACCGTTCGGGCCCTTCAACGCCGGCTTGGTTGCTCACGCCGTCGATGTCGTTATCGTCGCTACTTGGTTTATGCTGAGGGAGGTGGAGCTCGCGGCGGCCCGGGTCAGAGATCTCACCGTGACCTTGTCGGCGGTGTCGCTCGACATACCCCTGCACAAAACGGCGCAGGGGGGGCAGGCCGATCTCACACGACGCACATTCAGGTGCGTTTGCACTTCGACGGCCCACCCACTTTGCCCAAGATGCGCCGCACACCGCCACCTTCGGCGGATCCAGGCATCCGCGGCTGCGACGCCGGCCGACTTCCTGTTTCCGACCAGACCGACGGTGCAGAGGCGGAGTCAGCCGAGATGTTTCGGCTGGTGCTGGACGCCGCCGGCTTCGAGACGGTGTACCTCGACGAACAGGGCAAGCGCCGCTTGATCTTCGGCGGCCACGCCGCCAGAGTGGCAGGTGCGACCTTCTTGGCGATGAGGGGGGTCCCGGTCGCCGTGATCCAGCTGCTCGGCCGATGGGCCTCCACCGCCGTCGAACGGTATGTTCAACAGGCACCCCTCGCCGTGGCAGCCGGCGTTCCAGCCCAGGCCTTGGCAGCGCCGAGTGCGTCGACAACGACGCCGGCCCAGCCCCTGGCGACACCGACGCCGCCGGCCATCATGGACTTGTTGCCGACGGGGAACGCAGCCGGGCACGCCGATACGGCGGTGCCGGCCTCGCAGCAGATGGTGCCCAACGTCGACTTCGCGGCAGAGGTGCCCGGCGTGGAGTTCGTGCCAGAACCCACCAGGATGCCAGTGGCCGACGCGATCGGCGACTCGGCGCCCCGGTATGTCATGAACTGCCGCACCAAAATGGTGCACAAGCCGGGGGTCGACGAAGCGACGACAGAGAGGTCGGACTGGCAGGCCAAGTGCGGCTGGCCTTACGGCGTGCGACAGTTCTTTCGCCTGTCCGAGCTGCCGCCGGATCCGGCCTTATGCCGCAAGTGCTTCCCGACGGAAGCCGTCGACGTTGAGGCACCGGAGGCGATCGACTCGTCGTCGAGCTCCTCGTCCTCCACTAGCGAAGCGACGTCGGACTCCGACTGAGCGACGCCGGGCTTGACCGACGGATCGCCGTCACCATTTTCCGCCGAGGGGTCGCCGGCAATAGCCGTGTGCGGCCCCGACGGCTATGGCACCAACTGGACGACGACCCAGGAAAACACACACAGCCCAGATCAGATCACCGTCGAGGGCTCGCGCCCGGAACTGACCGACGGATGTCTCACCCGTAGCCCCCCTTTTCTATCGAGCACGGAAACCGACCTAGGACGCCGTAGGTGTTGTTTGCCATGGCACTCCCGACGGTTGCGGCCTCGATGGTGCAGCTGGACGACCTCCTCGCCGCGGCCGGCGCCAACGACAGCATCAAGAACTACATCACGGCCCGGAAGATCACCACGACGCCCACATTGGCCCTGATCGCCAAGGACGTCGAGAGGTTCACGACGCACATCATCCACCCGTACATCACCGGCACCCGCATCGACGGCACCGATCACAAGGTGGAGGACGGGCAGGACGACGTGGCCACGGCGATCATGACCCACCTCTTCGTCGAGGCCACACGCCAATGGACGGCAGCTGCGTCGTCGCCGCTTCCAGCCCCGGCTGCCATTCCTGCGCCGGCGGCGGCGCCGCCAACGACGGCCACGCCGGCTATTCCTGACAGGCCTCCCAAGACCTTCTCGGCGTGGAACCAGCAGGTCAACATCTATGAGGAACGGCGCCTCGACGGGAAACGGCGGACCTTCCCAGCACATGAGCTTCTTGGCGCCGAGGAGGTGCTGGCCAGGATGTGGTTCGAGCACACCACCTCCAAGATGTATACGCCGGTTACCCTCGGCGAGATCGTGTCACGACGCACCTGGACGGCGGCTCGGACCTTGAACCCTTTGGCGCTGTCCAGGTCGACGTCCGCCGCCAGCTCCAAGGCGCTGCGGCTGGAACATGGCCTCCTGCTCCAAGGAGGAGCCGACGGAGTGGGTACCCAAGGGCCTCTTCTCGACTATCGACGGAGCCAACGCCGCCCGGTGGGCATGGATCCTGCTGGGCATCGGCGAGGAGACCGACGTCATGACATATGTCGACTGGTTCGTCGCCCGCGCCAGGGATAAGTCCAATCACGTCGCAGCCCTCCAGGCATACTGGCAGCGGACGTCGTGGAACCTGGCGATGGCACTCAGGAACAACAAGTCCTTCGGCGAGGCCACCAAGGAGATCATGGACGACGTGGCCACGTGGCAGGAGATCCTTCTTTCCACGCCGCTCCCGACCAAGAGATCCGAGAAGGAGATCGCCGACCGCACCGACGCCCCCAACGGCCAGGAGGAGGACGCCGACGACCAGCAGGCATGGAACGGAGGCGCCGGTCGCGGTGGCCGCAAAAGACGACGTCAAGGGGGCCGTGGCCGAGGGCGCGGACGCGGCGGCAAAGATCAATCCCAGGGCGGCGGCAAGAAGAACGAGCAGGACACCAACGCCGGCTGGTGGCAGCAGAAGACCGACGGAAAGAACCAACAGTGGTGGCACGGCGGCAACGGCGGACAGTCCAGCCAGTCAGAAGGCCAACGCCCGTGGCGCGGCAACGGCCAGGGCCGCGGCAACCGCCGCTAGGGACAGCACGGGGCCCCGTCGAGCGCCCCCGCTGACGACGGGGTACCCGACCAACCGACCAAGAAAGTGAAGCTCTCCGGCCGGCGACCCAAGGGCGACGAGGTGATCGTGCTGTCGGCGTTCGACGGTGTCGGCGCCGGCCCGTGGCTGGTGTGGGACCTGGTGGGCCAGCCCAGAGCGGTCTTCTCATGGGAGGTGGACCGGGCGGCGATCCAGGTGATTGACTACCACATCCCCGACGTCCGGCACCGCGGCGACATCACGGAGGACGCCGAAGGCCCTGGCCAAGGACATCGAAGCGGTCGACCCCGACGCCCAGTGCATCATCCTATTCCTCGCCGCTCCGCCGTGCCAAGATTTCTCCAGAATCGGCGACAGAGCGGGTCACGGCGGTGATAGAGGCTACCTCTTCAACTTTACGGCCGAGTACGTCGCCGAGCTGACACCGCTGATCGCACCTCGACGGCTTGGGAAATTGGTCGAAAACGTCGAGATGACGCAGGCAGACGCAGCGGCGGCCACCAAGGCACTGGAGTGCGAACCCATCCTCACCGACGCCGCCGACTTCGGGTGGGTCGGGAGGTCCCGCCTCTGGTGGTCGACGATCGACTGGGAGGAGCTGCCTCGCGACCCCTCGACGGGAGAACACTGGACATGGGCTCTACACCGTCGCTGGAACAGACTGCGGCTGGACTCTCCCAGGGCAGCTTCCGACGACTTCGACCTCGACGGCCTCAAGTTCTCGGACTCCGTCGCCAGTGGCAGGGTCAGGCTACCCTGTGCGACGACACCGGCAGCCGACGAGGGAGGCAGAGCGGCACCAAGGTCGACGAGAGGGAAGATCACGTCGGACACCCACCAGCGGTGGCTCACCGGCGGACGGCAATTTGCGCCGTGGCACTACGCCAGAGACGCCATGATGACCGACGACCAAGGTCGACTACACCTACTGCCGCCGAAGGTGAAAGAGCAGCTTCACCACATGCCGGCCGACTACACGGCGAGATCCACCGCCGGAGCACTCGACGACCGCACTCGACATCGCCTCATCGGCAACGGCTGGCACTGGGGAGTCGCACGACGTCTTCTAATGGCGCTGTTGGTCTTCACGGCAACGGCACCGACGACGGCGACCCCAGTACCAAGATCTCCTCGCCGATCGACGTTACAGTGGGTGGCGTCGTTGTGGGGACCCGGCGGTCCGATCATGGCACCAGCCCCGCCGCGGCCCGGCGTGGCAGACATCCAGGACCTCGACGAGCAGGCGCACTGGAACGCATCATGGTCGATGTCACACCCGCTGGCGGACGACGCCCCACTGGAGCCGGCGTGGGAACGACTCCTGGTCATTCGTCGAACTTGGCGCCACGACCTGGTCAGGATCCGAAGGGAAGTTGTCGACGAGGTCCGCACCATGATCGAGGACACAGCCGACGAGACCAGGGAGTGGCTCGCCGCCAGATCATCATGGGTCAGAGCTACGTACTCGACGCCGGATAAGCCGGCCCCGACGCAGGTGCTTGTCTTCATACAGCTGCTCCGCCTCGTCGGCTACCCCGACATCGACGCCCTCGAACACGACATGACGGAGGGCTTCCAGATGATCGGCGACATCCGGCCAGGACCAGGATGGAGGAAAAGAGACGACGGACGCTACCAGCACCCGACGGACATGGACACCTTCCGCCGGACCAACGCCGAGTACGTCCGCCGCAAGGTTTCCCAGCACGACGGCGGTGAATTCGCCGATCATCGCCGAGAAGAAGCTGGGCAGAGTCATCGGCCCAACGACAGCGCCGACATGGCTGCACACCAAGGCCACGGCGGTGCCCGAGCAGATCGAGGTGGACACCCTGGTCGAACCGCCGCCCGGCGAACACTTCTTGGCAGGATCCTTTCCAGTCTGCCAGACCGACGAGAAAGGCGACCTAAAGGTACGACGTGCCGAGGACTGGCGTCGCAGCGGGCATAACGCCACGGTGTCGGTGGACGACGTGCCGACGCACCACTTCATCGGCAGCTTCGTCGACCTGGCACGACGCATGGTTCAGGACACCCCCGACGTCGTGGTCTTTGGCAACGACCTGCTCAACGCTTACCGCCAGTGGCCGGTTCGACGACCGGCGGAGTGCGGCACCTTCCTCTCGACCAAGCACGGCGTGACCTTTTGGTACCACCTGGCCATGAATTTCGGCGCTACGGCGTCCGTCTGGAATTTTAACAGGGGAGCCGACGCACTTCAGCAGCTGCTCAGGGGATTGCTGCTCCTGGCGACGGGTCACTACGTGGACGACTTTAACGGCCTCGACGACGCCCTCTTCGGCGAGTCGGCGATGGTCTCGTTCCAGGACCTCTTCTCGGCGCTGGGCTTCCTCACCAAGGCGTCGAAGGCACAGCACCCGGCGAAGAACCACATTGTGCAGGGCGTGGAGTTCCAGGTCGACGCACGGGGAGTCACCCTCAAACCGACGACGATCCGGGTAGAAAAGATCATGGAACAGATCCGCCGGGCACTCGACCAGGATACACTGTCACCCGCCGAGGCTGCCAAGCTCGCCGGACGAGTGTCATTCTTGACACAAGCGGCATTCGGATCCGTCGCAAGGGCCGCGACGAAAGCGATCTACGCCCGAGCGGCCGACACAGCGGCATGGACGGCGGACTCCCTGTCCGACGGTCTCTCGGCGGCCCTACGTTCCTTGGCCAGGATCTTGCCGACGATCCGCCCCAGATTCATCCCGTTCGACGCCAAGGAGATGGAGGTCGCGATCCTGTACGCCGACGCCTTCTTCACCGACGGGGAGACCAGGCACAAGGCTGGCCACGTACCCCAGGGGGTGCGGCCGACGAAGAAGGCGGCGAATGGATGGGGATATGTGCTACGAATCGGCGACCAGGTCTTCTTCGACCACGGCGTCGCGCCGGAATGGTTTGTCAAGCTCTTCTCGACGAGGAAGGCCTACATTTACATGCTCGAAGTGCTGGCCCAGCTCGTCGCCTTCGTCACCTTCGGCGCCCGTCTGCCGCCGGCCATCGTCGCCTTCATCGACAATACCGCCGGACAGGCAGCCCTTACAAAGGGATACGGGAAAGACGCCGCGGTGAACGGCATGATTTCAGCCTTCTGGACGCTTGCGGCGCACCAGGGGTGGTTCGTCGAGTTTGAGCGAGTTCCCTCCAAGGCCAACGTCGCCGACGCAGTCTCCAGAGACGACTTCAGCAGGGCGACGGCCGAGGGATGGCACAGGGTCTCCACGCCGACCGACGAGATACTCTCCATCTTCGCCCGGTCGGCGCAGGACCTCGAATATGCCACGACGGAGGCGGCGGACCACCTCCTGGAGCTGGCCAACGGCTTCCACGTCTGAGCCGGCGCGGGGTGGAGAGTCGGTGCGCACGGCGGGTGCAGAATGCGCCCCGGCACCGACTCGTCGTTTCAGCCTGTTGCTTAGCCGAACGGCGTGCTACAGCGCTGCTACCACACGACGAAAAAGAAGTGCGGCTTTCGTCGTAGTGCTCAGTTTTGGTTCAACGTCGGGCAGAGTGCGACGGTTGTTGTGAAACACACGTGTGTGTGCAGTAACAACCGTTAACGACGGCCGTCGCTAGCACTCTGGCTCGACGAGTTCAAAGATTTTACCCACCCTCACCGCCCATTTTTACTTTCGCGTTTCGGCGGAAGGCGAACGACAGCGGGCCGGGTGCAGAATGCGCCCCGGCACCGACTCGTCGTTTCAGCCTGTTGCTTAGCCGAACGGCGTGCTACAGCGCTGCTACCACACGACGAAAAAGAAGTGCGGCTTTCGTCGTAGTGCTCAGTTTTGGTTCAACGTCGGGCAGAGTGCGACGGTTGTTCACAGCTGCTGCCACAGGAATTTAATGCTGTGGGTTCAACAGAGGCAGGTTCCCAACATGTGAAGCCCCGGCGTACTTGCAACGACATTTCCTGTCGTCTTTCCATATTATGTGTTCAATAAGTTTAACACCCAAGCTCTCTCCACCTGCTCTGGATGTGCCGTCATCATGTTGTTTCTTTGGAACTTCTTGGATCAAAGTGTTCACGCGCCCTACCCACGGGCTGTGGCTGCCTTGATGGCCACAGCTTGCACACCGCCGGCCGGGTGTGGGGCACGCCGCTTGGGCTGGGTGTCCTGCGGACTTGCAGCCTCTTTTTTGCTGCATTCCACCAGAATCCTCATCCGGGGTCCTTTGGGGCCAACGTGCAGCAGACTTTGCTGTGCATGACAGTGGGGCGATGGGCTAATGCGCCCACTGGGGGATTCCTACGGTACACGTCGCTGGGAGCGAGAGTCTCGGCTTCCGCGTTCTTCTGTGCCGACTGGTGGCGTGAGGAGGGCAGGCCTGCCCTACGAAGTGAAAGCAGAGTGAAAGCAAATCAATGCACTTGTGATGTTTCCTCATGAATATAAGTTTTCTGGCAACGTTGTTCACAGCTGCTGCCACAGGAATTTAATGCTGTGGGTTCAACAGAGGCAGGTTCCCAACATGTGAAGCCCCGGCACACTTGCAACGACATTTCCTGTCGTCTTTCCATATTATGTGTTCAATAAGTTTAACACCCAAGCTCTCTCCGCCTGCTCTGGATGTGCCGTCATCATGTTGTTTCTTTGGAACTTCTTGGATCAAAGTGTTCACGCGCCCTACCCACGGGCTGTGGCTGCCTTGATGGCCACAGCTTGCACACCGCCGGCCGGGTGTGGGGCACGCCGCTTGGGCTGGGGGTCCTGCGGACTTGCAGCCTCTGTTTTGCTGCATTCCACCAGAATCCTCATCCGGGGTCCTTTGGGGCCAACGTGCAGCAGACTTTGCTGTGCATGACAGTGGGGCGATGGGCTAATGCGCCCACTGGGGGATTCCTACGGTACACGTCGCTGGGAGCGAGAGTCTCGGCTTCCGCGTTCTTCTGTGCCGACTGGTGGCGTGAGGAGGGCAGGCCTGCCCTACGAAGTGAAAGCAGAGTGAAAGCAAATCAATGCACTTGTGATGTTTCCTCATGAATATAAGTTTTCTGGCAACGTTGTTCACAGCTGCTGCCACAGGAATTTAATGCTGTGGGTTCAACAGAGGCAGGTTCCCAACATGTGAAGCCCCGGCACACTTGCAACGACATTTCCTGTCGTCTTTCCATATTATGTGTTCAATAAGTTTAACACCCAAGCTCTCTCCGCCTGCTCTGGATGTGCCGTCATCATGTTGTTCCTTTGGAACTTCTTGGATCAAAGTGTTCACGCGCCCTACCCACGGGCTGTGGCTGCCTTGATGGCCACAGCTTGCACACCGCCGGCCGGGTGTGGGGCACGCCGCTTGGGCTGGGGGTCCTGCGGACTTGCAGCCTCTTTTTTGCTGCATTCCACCAGAATCCTCATCCGGGGTCCTTTGGGGCCAACGTGCAGCAGACTTTGCTGTGCATGACAGTGGGGCGATGGGCTAATGCGCCCACTGGGGGATTCCTACGGTACACGTCGCTGGGAGCGAGAGTCTCGGCTTCCGCGTTCTTCTGTGCCGACTGGTGGCGTGAGGAGGGCAGGCCTGCCCTACGAAGTGAAAGCAATGCAATGCACTTGTGACAATTTGGGGTGGCATGCTTCCAAATGAACATAAGTTGTCAGCCTTCTCGGCATCTTGATCGAAAGCATCTTTCCACACGTCTTTGCGTGCAGAGTGCGAGTTTCGGGTAGCCTGGAGCGAACGACCAGAGAAGATCTATCCAGCGGGATCACCGATGACGAATAATGCTTATACGGCTTGAACATTTTGACCGTGTTGGTGGCGTCCACCAGATCTTGGCTGGCTGGCTGTCCGTCCCTGTCTGTGTTTGCGTCTCCGTCTCTGTCCCGTCTCTGTCTCGTTACATGTTAGTTTCCGTGTATGTAATCTATGGCAACGCACCGCACAGCGCCGACTCTCTCTCTCTCTCTCTCTCTCTCTCTCTCTCTCTCTCTCTCTCTCTCTCTCTCTCTCTCTCTCTCCCCCCCTCCCTCCCTCTCTCTCTCGCTCGGCGCCGTTTTCGTACTTCCGAATCAGCCCGGCTGAAGTCGCGGCCGTTAGTTGTCAGTTGTATTGCGATCTTGAGCAGGTCCGGAAACTAAAGCTTCCTGATGTACAGTAGTCAAGTGAATTATTGTGGCGAGTTTGCACGGTCGTTCCCCGATCTGATGTGCATCATCCGTTGAGGTGGCATCAGAAGACTCTGGACTTTTGACGATGACGAATAATGCTGCTTTTCAGTTGACGCGGGCAAAGTGCCTGTGGATTTGACAAGGCTCAGGCATTTTGACGGTGTTGTTGGCGTCCTCCAGGTCCAGAAAGCAATTGGGTGACTCGCTGCGCATTTGTGGCTTGTATAGCCATGCCGAAGTTGCAGACATGAACAAAACATCGACGGCATTCCGGGTGGTCAGCCAAACAGTCAGACTGCTTTTAGCTCCGTTTCGCATGTTCAAACCTGCATGGTAACTATGCCCATATGAGCTTAGTTAATGCTGAACCCACGTGGCCCCAAAACGAGACAAGCCCTGAGGGAAGGTTTGGCTTTCGAAGTGCGATTTCCACCGCTTTGTGGCCATGGCGCTATTTGCTGAGGCAGGGGCTGCATCTCTGAGCTGTTTTGTTAACCGCTCGTTTTCAGTTGATAAGGCTGCTGTATATTCTCGCTTCGACAGCCTTCAATGATGACAAGGCCTTTGCCTTTGGGGGCCCGCTGCCGGCACTGCCGGCGAGGCGAGCCTGGGCCAGGAACGATTGGCTGTGGAGCACAACGAGCTGCAGCCTCTGCTTGAAACAACACTTGGGCTAGGATTCAAGAATTCCTACATCCCAGCATCCGGCCAGGCCGACGTCCGGCGGGCGGCGGGCGACTCGTGACGCGCCAGAGCGGGGTGTGTCGCTGAGGTCTCGGGATGAATGGTATGATTTCCGTGTCAATCATACTAGCAATCCAGATAAAGGTATTGTCATTGCTGGTACGGTGGCAGTTGCCATTGCGACAGTCTTCCTGACGGAAGTATAAGTCATGACCTGTCAGATTTTGTGCAGCCCGGTACTGTGTGGGTGGCAAAAAGCAACCTCTGTTTTACAAGCATTTTGGTCTGCTTGCTCTTGCCAAGACTCTTGATACATTTCAGTGTTATTGATCTGTTTTCCTTGTCTCATCTTTCGTTGTCTTCTGTTTCTTACCGCCGCTGCTTGTGCTGGCACTAATACTTTCACAGTGTATTCCCCCTTAGCCGAATCATGACTACTATCTCTAGCCTATGCAAATATCGTTGGAAATGCCAATGCCTTATGTACATGCTTGCATGTGTATGTATATATATATATATATACATACAAACATACAGAGACACAGACATACCAATATAAACACATGCATACATACATACATACATACACATATGTGTACACATCAAATCTCCCTAGATCTTCTGCTTCATAAGGACTTAGCGGTCTATGGTTCGGATAGCCTTTAACAAGCACAAGAGTTGATTTGTCATTGGTGATTGTGGAGATGCAGTAGTCATGTTGGTTGCTGGTTGGTTCTGCAAGCTAGCACTCCCTGTGCAGCTTCTCCACGACAGCTGCCCATAGATCTCAAGTGCTGAGGTGTCTCGTCAACACTCGCAGCTGCCACGGCTGTGGCCGCAGGTGTTCTAGCGAAGAGGCCCTGTCGTGCAAGTTTTAGAACGGCAGGTGCGTAATGTTGTCCATGGTGTACGCTTATGCAGTACGGGAGCTTGCCGTTGAAGCTTCCAGGTTTGCTTATCCGAAGGATTCCGACTGGAAGCATCCTAGTCCCAGGAATCGAATGCTGTGTGTGGGCCGAAGTAGGTTGCAGATGTTGGACTCAAGTCGATGAGCCAGGCGGGTGGCCAGCTCCCGGGGAGCCGTGTTGCGGAAGGCCCTGGCATTTGCAGACACAGCTCGAGAGCTGCGGAACGCAGGAATGGGCTCCAGGCTCATGGGGTGAAAGCTAGCCTGTCTTGCCTCGCGGCAAGGGACGACGAGAGTGGGGGGGTGTGGAGGGGGTGGGGGGCAGGCGGGGGCGGGGAGGTTGGGGAGGGGTTACGAAATGAGGAAACAGGGACCGAGGCGAATTTCAGTTCAAGTCTGGAACTTCATCCGCTTCCGCCGCCTTCACCACCGCAACCGCAGCCACTAGCACCACCGCCATGGGTTTGTCAGTACAGACGACTGACAGTAGAAACGGTTACCCGACTATATACAATGGAGACTGCCGAGACTCGGGCCTAGACACCAACAACATGAGGAGGCACAGCAGCAATCTCAGTAGCAACATCCAGCCGCTTTCAGGATTCCAGTCATTACCATCCTCCTCGTTGTTGTTTCGTCAGGATCATCTTCACCACCAGCACCACCATCACCAACACCAAGATCATCACCATCACCATCGTCATCATCATCATCATTATTCGGATTTGCTAGTGGCGGAATTGTCGAGGAGCGCTGCAGTCTAGAGCTCCTGGGCCAGGCCAACGTAACCGGCCCGGGCTGGACGGATGAGCTCGCCCGGCTCTTCGACCCGCGCATGGAAGGGCCACGGGCCCAGTGAAGTCTGGTGCAAGGTTTTAGCCTAGGGGGGGGGTTAGGATGCAACGGGCGTCGCCCCCTCGCAGCACTTTCCAGGAGCACATTGTTTTGCGATTTCTCGACGTGGAGTTTTGGACAGAACTCCTGCCTGCGACATGCTCCTGAGATTTCCGAAATGGGTTTCGCCCCACACAGCCCAAGCAGGCCGGATTGGGAGCCAGAGCTGGGTTACAGCGGAAGACCCCGTCTCAGACTGCTGCTGGATGCAGAGGACGCATCGAAATCGGAGCTGAGAGCTAGGGGTGAGCTGGGTGTGGCTTTGGATAAGCCTGAAGACTACCTCGTTGATGCTCCCATTTGACAAATGGAAGGGAGCATTGCCAATTCAATTGGTTTGTTTCCCTATTTGCAGATTCTCCAGCGGACAAACTCATGTAAGTACTCATGGAGTTGTGGGAACGGACCACTATGCATGCGCAAGTGCTCAGCTCAGCAGGACATCTGCCACTCCTATGCGAAGGTGGAACCTCAGAAAGCAGTTGTAGTCGCTTGCTCTTGTGCACTTTTCCTGCTCTGCTTGTATTAAGAGTTGCCCGTTGCGGGAAGGCCCGGTACATGCAGACGGGCAAGTGGACAGGCCAGCAATTAGAGCCGTAAGGCAGTTCAGGGAAGCCTCTAACCCTGAGGGCACAGGCCCGTGACTTCAACCTTTAACAGTGGCATCCTTCATTTTGCCGTTTTCTTTGGTGTTCTTTCGATTGACTGGGGAGCCCGAAGCTCAATCTGGGAGCCTTATGCTGGCGATCCGCACGGACTTGGGGCTATTGATGTGTTAGTGCCGTGGACGCATTTGGAGGTGTTTCTCAGACCAGACCAGGGGCGGAACTGAGAAGTGCTACGGTAGAATCAGAAGCTTGTAGCCAAACCCGTGAGGCGGTTGTTCTCCGTGGGGCTTCCTGTTTTGCCTTGGGACTCCGCTTTGGACCACCGAAACATGGACGAAGGGCAGACGAAGTGGAGATCCAGATACGAGAGCCATCAGTGTCACCGGAAAAGTGGCAGCCATCTTGCAGGCCCCCTCTCCGATGGCATCGCGAAGGCGCTGGACTACGGCGCCTGGGGCGGCGGCGACGTCGAGGCGCCCGGCCTGCCCTCTCTCCCTCGGAGCATCGTGCAGTTACATAACAGAAGGTCGATATGAGCAGCCCAATGATCCAAAACTTCGCTCTGCTCGCAGGAAGTGGATCCAGCTGGGTTCCGTGCTTCTGGGGAGGGTTTGGGAATGAAGAAGGTCGGGCGTTTGTTTGTCGGGTTGCAGACGCTGCCGACTACTGCAAAATTGTGGCTTCGAAGCCACCAGCTCAAAATTGGAGTCACATCAAGTTTCCTTAGCCCTGGCCCTAAAGCCCAAAACCAGAGAAACACATCCAAGAGTTTGTTGAATGGGCCTTGGGCACCCCCACTGCAGCCTTCAGCTCCTCTTAGCTGAAAGGGCGCAAACAACGGGAAAGCATTAAAGTCATCCGTCCTGTACACCCGTCCTACGACCCGCAGCCCGAGAACCGAAAAACCTGGCAATCAATTTCACAGGCTCGAGTTCTTCAAATTATAGTGCGGCCGCAGAGTAAGCAGTACAAAGCGCATGGCAGTCCGTCCAGAAAGCGTCGAGGACTGGTTCCATTTCGTCCCAACTTTGCTCGACAACGAGGGTTGGCAGACCGTGCGTGACAGTTCTGCGGGCAGGTTGTTGCACCAAAACTGCCCCTGGGGTGGACATCTTGTCAGGTTCTCTTTGAAGGACATCGAAGTCCACAGCCCGCCTGCAGACACCTCATACCTCTTCGTGCGACCGGAGACGCGTGTGTGGGCAAGGAGCACGTATCAAGGGCTCAATGAGGAGTTGTCCGAGGTGGTGCAGCAAGTGGCACCAGGCCATGCCGTGGTGCGCAGACGCTCTGCGTGGAGGTTCAATCGGCAGTGTGCAGTGTTCTTCCTTTTGCTCAGCAAGAGGATTCCCAGCACGGAGATGCCTGGTGACGTGTGCTGGATGGTTCGGAGGAACTACCCGGGACGCGGCGACAGCGCCTTTCTGGTGAAATGCTTGGCGGAAGAGTTGGAGGTTCTCGTCGTGGGCAGGCCACAGGGTCCCAGCACCTTTGCACTTGACTGGGTGTTGCGGGTGCTCTCAGTGCCAATGTGGGCCTCAGTGCACTTCGAGAACCTGCTCCAGTCGGCAAGGGACTGCACGCAGTGGTTCGTCAACCGACCTGCCGTTGCTGAGATGCGCATGAGGGACATGCAGTGCTATGCCGTTCTCACAATCCAAAGCTGGCGGCGGGGCCGACCGCTTATTCCGGCGGGACCTGGGGAAGAGGACGTTACGATTGATGCCGGTCAGCGAGATGGGCTCACGTCTTGGGTCCGCTATGACCCTCGAATGGTCCGCAGCAGCAGCTTTCTGCTTTCGGAGTATCTCACGTTGTTCCTGCAGAGGATCGGTGCGCAAGCTGCCTTCTATCAGTCCGTGGATGGGCAGGAGCTGCTGCCGTACCAGTGCGCCATTGCACGGGAAGACTGGGATCGAGTGCGTCCGCACTTCCAGCGTGCCTACGCTCTGCAAAAGGCGGCCTATCGCCGCTCGCGCGGTGGCCGGGCGGCTCCGAGTTTGATTGAATCCTTAGCCCCCCGGTTTAGAGATGACCACAGTCTCGACGATTTGCGGCAGCGTCTGCGCGAGTCAATTGAGGTAAGAACAGTGATACGCAAAACCTTCGTGGAGGTCGACGACTCTGCAGACCTCGATGGGTATGAAAGTTCTTTCCAACGACGCCGGACCGCGTCACCGGTGAGACACTTCTATCGCAAAGACTTTGTACCCGCTTGCTAGATTGCTAGATCCAGGATGAGCTGAATTCATCCGGTTAAAAAGCCAGGACTCGCAGATGTTAGTTGAAATCAACAGCACGACGCCTGTACAGTGCCTAGTGTCCGAGTGGTCCTTCAACCTGCACCTGCTGTACAGCCATTTGGATTTTTGTAACCTGAGCCAGGTTCTTCTCTGTACAGGCTCTGGCTGCAAAAGCGACAGAGGTGAGATGGTACATTCCCTTCTGCAGCCTGAGCAGCCAGAAGCAATCACGACGCCTTGAGAGAGCACGCACAGCTGCTTCCACTTCAGTCTTTAGTGGCTGGTCGGTTTGTTTATATCGGCAGCTGCTGTGCATTCACCTACGCCTCATCCGACTTGGATGTACAGAAGCTGCCGCACTTGGAGAGTCCGAGTGTAAACGCCAAAAGAGTTGAAACCCGCAACCCTCAATCCTTAGTCCTCACGCTCTCTGCCAGTACTTGCCTAGCGGAGAACTTGGCTGGTTGCCCGGAAAGCCCTCTCTGCGAACCTTTGGCGGAGCCAAGGACAGGGGCCCCAATGACCCCGACATGACGCCCCCAGAGATCTTGACGTCCCTCGGCTATCGCAACGCAGGGAGCCGGAGGGAGGGTTATGTAATTCATGTGTCACACACCAATGCTTTTCTTCTTCTTGCTCAATTGAAAAAAGCCTTGGGTGCAGATGCACCTGGCTTTGAAGCTACCATGTCACCATGCTATTGTGTCCGTGCTCTTGCCAGCTACCGTTTCAACGCATGCCAGGGCACGTGCAGCTGCGATGTAGCTGAAATGTAGCTGGTGCCTATGGAGCGATGCCGTGTTCACATACCGTCGACCGCCTGAAGCAAACTTAAGGTTCGTTGGCATGCCCTCGGACTTGATCGAGGTGGGCGACTGAAACCACCGAGGTGTGCCAAGTTGAACCACGTCCAGGGAACTTTTTAAAAACCTGAGCTCAAGACGTGGGTCCAGCTGCTCACGAGGCCTTAAAGCCGGGAGACTTGGTCGATGGCTTTCCGGAGGTGGGCTGCTTGAGTTCGGGGGTGCTTCATTTCTGGAGCTCGCTCTGGTTTTGGGCTTGGGAGCCGTGGACGCGCACCATTCCTGTCCCCTTGCCGCTGTTTACTCTCTGGCCTTGAAGAGTAGGAAGGGCAGGGGTTTCAAAGAGCGGAGATGACAGCCTCGAACGTAATATAGGGGCCATGCCATTTTGGGGGGTTCCTGATTATGACTATAGTATAATGGGCCCCAAAATCCTATCCTATGATTCTAAAACCTACAGATTCGGAAGCTTCCTTGCGTGGGGATGAAGCCTAGGGCGGGCCCCAGCCGAGAAGTGAAGCCTCGGCAGGTCGGAGCTGGATGCTTGCATAAGACCAAAATTAACATTATAGATTTTCGTGTTAGAGTTTTTTAATCAGAACCTGTTGTTTTCATAGCATCAGTGCTATGACAATTATATTGTTAATGCTGCATGTTATTGAACGCGAGGATACGCGGCAAGAGATTGGCAATGTGGTGCTCAGTGAGGACAGGACTCTGAGGCTCAAGGAAGACCCAGCCAATGTTCGGCTTGGTTTCGCGTGGAGGGGATGTGAGGATTGAAATGAGAGGCCACCGTCACGTCACAGGTTGTGTCAAGTTGGGATTTTGTTAGGGATGTGCCATGGCACCAGTGACAACCTTGATTCTATTGCAGTCAAGCCCAATATGGACAGAACTCGGCCGAATCAAGCACAGCCATAGTACGTCTCAGCATTTTTCCGCTTCGCTTGGGTTTGAGCATGGTGTACATTGGTGGCTGGTTGTCTTTCATGCAGTGGTATCTCTAGTAAGGGGGGTTGAACCTTTCAGCATTCAGAGCAGCCACAGCTGTTCAGAGTCCCATTCGTCTCGGGTGATCTTCCGATGCTTCCGTGGCTCAAGCAGACGACGAGTAGCCGCGAACGGGAACTACAGGGCACTCAGGGTTTCAGTATCGGTTTGAAGTGAGGGCGAAGGTTCGCGGAAGAAAAGGGGTCCAGACCAGCCTTCCGAGACCCCATCTTACAGCTGCAGCGTTTCCCGTGCCGAACCTGCAGCCTACAATTCACCCGACACGGTGTAAGGACGCAGCTCACAGCTCAAAATCACGCTCAGCCCGCCGCAGAGCCAGCCTAATGTCTTACACCGCAGGTAATCCCACCCACGTCGCTTGGGTAGAAAGTCACCAAACCAGAATGTTTCAGTCCAAGGATCGCAGGTAACAACCGGGGTGCTACAGGACAGGTTCCTAGAAAACCTGGGGCCGGGTGTGCTTGGCTCGGCTCCGACCAAATGAGCGCCGACTTTAGCGGCTCGGCGACCACCAGCCCTCAGCCTTGAATCCCAAACCTGTCGTCCTGTGGAAGGCGACTTTGAATCAAGGCCTACAGAGCAGATTTCAAATTAGTTTTCTGTCAGAGGCATTTTTTGAGCCAGGTGGGACTACTTTGATGAGTTAAGATCGTTCTGCTGGATATGTAGCCCGGTCATCGTGTCATCGCCTTGAGTCGGCATCCTCGCCTAGTGCATCACCAGTACTGTAGGTTGAAGCAGGTACTGATCGGTTAGCAGAAGGAAGTACTGTTTGCACTCGTCGTCGTTGCCGCCTTAGTATCCCTCGCGCCGTCAGAACTAAACACAGGGAGTACCCACACCCACTGGGGTTTGATTGATGTGCAGTTTCCGGAAGGGCCGTCGTAGTAGTCCTCAACGTCGTAGTCGTAGGCGCAGTCGCAGCAGCAGCAGCAGCAGCAGTAGCACTAGCAGCAGCAGTAGTAGCAGCAGCAGTAGTAGCAGCAGCAGCAGCAGTAGTAGTAGTAGTACTAGTAGTAGTAGTAGTAGTCGTCGTCGTCGTCGTCGTCGCAGTAGTGGTAGCCATGGCAGTCGTGTCAGTCGTGCTGAGCGTAGGCATTGTAGTAGTGGTAAAAGTGTCGTCGTCGCAGTAATCGTAACCGTAGTAGTAGATTGGCAGTTGAGTATGTAAAGTAGTATAGCATGTAGTATAGAAGCCTAGTAGTGTAGCGGCAGTGTAGTATAGTAGTAAGGTAATATGATAGTAGAATAGTAGGATAAGATAGTAACACACTAACTTAGAAAATAAGAGCAGTGCAGAGGTAAAGTGTGCTGCAGCAGTACACTTGTTTAGGGAGTAGGGAAGCAGCATTTGCATAATTGTATGGTAACATAATAATGGAGTAATAGGATGGTAGTAGAACAGTCGGTAGTAGTGTGGTAGAGTAGTAGATTTGTAGAGCAGTAGCAGACTAGTGGTAGAGTAGTACAGTGGCAAAGAAGCATGGTTTTGTTGTAGTGAAGTGGCATTATAGTACAGGAGCAAGAAGCGGTGGTAGCACTAATAGCTGTAGGAAAGGAGTAGGAGTAGGTAGGAGTAGGATCAGCAAGAGAAGCGGCAGCTGTGGCACTGTCAGCGTCAGCAGCAGCAGCGGCACTGCTCGTGTCGTTGTTGGAGCATCCTTTGTTGTAGCCGGAATCGACTTTAACAGTTGTTGGCATGGTGGTGGCACGAATAGTCGTAGTAGTAGAACGGTGATGATCAGACGGCCAATTGCAAACAGCGGGAGGAAGGGGGAATCGATTTCTTCGGGTGTTGTGCCGGGATCCCTAGGACAGCCCTGGGAGCTCACGCTGTGTCAGCCCAACAATGAGAAGGCCAGGACTCGATGTTGTCAGCATCGGGCGGGCTAGCCCGCACTGCGGTCAACATTGCATCACTGATGTAAGGTTGTTCCATGTGGTTTCTCACCGCCAGCATGCCTTGCAAGCTCATGATGGCTGTGGCCGGTGATCTTCTTTAGCAGCTGCAGATTGCATCGCGCTGTTTCCATGGCTTTGTGCTTCACATAGCGGTAGCCTTCATGGGGTGAAGATGGCTGCTTTTTGACGCAGTAAGCTGGCGGGGAGGTGAGGAAGCAGGTGCCCGTACCACAATCTCTTGACGAGCTCTATGCCGCCTGTCTTGAAGCAGAGATATAACATTGGGAGCTTGGGGTTCCCTGACTTGCTGGCGGGAAATACGGGCGAGATCATATGGTAACGGTTCTTATAGTGTGCTAGGTAAGTGTTGGCACAAGTCGTCGTAGTAACCATCGTCGTGAGAGCCTGTCTTGTAACAACAGGGAATGCCATTGTCGTAGGTATGGTCGTGGCAGTCGTCATGCATGCAACGGCTCGGCGTTCTGGAGCAAGAGCCCGAGTGGTACTAACTACTAGCAACAAGCGTCAGCAGAGAAGGCAGAAATACAACGCTTCGGACTTGGCAGCTTCAGCAGCGAGGGAAGGGGGCAAGCGGAAACTGGGACACCGGCATCAACAAGACACCGTACATGACTTCATCAGTGAACTTGAAGCTGGTAGTAGGGATTTCGTCAATTCAGGAGAATGACTGGAATCATGGTGATGGTGGTGATGGTGGCGATGATGATGAGTGGTGCTAATGGTGATGTTGCTTTGATGGAAGCGGTGATGAGATAAATTGACTGTGGGGGGCTGTGAATTTTTGTGCAGGTACTGATGACAGCTTGAGGTGACGATCATGTGCTGTCCAGTGAGGCTGGTAGGAGGTCCATCGCGATGATCCCCTTGTGCATCAGAACGCCCGTAGACACCGTAGCCAAGTTCAAGCTATCAGATCCTCAATGACCATGATCATCGCTGCGATCATAAGCAGCCCCTAGGACAACTGCAGTCCATACAAGAACTGCCGTAGTGCGTACGTGGTTCTTAAGCCTGGCTATTCGATAAATGGCAGTTCACCAGGAGACTTGGACGAAGCAGTAATTCTACCGGCATCACCATACTACCTGCGACACTGAAAGGTGATAAGACTGTGATAAGACTTGCATGTCATTGTGTCATGTAGCTGAAACGACTATTCTGTCGACCCCTGTTGCAGCCACATGCCGGCAGGAGCTAGTTACGAATCAAACCCAGAAGCTCAAGCCAAATACTTGTACCGCCAGAGCAGAGAGGCTTCGTTGGGCGTGGAGCCCGGCCACTCCCTTCTCACGCCACATCATCGGTGCCCCGGCTGCCTCTTCTGGACCAACCCGCCACGCGGTGCTACACTTTGCCAACTACTTGAATTGGCGGTATGCAGGGTGCGCTTGCTTTGTACAGCTCCGTCTGCAGAGGTTCCCCGAGCAAACATACGTCGTGGAGCGGCTGGACCAGACTCTGTGGCTGAAAAGTGAAAGCTGGCTTTTGTTCTTGTTCGACATCCTTGGTTTCGGGATGTGTGCAAGAGATTTGCGTCCTGCTAGGTCATTCTCGGCACAGCGGTTTCGGGTGCTAGGCTTGTAGATGCGACCTAATCCTCTGATCTGCACTTGAATCCGTCAATGGCTTTGGTCCATGGCCGGAGTTCTTACACTCCAAACCCGAAGGCAAACCCCCACAACTCGAGAGGGAGGCAAGGAAACTCTACCCCCTCTGGGAGAGTGGAACAAGTTTGAAGCTGGCCAGGATCGGAGACGGGGCGACCCTGCAGGTCCAGGCGCCCAAGAAGAGGCACTGGAGCGGTGGTATGATTTCTGTCAACGCGTGAGGTGGTGCTCGCAAAACAAGCGAGACGTGCTTGTTGAGACGGGAGGATATTCATCTCCGTCCCGCCGCACATCAAAGACAAGGCGGTGGTATGGTACCCTGGAGCAACCTTGAGATGCTGCTCGTGCTCGGGGCCTTCTTTCTAGGGTCCAGGGTGTCAAGATCTTCGTAGAGTCTGGTAGCCTTGGGGCAGATGGGCCTTCACCTTGGGGTATTCTGAGGCTTCACAGAGTACTCGAGTACAGGGACTCATGGGCCTTGTTCCGGGTTAATCTGCCACGTCTACCCTTTCAGTGAACTTTCGTGGCTCAGGTATCCCGGGGCCACTGTCGCCCAGATCGTGCCTTGCCGGCAATGATCCGGCAATCCGTGGGGGCCAGGTCGTCCAAGAGTCACGTTTATTGGGGGGGGGGGGGCGTCTCCCACTGTCTGAGCAGCTGTCTCAGCTGAAGATTCGACGCCCATGGCTCCGGCTTGGCAACTGTCGCCTTGCTGTGCCCGGCCCTATAACTTGTGGTATCCCAAAATGAGTTGCCATGATCTCCGGCTGCTTCCCGAGCAGAACAAGCCCACAGTTTGAAAAAATCAAATCTCCCGAGACAGTAGTCAAAACACCGACAGGCCAATACGGAAGTCCTCACAGCGATTCAGAACCACAAAATCCAGTCAGTCCTTTTGCATTGAAGAGGAACGCTCCATCGCCCGAGCCGCCGGCCTGCCGGACAACGCGGCGATTGAGCTGAGAGACTCTGGGCTTTAGTTGCGCTTGTTTTGTCTTGTTTAAGGCCCTTGGGGTTCAACGGTTCAGGGTTTGTTTCTTTTGGGGGACTTGGCTTTGGGGCTAAGTTCCTCTGAGGGTCCTTGAGGGCTTCCGCAGGACCCTTCCGCTCCTTAGTTTTTTGTGTAGAGGGCTTGAGGGTCTAGGGTTCGCCCTTCGGAGTTAGGTCTTCTAGGCGTCAGGATACCCTGCTCCTGTGTCGTCTGATGGTGTAGGGTTTCACGATTCGCGATTCGGCTTTGTGCCCGAATGCCTGGGGACAGCATCACGCTTAGAGGTCGGAAAGCAACCCCTGTATGTTGTTAGCTTTACGAATAGACGTCGGTTGTATAATGGTCTAGTAATGATGTAAGTAGCTAGGAAAAGGTAAGCAATCGCCACGTGTTTCCCTTGTTAAAGCGCTTCCTTTCCACCTAACTCTGCGTAGATATTCTAGGTGTGTTCTAGCTTCTGGTTTAATATCTAACTTTGCCCGACATTTCACTCAACTCAGTGCTTGATTCCACAAGGCACACCAGAGACTAACAATCTAGATATAAGATTTGCTGAGCTTGCAAGTGATACAATTGGCAGGGGTAGTTGTGGACAGGGGCTTTAAAGTCACAAAGTCACAACGTGAGGAAGTGGACTGATCCGCCTCTCTTTGTAAGCTCGATTGACGGGGGAGGGGATTGGGCCATGTTTGGGACCTCTTTTTGGTGCTGTCCCTTGTTAGGCTCAAGGGTTACCTTTGAAACTTGAAGCCATGGCCAGCGGCGGTCTTACCTTAACCCCTCGAAGCTGCGAACCGAGCGATCTCAAGTCATTTCGGAAGGCCCACCACCATAAGGCATGAATCCCCCCCCACACCTCAGCCTTCGGCCCCGCATCCTTTCCCAAAGCCGGCCACACAACCGGCCAGCCCTCGTCGAAGTGTCGAGGATGGCGATGATGTGGTGGTTCTCTCGCCGACAATACCCAACGATATCCACCTGTGGCTCCGGCTGCTTCGAGGGACCAGTGCTTCTTTGGGTTTGTTTGGGATCAGGTTTTGAGCGTCTCGCAGTAGCAGTGGCGGTAGCAGGAGTGGGCACCTTAATAAGCTGAAAACTGAAGCCCAAACGCAAGACATCCAAGTCTTCGCAGGTGGGTGGTGAACACCGTGCTGCGGCCTAGCCCTGCCACCGCTCCGCGCGAGCGGCCTCAAGCCACTGGAAGCCGCGTGCTGTGGCTTTGTCTGCAGCCGATGCCTCCGCCGGGGCGGATTCAAGAAAGGGCTGTTTGGATGGCAGTGCAAGGATTTGCTTTTTGGGGCCGGAGGAGCGAAGACTCGACTAGAGCCATCCAGACGAGTTGTTTTTTTTGGAGCCGAGAAGGCATCCATGGTCATTCTCTTGAATCCCACATGTCGTTCGAGTTGCTCAGCGCATCGTTGCCTCCAATCCGAAGCCCAGCGAGGAATTCGAGCCGCGGTCAGATGAGCTCCGTCTCTTCTGTGGCCTCCACGGAGCGCCAAATTGGATGCCGCTGTGCTGCTGTGCATGGGCAATTAGAATAAATCCACGCGATGGGCATGCATGCCTGGGGCTCAAAGCCGTATTGGCAAGAGTTAGAGTCCTAGCGCCTCCCTGGAGCTCTCCGATCATCCCCCAGCCATCGCTCGCACACCGCGGACGTCATGGCTCCTCGTCAGTCATTGCTTCGACCTCTGGCCCGTGCAGTCCGCACGATTGGGCAGCGTCAGCTACACGTGAGCCGCTTGGCGATGGACCAGGCGAAGGTCCGCCAGGTCATCGCTGATGCCTTGAGCGTGAGTGCGAGCATGCAGCCGATCCCTGCTGTGCCTGCAGATTACCATGCACACGCAGATGCAGACCTCAAAATGCTAGAGGGCCTGGGGATCCACACGAAAGTGGTGCAGCACAACGCCAGGCCAGGAACCCTCTATGACGAGGCCCTTCGCTATGAGAAGGGCTCTGCGATTCTCTCGACGGGGGCCTTGGCAGCTTTCAGCGGTGCGAAGACGGGGAGATCGCCGCTGGACAAGCGTGTGGTAGAAGAGCCGAGCACCAAGGATGATGTTTGGTGGGGGGCCGTCAACATCCCAGTGTCGGAGTCCACCTTCAAGATCAACCGTGAGCGTGCCATCGATTACCTGAACACCCGGGAGAGGCTTTACGTCATGGACGGCTTCGCTGGCTGGGACCCGAAGTACCGGTACAAGGTTCGAGTGATTACCAGCCGTGCCTACCATGCGCTGTTCATGCACAACATGCTCATCCGGCCGACAGCCGAAGAGCTTGCGAACTTCGGAGAGCCGGACTACACAATTTACAATGCCGGGGCGTTCCCGTGCAACCGAGCGACGGAGGGCATGACCTCGGGAACCTCCGTCTCGCTCAACTTCGCGAGCAGGGAGGTGGTGATCCTCGGCACGCAGTATGCCGGCGAGATGAAGAAGGGCGTCTTCACCATCATGAACTACCTCTTGCCAAAGCAGGGTATCCTCAGCATGCATGCCAGCGCCAATGCCGGCAAGGACAAGGGCGACGTGACGGTCTTCTTCGGCCTCAGTGGCACTGGAAAGACCACGCTTTCCGCTGACGAGCACCGGCTGCTTATTGGCGACGATGAACATGCGTGGACGGATCAAGGCATCTTCAACATCGAGGGAGGCTGCTATGCAAAGGCCATTGGCTTGACCCGGGAGAAGGAGCCGGAGATTTGGGATGCCATTCGTTTCGGGGCTTTGCTTGAAAATGTCGTCTTCGACCAGCGCACCGGCCGTGTAGACTACGACGATGTCAGCATCACCGAGAATACCAGGGTGTCCTATCCGCTTGAATACATCCCGAATGTGAAGATCCCGGCCGTCGCGGGGCACCCGAAGAACATCATCATGTTGACCTGCGATGCTTTCGGGGTGCTGCCTCCGGTGTCAAAGCTGACGCCAGCCCAGGCGATGTACCATTTCATTTCGGGGTACACTGCCAAAGTGGCCGGCACAGAGATGGGTGTCACTGAGCCTACCGCCACCTTCTCCGCCTGTTTCGGGGCTCCCTTCATGGTGTGGCATCCCGCCAAGTATGCCGAGCTCCTTGCCGAGAAGATGGCTCAGCACAACGTGAACGCCTGGCTCATCAACACCGGCTGGACCGGCGGATCCTAGGCGCTTGAAGATACCATAACAGGGAGGTCTGGTAAGTGGCATGCATTCCTTCTGGTGGTAACTTGAATCGAAGTGATGCATGTCTAAAGAGCTCAGGATCTTATGGAGTGGGCCACCGCATGAGTTTGAAGGACACCCGAGCCATCATCGATGCCCTCCACGATGGCAACCTCGCAGGGGGCGAGTTCGAGACTTTCGCGCGGTTCAACCTCCAAGTGCCGAAGTCCTGTGCCGGCGTGGACAGCAACATCCTTATGCCCAACAAGACTTGGTCGAACCAGGAGGAGTTCCAGAAGGCATCAGTCAAGCTTGCCACGCTCTTCAAGGACAACTTCAAGAAGTTCTCTGCAGGATGCTCAGAGGACATTCTCGCCGCATCCCCTGAGTGAGGCATGAGCCTGCTGAGACTCTTCTTATCTTTGTTTCTATTCTCCAAGCAAAACGCTTGTGCATTATATCTGTGTAAATGAACAAGCCCATGTGTCGAACAAGCAGAGCAAGTCTGGTGCTGCTGCCCTGGCCCTTAGACGATACAAGCCAAAGCCGAGAACCCCAAAGCCATAGCCATCGTCTAAAAGCCGGAGCAGAGGTCTATTTTGAACAGGCCAGGAGTTTTGAGCTTGACGGGCACGCCGTGCTTCTAGAGATCGTGAGATGTTTGTCCGCACTGACGGCAGCTTTTGAACACATGCATTCTGGAGAGGCCGAGTATGAGACAAGTCGAGGATCTTAGCAGTTGTGGGAGCGAGCCACCTGTGTCTCAGCGGCTTCTCATATTGTGCGCAGGGTGTGGAGCATCCCGACAGAGCTGCCCACCTGATTCCCCGGAAGGCTTCCAGGAAGGTTTGCGGACCTTCCAAGCACTCTTGTGAAGAAGAAGTAACAAGGGTCAGTGCCACCGTGGTCATGTACTCAAGCTAATTTTATTCCTTGCAAACCTGCCTGGAAGCTGCTGGCGGCCCTCCTTCGGCACCCAGATTCCCTTGGCCGTGCCGTTTTCAGTCAGTCGGCGGAACCTCACGCCTCGCATTGTTTAGTACAGCAATTCCCAGTTCGGCCCTTCTTTGAGGGTCGAAGATCGCTAGGATTTCAGAGTTCATGAAGAACTGCCTCAAGGAAGGCGATGAGCTCTTAGCGAGACACCGCGAAAAGCGAACAGATTCAAAAGTAACAGGCTCGACCGTGAATCTCTTGGTTGGGTGATGCTACGCTTCTGTGAATGTACTCTTAGATAAGGGATGACAAGGGTCAAAAGTCCACGCGATGGGCATGCATGCCTGGGGCTCAAAGCCGTATTGGCAAGAGTTAGAGTCCTAGCGCCTCCCTGGAGCTCTCCGATCATCCCCCAGCCATCGCTCGCACACCGCGGACGTCATGGCTCCTCGTCAGTCATTGCTTCGACCTCTGGCCCGTGCAGTCCGCACGATTGGGCAGCGTCAGCTACACGTGAGCCGCTTGGCGATGGACCAGGCGAAGGTCCGCCAGGTCATCGCTGATGCCTTGAGCGTGAGTGCGAGCATGCAGCCGATCCCTGCTGTGCCTGCAGATTACCATGCGCACGCAGATGCAGACCTCAAAATGCTAGAGGGCCTGGGGATCCACACGAAAGTGGTGCAGCACAACGCCAGGCCAGGAACCCTCTATGACGAGGCCCTTCGCTATGAGAAGGGCTCTGCGATTCTCTCGACGGGGGCCTTGGCAGCTTTCAGCGGTGCGAAGACGGGGAGATCGCCGCTGGACAAGCGTGTGGTAGAAGAGCCGAGCACCAAGGATGATGTTTGGTGGGGGGCCGTCAACATCCCAGTGTCGGAGTCCACCTTCAAGATCAACCGTGAGCGTGCCATCGATTACCTGAACACCCGGGAGAGGCTTTACGTCATGGACGGCTTCGCTGGCTGGGACCCGAAGTACCGGTACAAGGTTCGAGTGATTACCAGCCGTGCCTACCATGCGCTGTTCATGCACAACATGCTCATCCGGCCGACAGCCGAAGAGCTTGCGAACTTCGGAGAGCCGGACTACACAATTTACAATGCCGGGGCGTTCCCGTGCAACCGAGCGACGGAGGGCATGACCTCGGGAACCTCCGTCTCGCTCAACTTCGCGAGCAGGGAGGTGGTGATCCTCGGCACGCAGTATGCCGGCGAGATGAAGAAGGGCGTCTTCACCATCATGAACTACCTCTTGCCAAAGCAGGGTATCCTCAGCATGCATGCCAGCGCCAATGCCGGCAAGGACAAGGGCGACGTGACGGTCTTCTTCGGCCTCAGTGGCACTGGAAAGACCACGCTTTCCGCTGACGAGCACCGGCTGCTTATTGGCGACGATGAACATGCGTGGACGGATCAAGGCATCTTCAACATCGAGGGAGGCTGCTATGCAAAGGCCATTGGCTTGACCCGGGAGAAGGAGCCGGAGATTTGGGATGCCATTCGTTTCGGGGCTTTGCTTGAAAATGTCGTCTTCGACCAGCGCACCGGCCGTGTAGACTACGACGATGTCAGCATCACCGAGAATACCAGGGTGTCCTATCCGCTTGAATACATCCCGAATGTGAAGATCCCGGCCGTCGCGGGGCACCCGAAGAACATCATCATGTTGACCTGCGATGCTTTCGGGGTGCTGCCTCCGGTGTCAAAGCTGACGCCAGCCCAGGCGATGTACCATTTCATTTCGGGGTACACTGCCAAAGTGGCCGGCACAGAGATGGGTGTCACTGAGCCTACCGCCACCTTCTCCGCCTGTTTCGGGGCTCCATTCATGGTGTGGCATCCCGCCAAGTATGCCGAGCTCCTTGCCGAGAAGATGGCTCAGCACAACGTGAACGCCTGGCTCATCAACACCGGCTGGACCGGCGGATCCTAGGCGCTTGAAGATACCATAACAGGGAGGTCTGGTAAGTGGCATGCATTCCTTCTGGTGGTAACTTGAATCGAAGTGATGCATGTCTAAAGAGCTCAGGATCTTATGGAGTGGGCCACCGCATGAGTTTGAAGGACACCCGTGCCATCATCGATGCCATCCACGATGGCAACCTCGCAGGGGGCGAGTTCGAGACTTTCGCGCGGTTCAACCTCCAAGTGCCGAAGTCCTGTGCCGGCGTGGACAGCAACATCCTTATGCCCAACAAGACTTGGTCGAACCAGGAGGAGTTCCAGAAGGCATCAGTCAAGCTTGCCACGCTCTTCAAGGACAACTTCAAGAAGTTCTCTGCAGGATGCTCAGAGGACATTCTCGCCGCATCCCCTGAGTGAGGCATGAGCCTGCTGAGACTCTTCTTATCTTTGTTTCTATTCTCCAAGCAAAACGCTTGTGCATTATATCTGTGTAAATGAACAAGCCCATGTGTCGAACAAGCAGAGCAAGTCTGGTGCTGCTGCCCTGGCCCTTAGACGATACAAGCCAAAGCCGAGAACCCCAAAGCCATAGCCATCGTCTAAAAGCCGGAGCAGAGGTCTATTTTGAACAGGCCAGGAGTTTTGAGCTTGACGGGCACGCCGTGCTTCTAGAGATCGTGAGATGTTTGTCCGCACTGACGGCAGCTTTTGAACACATGCATTCTGGAGAGGCCGAGTATGAGACAAGTCGAGGATCTTAGCAGTTGTGGGAGCGAGCCACCTGTGTCTCAGCGGCTTCTCATATTGTGCGCAGGGTGTGGAGCATCCCGACAGAGCTGCCCACCTGATTCCCCGGAAGGCTTCCAGGAAGGTTTGCGGACCTTCCAAGCACTCTTGTGAAGAAGAAGTAACAAGGGTCAGTGCCACCGTGGTCATGTACTCAAGCTAATTTTATTCCTTGCAAACCTGCCTGGAAGCTGCTGGCGGCCCTCCTTCGGCACCCAGATTCCCTTGGCCGTGCCGTTTTCAGTCAGTCGGCGGAACCTCACGCCTCGCATTGTTTAGTACAGCAATTCCCAGTTCGGCCCTTCTTTGAGGGTCGAAGATCGCTAGGATTTCAGAGTTCATGAAGAACTGCCTCAAGGAAGGCGATGAGCTCTTAGCGAGACACCGCGCATAGAGTTCAACTTGAAGGAAATGTGAGCAATTTCTTCGACTTGTCACGTGCCAAGAGAACTCCTTTCTTCACGTCAGGAGTCACGGGCGAAGATGCAGCAGTCGCCAAGCACCTCGCAAGGTTTTGGCGAGTCTTTTGGGTGAGGGGAATGTTACCCTTTTTCGTAACATCCGTGGACGGGCTAGAAGGATACCGGAAGACTGGAACCTCCGTCTGCCCTGAGGCAACCACTCCATGAGTGGGCAGCTTCGCCGAGATCGGGTGCCCAGGGAGGGGAGGGGCTCGCATTTACTTGTGCAAAGCAGAAAGGCTTCCTAGAAGCGCTTAGGGGAGGCTTACGAGTGGAACATGTGAGGTTAGCTTTGAGGGGTTCGGACTCGGCTTCGGCTCTGAAAGAGTCTCGTGAGGAGCGGCAGCGAGACAAGTCACCACCAAGGCAGTCGCCCGGAGACTAACGGGTGTTCAGTGGCAATCATTGGTCTTTCGGAGACTGAGGAGACTGTAGCAGGGGGGCGCTTTGAGGGGTGGAGCCGACATCTCCAAAGGGGGCATAGTGATAAGACTCATGACTCGAGAAAGGATTCCTGTCAATATCTCCGGCCAGCCGATTCTGGAAGTCCCAGCCTGACTCTGCGATGGCTAAGCCCCTCGAAAGCACCCAAACTGGCGTCCGCGATCTTAGCTCTCATCGAGCCTGTCGACCAAAAAGCCCAGGAAGTCGCCTCCGCGCCCTGCGCGCAGCGGAGGGCTCCATGCTTCAGTGCCTCGGAGAGAGCCTGGGGCGGAGAAGGGAGAAGGAGATGAAGGAAAATGGGGAGTCTTCCAGTCTTCCACGCTTATCTTCGTCTATTTCTCCCACCTGAAATCCTCCCCGCCTGTCATGTCGTGTTCCTCGTGATTTTGCAGCATCTTCCACCTTTCTTTGATCTTCGTGATGCTCCCTCTCCATCTTTGTACAATGCTCCTCACTATCCTCGCCTGCATCATCTTCTGCCGCACGATTTTTCTGAGCTTTTGCCGTCTTCTTGATTGGGCTATATTATATTGAGCTTGTGAATGCCTCGTCGTCAGTGCTGTTAGAATCGTCCTTCTCTTGCTTATCATTCTCTTGTCACATCGTTTAGCAGGCTGTGGGTCAATCGTTGAATCAGGAAGCAGCGGCACAGAGGGAGAAAGACGGAGACTTTGTTTCATGGTGTTATGGGGGGCAAGATCTTGTATTCTGTGCCGACAAAGGATGGCCCTGAGACGTGGGGAAGATGACTTTCAGGGACCTGCTTGGAATGCGTTTGTAAGGTTATCTCCATGAAGGTGCTTGCCGCTATTCCTGTTCCCTTGGCAAGGATCGATAGGATCTTGCCGTGTCCCGAAGTCTCTACCTCTCCACGGCAGGGTGCACCCTGGGGCAGGGCGGGAGAGAGACCACCTCCCATCTAAGCCTGCAGAAAGAAAGAGCGATCACATCCATAGTGCTGAGCGGCGAAGGTCGGGGGCAGCACAACGCCGACTGCGCACCAGAGTGCCCCAGAGGAGAGCCTTCCCGCAGGGTTTCTTGTGCGTCCTGGCCCGCGCCTGATAGATTAGCTAGTCAGCTAGTCATAGTGCCACCTTATGGTACGCACCCAATCTCACCCACATATCGGTGCTTTCGACTGCTCTGGCGAGTGTGACAGCCGTAGACCGCCAAGTCGAATCTGGCAGCATTGAACACCATAAGTGAGCTACAGGACTAGAAACTCCAAATGGCCCGAAATGACAGGAGCACTGTGTGCACATCCTCGCCGGACACACTGGGTCGGTGCTGTGCCTTGGGGGCATCGGCAAATCCTTGAGATCAACGGAGCGGGTTGAGTTGTAATTCTCAGAGGGCGGTGTGCTGTCTTACATCAGAATAGAACGGGTTTGGCGCTTGTGACGGGATCTGCATACCTGCACCACCTTCGTAAGGAAGAAAGCGCTGGACCTTTAGGAGAAAGTCGGGAGAGTCTGCTCGCCCAGATGTCTGTGCGGCGTCGGGGACATCCTTTTCACTGGCTCCCAGGATGGTGACATCATGATTTGGGACCTCAACAACCTGCAGCACCTTGGGAATACAAGGGTTACGTAATGTGCTTCCGACCATGTGCATAGCATTGCATTGTAGTCACCCTGAGCTGCAAGGGTCCAATGCCCCAACGCCCTGCAATCACATGACCAGCCGTTGGCTTCAAGTAGCACAAGCCCAGGTACATAGGCACCCTGCCTGGGCACAAGGGCTTCGTCAAGTGCCTCTACGCTAGCTATGCGAAGAAGGCACGCTTGCAGCTGAGAGAAGTCTAGACAAGCCCACGCATGCTCGTTGCGCTCTCATTCCATCCAGTTACTCACTCGCTCCACTCCGCTCCGCTCCACTAGCACTGGCTCTGGCGAGCTCTGGCACTCGCACTTGGCCTGGTACTGGCATTCTCACTCCTGCTCGGCTTCGCTCTTCCCCGCGCTCGCACTCTCACTCTGCCATTTCTCTGGCTTTCTCTGTCCGTATCTTTTTCTTCCTCTCTCTCTCTGTCTCTCTCTCTCTCTCTCCCTCGCTCGCTCGCTCGCTCGCTCTCTCTCTCTCTCTCTCTCTCGCTCTCTGCCCCCTCTCTCCCTCTCTCTGTGTGAAGTGTGTCTTGCAGTATCTTTTCATTTTCGCAATTTTCTACAAACATACGCCTTAAGCCGTACACGCCAGCATCAACATCGATCCTTATGCCTCTGATTTGCGCCATCTTCGACCACTTCCCGATCTAAAATGTCAAGTCCTCAGCCCCACGACAACGCCACGCAACTCTCAGTAGGGCCTTAGGTCTGCTTGCATCCTCACCCGTCTGCTGAGCGATCGTGAGGTGCTTTGCTCGGGGTCCCAGGATCGCACCATCCGCGTTTGGAGCCTCGAGTCGCCCGGCTCCTATAGTCGTAGTGAGGGTAGGGCACCAGAATAGGCTCCGAGCGTTTCGGGCTTTGGGGCCCTTTGGGCTTACCGGAGACAGTAACGGGTGTTTCGGGTCATTCAAGGGTTGCAGACTCAGACCTAGCGCAAATCAGGCAAGTTAATGGTGGTTGCAGCCAGTGGTCGGGCCGATTTCGCTCGTTTGCATGGCTTAACAGTGGCCACGTTTCGGCTTTGACTCTGGCTCGAGGTGCCCAGGCAGTTTGGACGGTCTGTTTTCCCCGAAAGACCAAGCATACGATGCCTCTGGAGCTGGTGTCCCGCACGGGCAATGCAAGCTGGCATGCCAGTATCGAGCGGGAGCGAGCAGCACGCCTGCAACTGAAGAAGTCCTGCAGGCCGCTCCCGTCGATTGCCCGTGTCCCGGAAATGGCGGCATCAGGGACGTGGAGCTCATTTGGCAGTTCTCTACCGAGTTCGATCGGGAGTTCCCCGTGCTCCCCGTGCTCCCGCCTGGGGTCGACCAGTGCCGGCTTGCTGGAGGAGCCCAGAGTGGAGCCCAGCAAGGGGGCACCGACGATGTGGGCAGGGCTAGTGCTCCAGGATCACCCGAAGCTGCAAAGCTACGTCTCCAACTCACGGCCTCATGCTTCGCGAGGCACGCAAAGCCAAGGCGAGACGTTGACATCCACATTTAACCTCACGAAGCCCTGGGACACGTCGAGACGACCTGCTACGGTCGGAACGGTTGATGCGCTCACGAGTTGGGCTACCAGTCAGCTGCGTCCCGGCCAATACCATGGCTCCTGTCCGAATCACATGGCATCGTATCCTGAGACGGGCGAATGGATGCTGTAGGCGCTGCCTCGTAGAGCTCGGGAATGCCGTAGAACAGCGGAAGTGCCACAACAGCATGCAGATTGTGTCGACTCGACTCGACTCTTTCATCGAAGGTTCTTATGTCTTTCACTTCGAAGTGGAGCAGCACAGCTGCTTGCTAGATCTTCCTTCCCTTGCTTGCCAAAGGCCATCCAGGGGACAAGAAGAGAGCCTCAGGCAGTGTCGATAGTGCTGGAAAGACAAGATCCAGATTGGATGAGATATCGGCACGGGGCGGAAGACAATGCGTATGCTTGTTGGTTGACAGCTTCTGGAGGACATTTTCAACAGTGAAGACACTGCTGGGCCACACTGGCGGTGTGGCTTGGGCGGCATTGCGGGCAGGAGATGCGAGAGATCAGGGTAGGTAGGGTAGGTCGGGTCGGCCGTGTGGGTGGTTGGTGAACAGTTTCGACTTTGCAGCTGCTGGCCCATGCATCTGAAAGGGTTTTAGGACTTTGGTAAGCTTCAGTTCTTCGACAGAGCTGGCCGCAACCAGCCAGGGGACCGTATGTTGGCGTTCCCGCAACAACCGGCCCACATGAGAGAAAGTCGTCGGAAGGTACGTATAGCCAACGTGGGCATTGTCTACGAACCCGTTTCCCGAGCAGCCACCCGCCCTCCAAGAACGCCACGTGCTGAAGGAGTTGTATAGCCACTGTAGCCTGTGAGGTGAATGCGATCCTGATTCTGGAGGGGGCAGACGTTCTTGTTTCTGGGTCGGAAGATCGACACTTGTCACATTGGTCCTGCGGAAGTTTGTGCGGACGACGTCAAGAGGTGTTCGCAGAGGGTGCAGGAACGGGCATGGATATGTTCCACGGCATCCCATTGTAGATCGAGTCTGGGGATGAGGGGCGAATTTGAAGAGTTGATTGCAGCTTGCAGCACTTCTCTAGGGCCTATCCGTTTCGGGATTGCGAGACCTTAGATTCGGCATGTGTGGCGATTGCTGCACTTCTTGTAGCTAGATTTTCAGGGCACCCGGCTGTAGACCTTGGCCAGTGCCTTGAGCACCCAGCCCGAAACCTGAGCGGTCAGCTGGTGTCTGCTGGACTCAGGATCTATCCGCGTGTGGGACCTGGCGACCTTTGAGGCGCTTGGCTCGTTACAGCACTGGAAGTGAAGGATGCCAAGGTGAGCACGTGACATCTTGCAGGTAATGCTGGCAAGGCAAGGCAAACCATCTCGAATCATGCCACGGCATTTCCGAGCAACCTTGCCCAAACTTGCCACTGGAAATCACGGCGGCCGGGGTCGCCAGCAGCATGTAGAAACCTGCGGAAGCTACACACACTGCCGAGCCCTGCTGAGGCCTTTGCAGAGGTACCGTAGAGGAAACCATCCACATGAACCAGGTTCTATCATGTTACTGTCAAGGACAACTATAACTTAAACTCGAAGCAAAGCTAGGAATCATGCACCCGCGTTGGCCCATCAGCCCCGCACCAACGCCTCTTCGTAAACTGCACCTCAGCCGTGAGGCAGCAAGAGATACAATGATGAGATCGGCTAGCAGAAGCAGTAGCAGAGCAGCACTAACAGCAGGATGAGAAGCCGGAGCAGCGCAGCAGCAGCAACAGCAGCAACAGAATATGGCTTGCTTAGTCGTAATACCACTTCAGTAAGCCAGATATCCGCTGACACAAGACCCTCAAGATGTGCGTGATTCTTTTGAGCCGCACGAATGTTGGGGGTGTAAAACCTGTCCATGCCTGAAACACAGGCCGTGGCCTGCCTAGAGGCTGCGCATCTTGGAGGGGCCACTGGCTTACACTTTTTGGCCTGACCGGCGCTTATCTGGCCTGTGAAGATGGGAGAGGACAGAGTGACAGACTGATGCCAGGAAATGAGTGCCACTTGCGGTAGCTTCGGGACTTTGTGGTCCCGTAAAGTGCAGCTTGTCTTTCTGAGCCCCCGAGGTGTTCGCCTTGGACCGCTTCGGATCGCCGTTGCAGGCTCGCGAGCAGCAGGGCTTGGGTTTCTAGTGTTCCTCTGAACTGCAAAGCCTGGATCTTCTCCGGACGGATCAGAACCAACACACCACCAGCAGACAGCCAACGCTAAGAAACTCTTCCCAGTACACAAGACTACTATGTATGAAGAACTCCCGCTCGTGCCGTGCCGTGCCGGCCGAAACGGAGTCCTCGGCCGCGAGTCGCAAGGTCGCCTCGCTGCGACTGTGGTTGGAGAGGGACAAACCTGTGTGTGTGTGTGGGGGTGTGTGGGTGTGTGGGTGTGTGGGTGTGTGGTGCGTGTGTGTACTGATAGCAAAGGGACCAAATCCGCAGGGGGCGCGGGGTCCTCTGACACAGCTCGCGCCAACGAAGCTCTGTGTCAGATGGACAGGCAAACGTACCTGCAGGCCAGTTCCTGGGTGCTGGAAGCACAGCTGGATTGGCCATCAATATGACAAGAGGCTAAGCCAGAATCCTCTCTACATCCTACTCCTCTGTGTTGGAAGAAGGCTGAGGAAGTAAATCGCTCTAGCTACTCCCACCATGGAGTTTGCAAGTGTGTGTGTGTGTGTGTCTGTGTGTGTCTGTGTGATTCTGTGTGTGTGTGTGGGGGCGCATTTATGCGTTTCATTCCGTTTCCGCTTGAGCGCGTGGTTTTTGACGCTGTGGCTCTGCGAAGGTCGTGTCGGGTGCACGTGACCGGTGCTTTGGCATGATTCGGAGCCCTCAGGACATTTCTGGGAGGTTTGTCTCTTGAAGTGCGAGGTGCGGGGTCCAGGTGTACCTGTTAAGCTGGGAAGATCTAGATAGTTTGCTCCTCCACTCCGCTGGCCTTGCATGTAGCTGAAAGGGTTTTGTGGAGGAGTGGGTAGGGCGACACAGGCGTAGGCTGTTGTCGAGCAGGTCCACTCCACGCACCGTGCCCGAGGTCGCTTAAAGTCTGGAATGCCTCCACCTGGGCGGTGAGCAAGCGCCTGGCAAGCAATTCGTCGGACGGCTTTGTTGACATTGGAACGAAGGGTGCTACTCGCTGACGGCCTTAATGATCATGATCGCCATCACCCTTATGAGAACTGTCAACTCCATCATAATCCTTACTGCATGTCTCGCCCGTAACAAATGGTGGCTTTGCAGGCTCTAGGCGATTTTGTGGTCGTTGGGATGCCGGGTTTCTTCGCGGCGTGCATCGACCGTCGGTGCTAGTGAGTTAGCTCAGGCACCCGGCAATGCCTGCGAGAGAAACCCGCATCAGATGTGCTGAACAAGCCAAGGACCCTTCACCCTCCCCACTACGATGGCGTTACCAGCATTGCCGTGGCAGGCGCCACGAAGGGCTCCATGCTTGAGTGGGTTTTACTGCCAATGCTAGCACAACCAACTTGTGCTGCGGCTCCTCTCGTAAAGACCGTTGGACTCCTCCTCCTCCTCCGCTTCCTCCTCCTCCTCGTCCTCCTCCTCCTAGTACTAGTACTAGGAGTACTACTAGCTGCAGCTGCTGCTGCTGCTGCTGCTGCTGCTGCTGCTATACTCCTGCTGCTACCGTAGTAGTAGTAGTAGTAGTAGTAGTAGTAGTAGTAGTAGTAGTAGTAGTAGTAGTAGTAGTAGTAGTAGTAGTAGTAGTAGTGTAGTTTTAGTAGTAGTAGTAGTCGTAGTAGTAGTAGTAGTAGTAGTGGTAGTAGTAGTGGTAGTAGTAGCAGTAGTAGCAGTAGTAGTAGTAGTGGTAGTTGTGGTAGCAGTAGTAGTAGTTGTAGTGGTAGTTGTGGTAGCAGTAGTAGTAGTTGTAGTAGTAGTAGAAGTAGAAGTAGAAGTAGAAGTAGAAGTAGAAGTAGAAGTAGAAGTAGAAGTAGAAGTAGAAGTAGAAGAAGTAGTAGTAGTGGTGGTGGTGGTGGTGGTGGTGGCAGAAGTGGTAGTACATTGTGCCACTTAGGACCGATCGTTTGTACGGCAATGGTGGTAATCTTGCCCATCTTGCTAATCTTGCCTGTCTTGCAATCTTGACCCGAATGCACCGCTTGCGCCACTTGCACCACTTGGGGGGGTGGGCGGTAATCTGGGTAATCTTGGTCATCTTGGCCAAGATTACCAAGATGAGATTGCCGGTCCCCTCCCCTCCAAGTGGTGCAAGTGGTGCAAGCGGTCATCGCTGATTAGCCCTCGTTTGCTTGGGAGCAGTATAGTAGTAGTAGCAGCAGGAGTAGTAGTAGAAGAAGTAGTAGTAGTGGTAGTGGTAGTAGAATAGCAGTAGTAGTAGTAGTAGTAGTAGTAGTAGTAGTAGTAGTAGTAGTAGTAGTAGTAGTAGTAGTATAGTAGTAGTACGACAGCAACAACAACTACACTAGCTGCTGCTGCACCACCAACAACAACTACTACTACAACTACTGCTAAACCACAACCACTACCACGACGACGACGACGACGACTACTACTACTACTTCTGCTGCTACGACTGCTGCTAGTGCCAGTACTGCTACTACTTCTACTACTGCTCTTTTTTGACTTCTCCCTCACACGAGCTACTGCAGCTACAGCTTATGCTACTGCGGCTGCTACTACTACGGCAACGGCTATTACAACTCTGACAGGTAGGTTTTGCATTTTCGTCAATCCTCATGGCATACGAGCAGCAGTAGCAGGAGTCTTTGCACTACATTTTGTGCCTCCGAAAGGTTCCTGTATAAATCAGCATCACATCGCCGTCACCGTCACGGTAGAGTCGTAGCGAAAGTACCGCGGAGTTTGCATGAGGGCGCACATGTTTGGGACCACCAGCTGAGTCGTACTGCGGATTCACTGACGCACCAGATCATGATGCGTCTGAAGCCAGTGATGCACATGACGGCCAAGAAATGCTGTTGGGTCGGAGGTGACCATTATTCTCCGTGTCTTCCACGTGTCCTGAAAACTTGGGATGATTGCATCGATTGAAACTTCGGGCAGTTATGAGAAGCATCCCAGAGAACAGATTCAGCGGCTGCACTTCTAAAGCCTGCAAAGACCATGCACGCGTGATCTTCAAGCTCTGAACCCTAGGCTCTGCATCCTCGGACCGACAAACCCAAGCGGCATTGCCCAGGGAAGCATGGCAAGTTCTATTCCGGCTCCCGATGACTGGCCCGCAGAGAGCGGGGTGAGGGGGTGTCTTTCGGGACATGCAGGATTCCACGTCTCAGGGCTGGGGATTAGGGGTCCGTGTAGTCCGCCCAGAACAGGAATGCACGGCATCCGATCATGCGAAGCCAAGTCCATCCACAGCATGATGCGTGGCTTAGGAAACGGCGTGTTGTTGCCCAAGCTGAGGAGACAGATCCATCAAGGAGTGGGACGTGCGACTTGCCACGAGATCTCAGGAACTGTTGCGCTTTGATCTTTCCCTCTCCTGTGTGAACATAGCAAACCTGTCCGAAATTGAGCTTGGAAAGCCGCCCATGTGCACCCGGAATCCGGCAAGATGGCCCGTCCTGTAAGGCAATCACTGACCAACACCATGCACACGTTGCACGTGCACGGTGACTGGATCCAGGCGCTTTGCATGCCGCTCGGACGTGTAAGGATCGATGCAAGCCTTCGTGCCAGGAGCTGCGAACCACCATGCAACATCGGTAAAACGAACACGAGCTTCGTAGCACCGTTCCGTCCGCAACACCAGCATTGCGTGCGGTGAAGGACGCTTAACCTAACAAGTGTGACCCACATCCAAGATCTAAGTCCATGGTCTATAGTTTCATAGTTTCGAGGTGTGCAAGACAGGAAGCCTTCAAAAGTCTGTAGTGGCATGTGTTACTCCACAGCCACCCCCGGCTGCGGCAACAAAAGCAAGTGCAGCTTGATCTGGCCAAGAACCGTTTGACTTTGGCGCACACTTTTGCAAACCTTAAGCCCTGAACCCCGCGGGGACCAGGGATGCCTGTTTCGCAGCAAGGCAAAGCCGGGTGGCAGAGCCCAAGCCCCGCACGGGAAGCCGACGGCGCAAGCCAATCTCCAACAACCTGAGCCGCTGAGCCCCAAACCCGCGCGCAAGAGCAAGTGCAAGGTCTCCGAGCGATGATGTGCTCTTCTCCGGCTCCAAGGTGACTGCAAAAGTCTTCTGCGGGCTTTGGGGCTGAAGAGCATTTGTCACGATTTTGGGTTGGCCTGCCTTTTCGCCGGGCCTCCAACCTGGTCCGAAGCAGCTTGGCTTAGTTGACAGTTGTCGGTGACGAACTTGAGCCTCAGGACGGCGTTGTGAAGGTCTGGGATGGCGAGCTCCAATGTCAAGACGTGTTGCAGGCACTGCAGAGTCTCTAGGGATTTCAAGCGCTTGAGGCTTCGGCTTGGAGGCTTTCGGGCTCTCGGGGCTTGGAGTTTAAGGAGCAATCACGATCGGGGCACAAAGCATGAAGAAGCACACGCTGCGGGGGCAAGGAGTGCGAAGAAGCACATGCTTCAATCGAGCGGGCGGGATACGAGTCACAAAGAAGCAGACGCTGCAAACAGGATGGTCCTCGTAGCCTTGTGGAGCAAATTAGATGCGGCGAGACCGTGAACGGCTTGCCTTCCTGGCATGGCATCTGTGCTTTGCTCACAGCTTACCAAACTCGCCACCCCGAGTGCCTGAACCTTAAGCCCGCTGGGGCACCAGGGCCACCGTGGTCCGGTCTCCGCGCTGACAGCTGTAGGCCCGGCGGGTCACCTGTGTGAGGTAGGAGAATCATCGTCATGACACATCATGACACTGAACCCGGTGCTCAGAAATCCAGCCAACGCCTCCGAAAAAAGGTTCATTAAGATGGATGGAGCAGCCCGAAGGCCCTTCCTCTGCTACCGAGGCTAGATTTTCGAAGTGTTATGTAAAGGAATACACTGAGGGGCTATTGGAAGGCTCATGGGTCGCTGCAACCATCAGCGATGTAGGCCCAAGCATTGACACTGACAAGTGATAGGCATCACAACCTTGCACAGATGTGAATTGCCAAATCGGGCTTCGAGAACCCGATTCCCAAGCCGTGAGCCCCAAGACCCAAAGTTTGCACCCCTGAGCCTTGAATACACCGAGATAGCAAGAAACCAACATGTAAGGTATACGGCCAAGCAGAACCGAAGGTGAAATGTAGCAGGAATCGTGCGAAGCCTGTAAATGGAAGGATGCAGCAGCATCTTAACTTCTCCTTCCACATAGACCAAAGCAGGCAACCGACTCTTCTCCGCGTCACACGACCGTGCCGCAGTTGAAGCAAGGGGAGATCTGGGTGAGAGCTTCGAGTTGGGCGGCTCCTGCCGTTTTTTGAGAATCCTTCTGTGCAGAGTGCAGCCTGTGAGTCGCGGCGCCCGCCTTCGGATTCGGATCGGTGGGGGCTAAGACGGCTAAGAAGCCTGGGTGTCGTCCTTGGAGTGTGAACTGAAAAATTCCTGGTGCTGCCCGCAGGTGCTGTGCGGGTATGGCGGATCGAGCAGTACGGGTGAACGGGTCACACCGCCACTAGCTTTCATCGGCCTCCCTTCCGAGGGGCTGAAGCCCTCAAGTGGATTTCAGAGCCGTCTGAGCTTTTCGATGTGTGGAAGGGCGATATCATTAAAAGCGGATCAAGGTAAGTAAAGCAAGACCTCACGCCTCCATCGCCCTTCGACACTTTCGTGTGTCCTTAGGGGAGAATCAATGGCGGGCCTCAAGCCTGTGTTCATGTATGATTTGACCACTGCTGCCAATGTAATTGAGTAAAAGTGGACTTGGACAGCAGTCGGACACTGAGTGCAGTCGAGACACTGCACCAGTCGCGCCCCTTACAGCAAGAGTCGAAAGCAGACATGCCTTCAGAAGCTCGCAGGACGGATTCTTCATCAATGCCTTCCTGAGGCACACAATGGGGCTGTCAGGTAGCACTTTGGAGAGGCTTCAAAGAACGTTTCGCAGTTGCACGGGTGCCCAGGGTCACACCCAAAGCTGCCTGGTGGACACTCGTGGCCTCTCAAGACTACCGCGAAGTCCGCCGTGAAATCGCTTTTGACGCCACTCCCAGCGCTGCGCCGCTGCTCAGGAGCCTCCAAGACGACGATCGCCTCATCACGTGGCATCGCCCCGCTCGCCAGCCGGGCGCGGAAGGGCGTGCGCACAGTCGGTGACTGGAGTCAATGGTCTATGGTGTAGCGAGTGAAAACTTGTTGTGTAGAGTTCACACTCTGGTCGAGTAACGTGGAAACGTTCAGGTTGACTTGTGGAGATTTGTGGAGGGTCGGGAGCATGCTTTCCAGAGTTGTTGGGGCGAACGGGGCCATCAGGGTATTCAGTGCCTGGGCACTGTAGCGCAGTACGTTGCGGCAGATGAATTAAACTTGCAGCTATGACGCAAAACGTTTCGGCAACTTGTGTCTGGCTCCAGCCTGGCTGCCGGCCCAACACGGGCTGCACGTCGTGACCGAGTCCGCGTATCCGGGCGTGGCGCGATTGCAACCTTCGAACGCAAACGCCAGTTCATGTCACCACAAGGTCATGGCCGTTGGGATCACTCAGGTTTAAGGAAAGTCCAAGTGAAGGATGGTGTCGTTCTGGTGTTCTGAACCCTCTTGATCTTCGCTGGCGCCATGGGGTGCTCCCATGCCGCCGGCCCACAGCCACTCGGAGAAGGGCAGCTTTGGTTTGCGAGCTTCAAGGTTTTGACTTGATGTGGGAGTGCAAGGTCGTGTCTGCGGAAATGGGTTTTGCATGTCTGCGTGGCCCTTCATCAGATCCCCAGTGCCCTGCGCCCTGAGCCTTGCCCCTCCCTCCCCGGATCGCTCGCTCTCGTGCTCTGAGCTAAGGCCGAACGAGATTCACAAGGAGGCGGGCACGTTGCACTCGGGATGCAGGGGTTGCTTTCACCTCTTCTCGACTTGAACCCTCTGCCAGGGCATTTTTGTCAAAGATCCAACCGCCCAAGACCATTTCGAAACTCTATAGAACCCTTGAACTCGTGACATCTCCTGACAGTCCTCACAGGTCCACGATCTGAGAGGCGACCTGAAGGCCTCACCACGGTTTCCGGTTTCCAAGTCTTGCGGCCTGAGCCATCAACGGCCATAAACTCCAAACCCTATTGCTTGTCACGCCTGTAGGCGCTCCGACATGAGCTGCGCGAGACGCGCATGCATCAACGCCCAGCCACAGGAGACGGAGGCGATGAGGGATAAGATCGGCATGGTAGGTAGTAGGGACGTAAGTGATCACGATCATCGTCGTACCTGATGTCGCCCTTTGCCTTTCAGACGTCTTGGTGCACAAACCAAAATGGAAGATGACTTACGGCTCTGTTGGCCACCCACAATCCATGGAAACGTGTTGTAAGCCAGCGAATGCTCCTCCTGCTTCTGCTGTTCTATTGTACTCTTGGTAGCATTTCTGTATACTTAGATGCCTTCGGACCGCAAGGTTGTAAAAGCTCGTGGCCATGTCTCGAATCCCCCGCCCGAGATGTGGAGCTCAAAACTGGTGTCGACCCGGGTGGCTACTCGCGCGGGATGAGCCAGTTGCAGCCCAGCCAAATTTGGGTCGTGGGGTCCTTGTTCCTGAGTTCCGGAGCTGAATCCTATGTATTCACGGACAGTCAGCGCGGCTTAGACTTCGCGTCTTTTCAAAAATTTTCTCGGACGGTCGGACTGCCTTCTGGGAATAATCTCAACCTTTGCCGTTAACATGCGAAGGCTGACAGGCACATACGTGCGCCATTTACCTCAAGCCCAGGACCAACTCCATGAACGTTGGTCAGAAGATCACAAATGAAACCAACGCGCTGGACACGCCCAAAGGCCCAGCTTGAGCGGGTTTGGGGCGTTGAAGGGGGAGCTTCTCCTTTGGGCCTTCTGGAAGCTGGGAAGTCGAGGTCGAGGGTCGAGTGTGAATGTATAGTCCCAAATCCTTATTCTGCGTGTTTCGATTTCTATATGAAGAAGCTCCCTGCTAGTGAACTGCAGGTTATATCGCGCCAATCGCCGAGCCGGCCAACGTGCCCCTGCTTTGATTCTTCAGCGGTTGTGCGACGGCTCGACCGGCTAACACGCAGACAGAGCTTTGGGAATTGGCGAGAGTTGGATTTGGATACTCGCTGACTCCAAGTCCCGCTAAATCCGAACTTCCAAGCCCCAAAGCCCTCAGGAGATTTTGAGTTTCCTGTGGCCCCGGATCTCGCATTGGGCCGCTTGGGCAAAAGCTGGTTCCTGGCCATTGCCGACCTCAGCATGGCATTCTCTCTTCGGCACAGTTCCTGCCCGTCCACCAGAATCGTCTCCACGGCCGTTGCTCCATGCTTTTGCTAGGCACATGAGATGCTCACGAAGGAGATCGGTCCCATGGTCCGCTCAGCTTTGCCGTCGCAGCTACAGGCGCGAGCCAGAACGGTCAGAACGAAGGTTGACGAATTAAGATCTCTTCTTAACAAGCGGAAAGCTAGCTGAAAGGATTCGGGGGGAAGGTAGGTGAAGAGTGTAAGCAGCAACCCAAGACCTTGTACTCCAGCTGCTCATGTCGTGATTAGATAGGTCGGCTTGGATCCTCTCATGGCCTACTGCCCTAAACTATGGGAGCAGTCAATGGCTTACCCCAGCTGCAGCGAAGGGTGCCGACTTCGACAAGGATCGTTGTCACTTAGGCCGGGCTTGCGCGTTGCCCTGATTCATGCCGCGGTTGCATTGGAAGTCATAGTGTTGCCAACAAGCTCCTGACGACGATTTTGTTTCCGTGATGCGCTTCGAATCGAGAGCTGACAGGGGATGAGGCGGTGCAGTTCACAAGCATCAAGATCTTTGATCGCAAGGTGCCGGGGCTTCGAGTTTTTTTGCCTTTGGCTGCTCGCCGTTATGCTGCCACGAAGTGATGAGCAAGGATTGTTATGATTGGAACAGGAAGTCGAGTGTCTTGAGGCTCAATGTTGTGTGTTCATCGCATGGAGCGTATTGGGCCAGGAGAAGACTGCCGAAGGCATGTGCGAGAACATAGTCTTTCGCTGCCGCTTCGTGCCCCGCCATCAATTCGGGGGTTTCAGAAACTGGGAGTACCTTACTTAGGGATACTTCGAATGAGGATCCTGTGGTTAGGGCTTCTTTATTGGGTTCTCAAATTTGGGTCGGCTACTGCTACCAACAAGAGGTCTCCTCGCCAAGCTTCCCTAGCCTCGGTTCGTTTCCATGGGTGTGCCGCGCAAGTCCTCTGCAGTCAAACTCAGCCCAAGTGGTGCGGCACCACCGGATCTGCAAGGCACTGTGTCCGCACCCACCCAAGAAACAGAGAAGCGAGCCTCATCGCGCTGGTCCGGGAGGAGTGGAACGCAGACCTCAATGTTATCTTCAAAGTCGCCGGGGCCGAGATGGGCGTCCAAGGCGCGGCTTTGGAGAGGAGTTGGCCGGAAGGACTAGACCGTAAATCCTAACCCGACTGTTTTGATCATCAGTTCTAAACAAAAGATCCACCATGATTTTGGAAAGATTTCGTGAGCTGTAACTGTAGCGGTTCGAAACCAAATATGCAAATGAAGCGAACTATGAGGCTGCAGAGGACAACAAGAGCCCATGCATGCTATATCGAATTAAGAGAGAAACCTATGTCAAGACTGTAAAGCCCTCAAGCAAAGCACAATTTGGGCTTGGGCGAATGCTTATGCAACGGTATAGCATGAGCATGTGGTGACGAGCGGGTATGGCCCACATGTGGCGCACAGCCCCAGAGGGAGAGCTGAGCTTTGGAGGTTGCAGGGGTTCTGAGCACATGTGCTTTCGGGGTTCGTACCTGTGGAGGTAGAGAAGCTTGCAGCCCTTGCGTTTCACGCAATGCAGGCATGGTGATGAAGGGGCAGTGCTCTGGAAGCATTTCTGGCTGCTCCTCCCAGGGCTGCGGAGGGTTCCTGCAGCTCCAGGCTCCTCAAACAGAAGGCCTTGTCATGGGACCTGGGAGAGAGCATGCCTTGGTATGACGTAAGTGTGCAATATTATCATCGGAGGCTGACCGGCAGCGACACTACGCAAAAGAAGCAGACAAGAAGAGATTAGGTGTAAGAGCCAGAACCAATGGGTCCAATACAAGTAGCATGGCAAAGGATCAACAAAGCAATGGCAAATTAACTAACACCTGAATACCATTATATACAAGAGCAAGCGGCAGCTGGGACGCCAGCTTTGTCGCTGTCAGCTGAGGCTGCTGGTGGAGCTTGTCCATATGACGCTGGCCTGCAGAGTGGAGAGCGCAAAGTCCCTCTCAACCTTTCCCTGCAAGCAAGCCATGGCTGTTGCACCCGAAATTGGCATGGATCAGCAAAGGATCTCCTATCCGCCCATGTTCAAGGGTGTGCGTGGCTTGGACTTGGACTAGCAGTGTTTTTGGTCTTCTGCAGAAACAACAGGGACTCGCGTCTCCGAACCCGGAGCCAGGGCTCTTCTTCCTGGATGCCCCGGAGATGGAGTTGAACTTTGCCGGGACGGGCTCCGACCTCCTGAACATGAGTGCCGGGGCCCCAGGCCTGACCTCGAAAGCCACCAAATCCAAAAAGGGGTGTGGCCCCGTTTCGTGGGAGATAAAGCCTTCAAGCAAAGAGCACCAGCCGAGAACAATGTTCTTGCAGAAGTTGGTTTTGGCTCTTTGCAGTAGATCTTGGATGTGCGTGCCGAGATTATTCACCGACGCATCATGGACGTCTTTACAAGCGGCTTGGACGGCAGAGCGCGGACGGCTCAAGGTTGCGAGTTTTGGCTTGGATCTTGGGCAGAACGCTGCGCGGAGCAGGGTTCATGCGTCATTGGTTATCGGTATCGCGGGTTTTCATGGCAGACTCTGCGACACATACTGTGGCCAGCCTGTGGGAGTCTGTGGGCACAGCACCGCCCCAACAACGTCCGACGACAACAAGCCCACATTGCCCCGGCTTAAATCTCAGAAGCTGTTTCTTGGTCCCTTGCCACCTTTCGAAGGCATTCTCAGCTGTTGTGAGACTCTTCGCAGATTCGAAAACGCAGCGAGGTGTACTGGCGAGCTCATGCGTGGCGCCCAGATACCGTGGATTCAAGCGTCTCGGCTTGCCTGACATCTCTCAAAGGGACTGTAAACCCGAGACCCTTTTCAGGCTCCTTTAGCAACTTCTGATATGTATGAGAGTGATTATTCGCAAACTCTGTTCGTGCACTTCCTAGTCAGTGGTTATTACATTCAAATTCGTACATAGGTTTCACCGGAACCGACTCAGCACCAATGACCTGGCCTGGCTTGTCCAAGCGTGAGCGCGAAAGGGACGGACCAGCTCTCCAACCATCGGCGTGCGGGGCAAAGGGCCTCCCCCGAACACTCCTTGTCTCAATCCACGCACCATCACCCGTCCTCTCAGCTAAGGTTGATATCCCAAGTGGACCTCTTCTCCATCGTGAGTCCGCCTCCTGAAGGCGGCTTGGTGCACGCAAAGTCATAGGAGAGGTTTCAGGATCGCAGCGTCACGGGTTCGTGATTCAGGATTTCGAAGGGCCTGCACCGCCGCCAGAAAGATGAAGTCCCAAGCTCGCGTCAGGAATTCTTTGGGTTACTGTCTGGAATGCGAATGATTTGCTGGCGATGGACACGCCCCCTGGCAACCAACCAAAATTGATACGTCAAGAAGTGGAAAGCGCGTTCTTGTCCATTGCGCTCGTTGGCTTCCTTTCGGCAGCTTTCGATGCCATGCATCTCGAGCACCGACCCCAAAGGAAGTCTTGACACTGTTTACCCTAGCACACCTGGCCCGGGGCCTTGTGTGAGTTGTAGCAGTGGAAGCCTGCTTCCGCCCGACCGGCAGTATAAGCCTGTCGCTGACTCCCAGGAACTTCTTCGGCAAGGGCACTTCAGACCCCTATGTGACTTGGTGCTGCCAGCAGAGGGTTGGCTTTGATTGGTTGTTCTTGCTGGCCTTACGGTTCTTGGCCGCGTGAAAGCGGAGCAGTCGTAATCGCCGTTGCAGTGGCAGTTGCAGCTGCAGTGGTGGTACTGTAGTAGCAGCAACAGTAGATTTATCATATTCCCTCGGTCCGAAAGGGAGCTTCATTTCAGCTCGGAAAAGAGATGCCCCGAGCAGGGTGCGAAAGTGTGGGGTCTGACAGGGTCGAGATCGACGGCAACCCGCGGGAATCACCCATCCGGACCCACCGGAATAAATGTCCACCTGTCCAACCCTCCATTTCTCGACCTTTAGATTAATTAGTGGGTCAATCGATCGCAACACAGGAGCGAGCCCTTGTCGCGGGTAGGACCGTTGTGCTCGTCGCCGTACGCAGCCACCACAAGCTGTGAATCGGAACTCAGCCGCCGAGGTGAAGGTGCGGATTGGGGCACACGTCTTCCGGTCAGAGACGCAGTACAAGCGACTTGGCTCAGTGTTGGATTTGTGGCTGGCTTTGTCGGGCATGTTTCTCGGACCGGATCATATGGAACTTGGGCTTGGGCTTCAGGGTGCATGGCACCAAGTGCGAACTCGTCAGAGGGGTAAGCAAGGCTGGCCCAAAGGCACACGACGACATGTTCAGTTCAATTTTCTGCAGGCCGTTCAAACGTCCGATTCGGTTTTGAGTGAGAGTGCTGGACACCATCAACAAGAACGAGTGACCCAGGACTCTCTCGCCGGTCTTCAACTACAAGCTGCAGCTTGGCACAGTTGGACGGCTTGGCACTCCACGGCCCAAACCACAGGCACTGTTAGGCTGACCCCGGTGGAGTTTCCGTTGCTCACAGCCTCGTTGTTGACATAATGCTGTGAAGGAGCTCAAAAGACGAGCAGTACCGGTTATTTCGGAAACAGGCAATAGTGCAATTTGCCGCGAGACTCATGTCAGTTTAGAGGTCGACGGGCAGTGTTCGCTTTTCATGATTGCTCAGTGTAGTGGGTCGGGGATGATACGAAGGACTTGTAGGTATCTGGGGGAATTTGGCGATAAACGCGGATCCTCCCAGTCATTCGTACTTGATGTGCACGATAGGATTGCTGCCTCTCCCGAGGTTTTACGTGTGGCTGTTTGGTTCGAGCCCAACGTTAGCGGGTGTCCTGTGTGCGTGTGCATTGTTTTGAAAGAAGTGGTCAAAAGCAGATGTGAGAAGCCATGCTTTACATCGTTTGGCAACACGTGAAGTCCCATGCAGCCTCGGGGCATCCCGCATGGCAGGTACAGCGTAGATTGCGGGACGCTGGTGTTTTCCAGTTCCTTAGTTTTGAGACAGGTTTAATCGGCTGGAGTTGTTGTCGCTCGTTGGCTTCGTACACCAGGGCTAAACATGAGGTCGGTTCCTATCACCTCGCTGCACGACCAGCGGATCTGGATTGAGCTCTACGACCACGCAACACGACGGATCAGAAAACGTAATCTGCCATGCTGAGGGTGAAGCAGGAAGACCGGAGCCCAAAAGCCCGAGCCCTGCACCCTACACTTGAATCTCCATTGTTGGATTCCGTTTCCTCCTATATACTTCTGCCGTGCTGGATTGCCATGTCGAGCGACAAACCTATCACAACGACGGGGGAACGGCCAAACCACGTTGCTCCAGAAAGCTGCGGTGCTGTTCCAAAGGTTGATTTGGCCCATGTTTTGAACCTTTTAAGATCTCCAGAATTCACATCTTGGTTCCAGGCCTCCGCCCGCCCAGCACTGAGGACTTTATCACCAGAGACGACTTCCTGGGCAGAGTCAGCGTTCCTGTGGAGTTGTTGGCCGCCCGTTTGACCGTGAAGCTCTTGACTATAGGGCTTTGATAGTTTGAGCACGGCTTCGGGGGTACATTTTTATGTTTATAAAGGGTCCACATTGATGACAAGTTACTCAGACCTCTTCAGTAGGGTCCCCCGAAGCTTGAAGTCGGAAGCCGCCCTGCCACTTTTTAAGTTTCAGTTTCAGGCCACATGGGGCAAGGAGAAGAAGGTCACCGTGTCGCTTCGCGATGAGTTCGACCAGAAAGGCCGCGTGCATCTCTCGGTGTGTCCGTCTCTGTGTCCCTTTGTCTCACCGTCTGTCTGTGTCTGTGTCTCTGTATCCATCGCAGTCCCTGTCTTTGTCCCAGCTTCAGTCACGCTCTTGCAATGATTCACATGACGGGCACCCTGTTAAAAGATTCTGAAGGTAAGAACGGCAGCGTCACGCTCAGCGCCGAATGGCAGCCCGTGGTTCAGGCCAAAGTGGGATAGAGTCCGGTCGCGGACCGCTTCAAGGTTTTAGCTGGCTTGAAGTTTTCAGACTCGGGGGTTTTGAAATTGTGCGGGATTGTTGGACAGTAATTCAAAGCACTTCTGCAGTCGTGGCAAGAGAACAGTGCGAGGTAACGGGAGTACAGTAGTAGTGAGTAGTGGTGACAGGTGGTGATGGTAGTGGTGGTGGTGGTGGTGGTGGTGGTGGCAGTGACGGTGGTGGTGATCGTGGCGGTCGTCGTTGCAGTCGTAGTCGTAGTAGTAGCGGTAGTAGTCCTAGTAGTCGTGGTAGTCGCAGTGGTGGTAGTGGTAGTCGTGGCGGTGGTGGTGGTGGTGGTGGTGGTGGTGGCATCCTGGAGCCAAGAAACATTAACTCCGATTGGTGCGCCCGACACTCTGGGCCTTAAGCCCCAGACTCAAGCTGCACTTGCCAGGAAGTGGACGCCGCGGGCCAGGTCGCCGACCTCTTCAATTCCGGTAGCCATTAGCCCTTCCTTACAAAAGATCGCTGGCATGATAAGGTTGCGCTGTTGAGCATTCTTCTTATCTGCTTATTGTCCTAATCGATATTCCCATGATTTGTTTCGGTTACGGTTACTTCTGATATCGCATGAATGATTTATTCGGTTGAGATGTTGAGGCTGTGCCTTTCACTGTAGCATTGTAGTTCCTTTTGCTTCAGCCGAAGGGAGATGAACAGTCCCTCAAAAACAGCCACGGATACACATCCGGACCACCGTGGGGACCCTAAGTCAGCCCAGGCGGAGCCGTCCGAAAAGGAAGCCTTTCAGACCCCAACGCCCTCAAAGCCCCTGATTTTTCGAAGATGGCAGGACTTCGACGGGTTGAGAGCGATCGTTTGTAGAAGATTGAAAACCAGCGTGGTGTTGAAGCTTACAGGGGTACAGAATCGCGGATCATCCGAGCAGTGACCGCGCTGTACCTCAAGGACCCAAACCCTCAAGCCCTCAAGTCCTAGACTTCTTTGGGAGGACCACCCTGCCGGCGTGATCACCGCAGGAGCTGGGGCCTTGATCGGTGGCAGGAGTGTGAGTAGAGTCCCCAGAAGGAGTCCAGGGCTGCAAGATCGTCGTGCTCCTGGATTGTGGACAGAACTAAAAAGCCCAAACGCAGGGAGGGGGATGACCGGGGGATGTCTCCCCTGCTTCAAGGTGTCATCTGCTGAACTTGTAGAAGCTCTTAGGCCATGGTTGAAAAACGCTTTTTTCGATACAGGCGAGAGATTTGCTGCTTGAGAGTAGCCAGCCGCTAGACTGCTGCCGAGGTCTTCTGTGCCATGCAGCTGCCCGATGTCGATGAGACCACACAGTGACCCCAATCACAGCCACGCCCTCCGTGTGTAAATTTGTTGGTGTGCGAGTGCTCGCTAAACTCTTCATCGAGTGCCAAGGCAGTAAAAGCAAGAAGGCCTTGAAACCGCCAAAACATCGTAGCAGGTACTGGGTCACCGCCACCTGCACGGATCTGATGCCCTGTGCCACGCAGCACGACGTGGAGAATGCCACGGCTCACGAGCCCCGGTTCGGTCTGAAAGTTTTCGAGTGGTCCCATTGCTCCAAGCTTTATCATTCGGGTCTTCGGTCTGGCGATTGACTAAATCTTGAAGCCCTTCTCAACTGTGGTCTGCATGGCTCCGGGTTAAAAGGCTCTTGGGAAGTTGGGCTTGGGCACTGACACAGGCTCTTTTCCGGAGCAAAAACGCCCACCCCCACTCCCGAAAGCTTGCAACCTCTAAAACCCAGCAAAAGCTGTACCCCAACTCGTTTCGTTACCCCCCATGGCAAGCCCGAAGTAACCTTTTCGTAGCCCGTTTTGCAGCAAACCGTGGGCCCTAGGCTAAAGAAATCACCGCACCCCAGGAGCTGACAACGGAGAAGACGCACGCAGTTGAGGCCAGGAGCTCTCTGCAGAATTCCGGGATTTCTAAGAGTTCAGGGAGCATGATGCTGCTCCTCAAACGTGCCGGCCCCAGCCCGTGATTCAAAAAGGGTCGGGATGTTTCGGGTCCTTTCGGGCCGCGGTCGGGTTTATGGCTTTTCAACGTGGTTTTGGACTTGAGAGTGCAGAGCTTCGGCCGGAGCTTTGCAGGTGCAGGAGGAGTGGGACGAGAAGTCGGACCCAGTGAACCTGCGGCTCATGAAGGAAAAGGTGGATCTCCTGTGGCCCGTCCCGAAGTTGGATGAAACAGCAAACCACCATGTGATCCTACTGTTCAGGGTTCACTGTAGTGTCCCTTGCTGCGCCTTGTATCACTCGCCAATTACTATGCCTGGCTTGGGCGCTGAGTCCATCGATGCATTTGGTTGTGCCGACTGGACATCGCAGAAACGTTGTGCTGAGCAATCTGACATGGGACGTTGTCTGGGTTCCAGTGCCGATGCACGTCCCGACCGGAAGACCCTTGTTTTCGCCGGGAGCCCTGCAGCTCAGGCGCAAGCACGGCATGAGCGACAAAGACATCATGAAGGCAAACCTTTGAACCTTCACTGAGAAGCAGAGGTGGAAACTGCAGACGGAGACAATCGTCGCCTGGAGTGCCTGAACAGAAACCCTAGGTGCTGTCTGCTCGGCCATCTGATAAGGCTAGAGGATCTATCCTGCAAGAGCGCACCCTCCTTTGAAGAAAGAACCCCCCTATGCTATCTGCAAGCACAGGGAAGAGTACAGGGAAGCCAGGGTGTCAGGCGGCACAACGCCCGAGAAGCATCCGAAGGGCCTTGCAGCCCTAAACCCTGCCTCAGCCCCGAGGTGTGCAAGTCCAAACCTACAAAACCCACTGAGCCCGAAACCCAAGCCCTGCCAGGTTAGGGTGCACCCGGGATCTTGCTTTCTGGCCTTGCTGGTTCAGGTTACGAATGTAATATTCGTCAGGTCGGCCTGTCAAGAGCCAAACGTGGGAGTGTGTGGTGTTTTTGGAATGATGATGGCGATAGATTGCGTGCTGCGAGTGGAGCCCCAGATCTTTGCACGGCGCGTGAGGGGTTAGTGCTGGTCTTTCTGCGAGCAGACCTGAGATCAAACGACCCCTAAACCTTTATCCTCACCTTAGTGGTAGCAGTACTTTGTCCTGGAACCTTGGTAGTGATCCGTCGTGAGAGTTGCAGTCCTGTGTGGCCTTACTTTTTGTTTGGCTGTCTTCTTACGATTGACTCGTGCGACGTATCACTTCCCGAAACATCCCGCAATTTAGGCGAGTCCCGTTTTGCGGGGAATCCGAGTTGGGATCCTACGTGGCCTCAACTTACTTTGTGGTGTTCAAGTCAACCCGACTCGGAACCGTCAGTGCGAGAACCTCATCTGGCTGTGTCCGAGTTGCGAGAGTGTTAGGCGTAAGCCCTCAAAAACAAGCCTAAGCCCTTGAGCTCGGAGGTGCTGGACTTAGCAGGCGCCTCGGAACGCTTGGAGGCGGGACTGAGGGATCATGAGGAAGAGGCTTAGGGCCTTAGGGTTGAGGGTTTGGGGGAAAGCCTGTTGACAAAAAGGGTTCAGGGTTGTTGAGGGCTTTTCCTAGCCAGACTTTTGTTGAGATGCCCATACTTGAGTCACACGGTTTTTTAGTGGACCCACGGCAGCCTCAATGACTGATGCATCTCGCAGCCACACAGGGAAGGGTCCATGAACACTTTTCCCCAAACACTTGAGAGTCTTTAAAGTGTCAAAATCACCCGGTTTATGGCGACGCCTCGCCCGGATTGTTCAAGCTGTAAGAGTCGAAAACCCCGAACTCCAAACCCTAAAACGCACAAACACTACCCTAAACCACATCAAACTCAGCCACTTCCCGAAACCCAGGTTGACAACAGCTCGGCAGCCAGGTTCTTGCTGGACAAGCCCGGGCCCCCAAAAAGAGCTTTGTTGGGGGTCTCCAGAAACTTGGGTTTCTTACACTGTAATGTACTACAACCCTTGCAGCCGCCCCAGAAAAATGCCATTTTTCGCCATGCTATTAGCAAGGCCCGCCAGGCCCCCATGACCACGCCTTTGAGGTTGTCCTGGGTTCTAGCTTTCAGCTTGCCCGGTTCACATCTGAAAATCCTTCGTCCTGAGGCCTTGACCCTGAACCGTCAGATGTAGATGGGCAAGGAAGTCGGGGTACTGCATGGCCTTAACTTCTGATGGATGCTTTCACGCCAGACTCCTGTAGCCCGTAGTGATGCACAAAGTGCAAACTTCTGTTGCCGACCCGAACGCATGGACCTCGTCTGGATTGCCCGAGTTGCGAGAGTTTAAACCCTGAACCGCTTCCGACCTGTCCTCGCTTTGTGGAGCGCGGCCTCAGGGCATCGGGCGGCCGCATCGCACGGTGGCGCGCAGGTTTGCAGTTCCTCACGAAGAAGGTGGGCTAAGGGCGATTACGGTTGTGGCCGCCGCAGCATCGTAGCGACTCTGCCTGCAAGGGGCCGGATGCGGCGATCACTTTCCGCTTGCACATGCAGAAGGGCGAGAAGACGCAGGCCTTGCTACGATCTCCTTTACGCAGTGCTCGGGTTTGTTTCAGCTTGACTGGCACATGTATTTTCACCAGAATGATCCATGCTGAGCAAACGCTGGCCACAACGGGTCGTATACGTAGAGGTTTTGAGTTGTGGGTCTGAAGCTCTCTAAAGCCACTTCAAGACATTGAGGATTCCTGGCCTGCCTTGGCCAATATCGTTGTCGTAGTAGTAGTAGTAGTAGTAGTAGGAGGAGGAGGAGGAGGAGGAGGAGGAGTAGGAGTTGGAGGAGCAGTAGGAGTAGGAGGAGTGGGAGTGGGAGTAGTAGGAGTAGGGGTAGGGGTAGGAGTAGGAGTAGGAGTAGGAGTAGGAGTAGGAGGTGGAATGGAGTAGGAGTAGGAGTGGGAGTGCGAGTAGGAGTAGGAGTAGGAGGAGTAGGGGGAGCAGGAGGAGTAGGAGGAGGAGGAGTAGGAGGAGTAGGAGGAGTAGGAGGAGTAGGAGGAGTAGGAGGAGTAGGAGTAGGAGGAGTAGGAGTAGGAGTAGGAGTCGGAGTAGGAGTACGAGTACGAGTACGAATAGCAGTAGCAGGAGCAGTTGCAGGAGCAGTAGCAGCAGCAGTAGCAGAAGCAGTAGCAGTAGCAGTAGGAGTCGTCGTCGTCGCCGGAGCCGGAGAGCTACTCGCAACAGTAGCAGAAGAAGAGCAGCATGGCCAAACGAGGAATCGTAGATGGTAGGAATCACCTCTCAAAGCCTTTCAGGCTTTGGGCGAATATCAGCGGCAGCTCCGGGACAGCTTCTGGTTTGGGAGAAGAGCTCTTGGTGTTTCGGGTTCGGGGTTTGACAGCCTGTTGGGCTGTGAGGCTTGCCCGAGGCGTTTGACTCGGGGGCCCTTGGGGGGGTTTTTCAGTTGTCTTGGGGTTTTGCTGCGATTGCGAAGCTGTTACGGTTCTGTATTGCGGCGTTGAGGACCTCTTAGGCTTGGCCAAAGCTATTCTCAACTCTGCCTGCCTTTTGACAGAAGCGGGACTGCCCCTGCTCCTTTCCCCGGAGCACAGCAAAGACAGAAGCGTCAAGTCCGAAGCATCGAACTGAGACGAAGTGGTGGGGGAAGAGGAGGTGCGCATTTCAAGGATTAGTGGTATCCATGTCATGATGAAAGCACTGGAGCCCTCTCTCAATCATGGAGTCACAACACTGTGAAACAAAATCTCGTGGATCAGGAGAGTGTTGCACGGCACTCGTGGCGATCTCTCCAATTACCGCTACCTAGAGCTGAATTCGCTGGTGGAAGGGTTGGGAGGAGTAGTGTCGAAGTACCAGCCGGAGAATGACAATGATAGTGTGGGCAGAAACAGGATTTCTGCGAAACATGAGGGCGAATCGTCCTGTTTTCATCTCACATGCTGCTGCCTCCACTGGCGGCCTCTGGAGGACCTCGAGAACCTTCCGGAGATGACGGCTTATGAGACGGTGGCATCCTCGAATTGTAGACATCGAACCGAAGGGGAGGACACACTTATCGAGACCTTTCTGGGAGCATCCGCTTGCAATTGCACTAGATGTTTCTGTGCGCTATCTTGCAACGAAGCGCCGGGCCCGATACAATGTGCGATAAGGTGCAACTTGCTGGAACAGACATCTTGATTCGCATCCGGCCTCCCAGCTGGAAAGTCTGACGGGGCTGGGGCTTTGCGCTTGTGAGTTCTGGGGCCTGGACCCCGAATCAGCTAGCCAAATCGCATGGGCAAGCTTGGATTTCGGTTTCTCCTGAACGCCGTGGTTTTACCTCTCGATGCTACAACTTCTCAGAGCGCAGGCGTGGTCCAGCATGACTACTCGTACAATATATACACCAGGTCTCCCTGGACTCATGCTTATTCCGATTCGCATCCCGTGTTCATTTCGTTACCCGACACAGACCCGTATTCCAGGCTTCAGCTGCGATTCCTCGCCAAGGCCGTGCTCAGGGCACTAACCACAAAAGCTATGGGACCCATGGGAAATGGCGTGCGTGAGTGTGTTTTCTCTGACGTGCTCGTGGCTGTCTTCCTTGATTTTGGTCATGCTTGTGTGTAAAGCCATGTAAGTGTGGAGCTTGCCTCCCTCCACCAGCAGACACCAACGATGCCCCAAAGAGTGGACACTTCAATGGCCCGTGGTTTGCTGTGGTTGCACAGGCATCGGCAAATTGTAGGATAATGCAGCCCTCCATTCCAACCGTCACCCCCGAATGCGAGCCTGTTGCAGTCCGCCATATCCCGCGCACCTGTCGCAGCTGGCGTGCAAATATTGTCATGGTTGGGGATCGTTCGGAGTTATGGAACTATCTCGGGCATCACAGGTGTGGCAGTGTATGCGGTGTGGATGCAGGCTAAGCAGGTTCAACGAAGTCCGAATGAGAGAAGCATGCATCGCAATGATTATCACAATCACAGACTGGCTAGGTACCAGCAATTGCTGAAGCAAGACCAAGAAGTGGCAGCAGTAGCATAGCTGTAGTGGTAGCCGTAGCGGTGCGGTAGTGGGCATTAGTCACAGTGGTCAAGAAGAAGAAGTAGTAGTAGTAGCAGCAATAATTGTAGTAGGTGGTATAGTAGCAGTAGCAGTAGTAGTAGTAGTCGTAGTCGTAGCTCGTGAGTAGAAGTAGGAGTAGTAGTAAGAGTACGTAGTAGTTAGTAACTAGTAACTAGTAGTGAGCAGTGAGTAGTAGCAAAGTCGTATGTCTTAGCGTGTGAGCAATATGAGTAGTATGAAGGTAATTTTCAGTGTCCATTAAGTAAGTAGCAAGGAGTTAGTAGCCAGTAGCACGCAGCAAGTAGTAGGTGTAGTCCCCGTGGTTGTGCCATGGCAGAAATGTTGCTATGCTCCTTATTTCTTTGCAATAGCAGCAGCATCAACAGCATTAGTCACTGTGGTCATAGCTGAGTGACCAATGGTAGGAAACTACCGGAAACTGTGCTGGAAGCGCTCGCGCCTGAGGAGAGGAAACGGACATACCAGATGGATGCTTGGCTGGTACGATGCTTTGGTTGGGAGCCAGGTCAGATGGAGGGCGCGGATGCTTCGGTCTGAGGATTCATGACGACATACCCTTGCTTGGTGATGTGTGTTGCGCGTAGAGTTCGGAGGAACAAAGCCGAGGGCAGGATTTCGTAGACATGGGTGTCTCTAGCTATGGCCGCATCCAAGGCCTCTAACTTCCAAATCTCACATCCTGACCAATGCAAGTCTAGCAAGGAGAGGATGGAGAAGGTCAGTGTGTGATGGACATCTGATGGGATGCAATCGCACGAGGCCGTTGAGTTTGGCACCGTGCCTTCCAAGGCTTTGAATTGACCTCAATTCGAAGCGTGGGTTTAGGGTGCCGGTAGAGTGTCCGGATCAGACTCGAAACATGAAAGCTGATTTGCAGGGAGGTATCATGCTTTCCTCGGGGATGACTCGGCCACGGTTTAAGGTTTCACGCGAGAGCGCGTCTTGGGATCGGCTCGGACATAGCCCGTCGCACCCAGGATCGTGCCGTAGCAAGGGCCCCGTCTTTTGCGGTGCAGGGCCCAGGAAAGATAAAAATGTCAATATATATATATATATATATATGTATCAATCTTGAGCAAGGAAAGGCATAGTTTGTCAGGCCAGCCGTAAAGTTAATCCTTGTGTAAGGCTGCCTGGATCTGTTTAAGTCAGATCATGCAGTAGACGTTGCGGAGGAGCAGGAAGTCCTTATAAAGCCAAAGGTAGGCCGCAAAGGGGCCCTGCATCGCATGCTTTACAGTTCTGCAGCCATCGTGTCAGAACAGGGCCACCTGGCACATTTAGATGACCAGATTGTTGCTGTCGATTATGTTGTCCAACGGCTTGTCGTGTTTAGCATGTCACAGTTGCAGCATCCCTAGGCATGCGCAACTGTGACCGCCTTTCGAAGTCAACCAATCAATCAACAGTCAAGCAAAATCTCCTTTGAGTGCACTCCAACATTGAGTCATGACAGCGGACGAGCAGATGCTTGTCTCGCGAAGCGCCAGGTTACCTGAGACGTATGTGCGTTTTTTTTTTTGGTGTGTGTGTCAGTGGGTTCTGTTGGCGCCTCTCTCTCTCTCTGTGTTTGTTCTGTTCGCGCATGCGTGGAGTTGGGGTTTGTTTTATTGCATCCATTGCGCCCCTGACTGAGCCAGAGGTGCGTGGGGATTTGCCTGCGACGCTGCTGCCTGCTTGCAGAGGGGCGTTGAAAAGCTGGAAACTGAGGGTTTCACGTTGTTAGGCTTTCTCTGTGCGAAGCCCTGATCTGAGACGAGACGTGCATTTCAGGCACCAGATTTCAACTCCTGCCGCCAACATCGTAGGGTTGTTGTGGCAACAGGCACCGAGCGGAACTTTTTGGGAGCTGCTGGCAATCCGTCGTTTCGATGGGCGGCAAAGGCAGCACGTGCAGCTGAAGGAAACAATCATGCAATAAGCTACAGTGTAAACATGTGTAAACCTCACGTCCGGACAGATGCCGAAGGTAAAACTCCGCCGCCGTTAGGCGCCCCCTGTCGCACCGAGTGGTGCTGCCAAGCAGCACGTACTGAGGTGTGCAGTGGGATGGAACCCGGGGATCTGAAATACTGTTTCGACTCCGTACCCCCGAAACCAGACCATGACCAGAAGAACACATCAACGACTGCAGTGCCAATCACGACCGCAACTACAATTGCAACGACAACCACAATTACAACTGCAAGTGCACGCTCGAGACGACTGCTGCTGACGACTGGTAACTGACTCTTGAACCGCCACCACTGCCACTATTTCGGCTATTGCTACAACTTCCCCGTCAGTTCTTGTGTTGCTCCTTTCCTGCGACAGCAGCAGCGACAGCAAGCGCACTACAGACGAGCTTCACAGGCCGTTCCAGGAACTCTAGGTTTGCTGTGATTTTTTTCGGGGGGTTCGTTGCACCAGTCTCCTTCCCCTCCAGAACCAGAACAGACCTGCCACCAAAGCTGCGTGCCGCTAGTTGTTTTAGGATGAATGAGGATTCTAGGCTTGAGATGGAAATTTCAGACTCCCTTTGCGCAGTATTTGTTGCTGCCTGGGGGGCGCAGCCCAAAACACCCAGGCTGCCACTTCAATGGCATTTTGTACGTCTGTCCGCGGAGGGAAAAGCAGGATCGTGTTACCTGTCAGAGTTCGGGACGGCAAGGCTTTGGCTAGGCATGCATGGGGATGCTGACTTGCATTGGGCCCGCAACTTCCGCCTTAAAACGCTTCGCAGTGCCACTTGGGCGAAACGAAAATGTGTAAGGGAAGTCTAGGTGGAGTTGGGAGGCCGTTGCCCAAGACAAAGCCTCGCCAAGCCGCAGCTGACAGGCGGGATCCCACGTGTGAACACGCTCATGGCGCAGAAGTACTACGAGCTCAGAGCTTGGCTTAAGGAGTCGACTTCGAAGGAGAACCGCAGGGGGAACAACAGAAGGACGCGCGACGGCAATAGTGTTGTACACTGCATTCACTTTTGTTGGTTTTCACCAGAAGATACCAAAAAATTAATCAGCATAGCAGTAGTCCAGTGCACGCGCATCAACGGCAATGGATGGTACGAGTGAGTACAGGTGTGAAGAGGGTTGGCACCTTTACCAGCAGAGTTCACTTCATGAGCCGTCGTTGCAGTTGTTTTGGTCGCGACAGAGAGGGAGAGTGTGTGTGTGGGGACACAACATAACAGCACTCGTTAACACGGTAGACTGATTAAATGGGCAGACGGTTGGCTAGAGGTAGCACGTCTCAGAGGCTTCTTGCATGTTCGGCAGTCTTTCCAGTGTAGTTAGACCGCAGGCTCCGCCTTGCATTTTCCTACCTTTTCAGGGTGTTCCGTTGTGTTGCCAGGGATCCGGTCCGGGAAGCAGGAAATGGATGCCGTTATATCATGTTCTGCTTGCATGTGCTGTGAGGGCCGCCCTGTTGAGATGGTTTCATTCGTCAGTCTGCATGTTCTGCATGTGTTAACACCACATGCCCACACGCAAGTGAGGCCAAGGGGATGCCAAACGGACCTCAGAAAACTGATTGTTTGCAAGCGGTTGGAGTCCAAATCCTACTTCGCAGAAAAGCAGCACATATCATAGATGGAAGCAACAGTGACATCAACAGAGGCGGCGCAAAGACGGAGTTCTTTGACACTTTGAGGACAGGAGTGTGCCAACGAGTAGTTTCGGAAGTAAGTAAGGAAACATCGGACTTTCAGATGTGCTTCCGACATCTTGGCAACGCCAACGTTAAAAAACAACGTATTTGGCGGAAAGTCCCGCATGGGACCTGCTTTGCACGTGTTTCCATGGCCCAGATCCGCAGCTGTTTTCGGCTCGTTGCCCATGCTGGAGGGACGGTGCCGCAGCGCAAGAAGGTGCGACACAGGGCTTTGTGGGAGCAGGCTTCTAATTGATGAGTTTGGTGCTTCGTTGGTTCGTCCTTTTCTGTTCTAGCCATGGCTCTCTGCGGCGTAGTTTTGTGGACGGTCTTCCCCATGCGCTAACACCTCTTGGCCATTATCCACTACACCCTCCGCAATCCAATTTAGATGCACTCGTGATATTCTTGGGAGGAGATGATGCCCATCCCAAAGCTCGACCTCTCTGCGCTCTTCGGAACGCATGACTTTCAGAGGGTTATTCAGTCGGAATACGCCGCTTTGGGCTGACCGCGAGCGGTGTCTGTGCCCTGAATCATTCTGAGCCTTTGAAGATTTCTGCATGCACCTCGTTGGCAACCCAAAACTGCAGCAGCCAACATGCATCTCAGGAATGCGAGCAACGGAGCTCGGAAACCCTTCGGAACGCCCGAGAATCTCGGATGCTGTTTGCCAGTTTCGGGGGCTGGGGCAGATCTAGCGTTCGGCATCCGACTAGTGTGAGGCTGCTACTGTGGCCCCTCGCCCTCCATTCCTTCGGTACAAGTACTCAGAAGTCGCACCCGGTGCCAAAATTTAAAACCCGTGCCGTCTTAGGAGGAAACCAGTTCCGGTCTCTGCTCGGACACGCATCGCCACTGCGGGCAAAGTGTCGCAGATGACGAAGGCCGCTATGGGTGTTTCGGGCGTTCCCTTTGATAAACCGTCAGGTTTGAGGGCGCAGCAGCTAGACAGTTCGGTTTGTTCACGGTGCGGCTTGTGTGCTTGTACCCGCCACCGGCAGCCGCGTGCAACTACCCGCCCAGTGTAAAGAGCAGCTGGTGGGCAAGCATAGGGTTGTAATAATCGTGCTCACCGCGTCGAAGATCGCCATGAAGTCGAACCACTAGTGACACTAGTGCAGTAACTCAATTGAGGAGGGTAAGTAATGATAAGCGCATACAGAAAGAGACTCCACACCGCTAGTTGCGGCGGAAGGAAAAATCGTTCTCAACAACCAAGGCAACCAAATCCTGAAACTTCTCTCTAGGTCTTCCAGCGTGGCGCCTCGGCCCCGAAAGTGGACAGCGACAGTGAGAGCGACAGCCAAAGTGATGAGGAGCGCAGCGGCAAGGAGCGGCCTCGGGTCCCCGAGCCCGAAACCCTGAAAACCCAACATTCACTCGTTCGAGGGTCCAGTTCTTGACGGGAGCTTTTGGCCTTGGAGCTTTTGGGGCTGGCTGGGACTCGCAAGGCGTCTTCTTTGCCTCAGCTCCAAGTGAGTTGAGGGTCGGGGGAGCAGTCCGAACCGATTTGGACTCTGGCAGACCAGGGTGCAAGATGGCAGCCTGCGCAAGAATTGCGAACCTCCAGCGCAGAGCCAAGAGCAACCAAGTGTTTCCAGGACCACCCACAGCCGGGGCAGCCGCAGCGCCTCGTCGTGCCCCCGCTGCCGCCGTTGCTGGACGGCCACTGCAGCGGCATTGGAGTTCGCTCCAGGGCTTTCGAGGCTTCGTCACCTCGTCTCTGCGGGGATGCAAGTTCGAACAGCGGAACGAACCCGGCGACACCGCAAGCTCGATGTATCTCGATGTTACAGTGACGGAAATCGAGTCCAGTTTCGTCGCGATAAGTCCACGCCTTGGTGTCTCGCTTCGGCATGGTCTTAGTTCAGGCTGCGGAGCGGTAGTTTGAAGACTGATCACATCTGTTGTGTCCCTTGCCTGGCTGTGGCGAAGTCCGAAGCACAGTGAAACCTAAAGCTCGACTCAGCCACGCTGCATGAGCCCAACCCATGGAAAGCTCTTGTTCCGAAGTCTTGACCAACTGAGAACCCTGCATTGCACCAGACATTTGAGGTTCAAAGCATCTGAGCGATCAGGATTCAGACGTAGACGTTTTCCTCGCAGACATGGCCAGGTGGGTCTACAACTTCGGCGATGGCGAGGCCGACGGCCGAGCGGAGTTGAAGAATCTCCTTGGTGGCAAGGGCGCCAACCTTGCGGAAATGGCTTCCATCGGGCTGCCCGTGCCACCCAATTTCACCCTTACGACAGAGGTCTGCGCGCACTTCTATCAGAATGGTTGCAACTATCCTAAGGAGCTCAACAAGCAGGTCGAGGAGGCACTGGCTTTGGTCCAGCAGCGCACCGGCCGTGTTTTTGGCGACTCCACCAACCCACTTTTGGTCTCAGTCCGCTCGGGGGCACGCGCGTCCATGCCAGGAATGATGGATACGGTGCTCAACCTGGGCTTGAACGATCAGACGGTGGAAGCTTTGGCAAAGAAATCGGGTGACCGGCGCTTTGCCTTCGACAGCTACAGGCGCTTCGTGCAGATGTACTCGGACGTTGTTTTGGGCATCGAGATCAGCCACTTTGAGAAGCACTTGGAGCGTGCGAAGGAGAAGCGCGGTGTGAAGCAGGACTGCGAGCTGCCTGCTGAGGACTTGGAGAAGTTGGTGAAATCGTACAAAGCTGTAGTGCAGTTGGAGCTGGGCGAGGATTTCCCCGAAGATCCGAAAGCCCAGTTATGGGGTGCTATCGGTGCTGTCTTCAACTCCTGGATGAACCAGCGAGCCAAGACGTACAGGCAGCTGCACGACATTCCGGAGTGGTGGGGCACCGCTGTGAACGTCCAAGCCATGGTCTTCGGCAACATGGGCAGCGACTGTGCCACAGGCGTTGCCTTTACTCGTGACCCCTCCACGGGAACCAACGAATTCTACGGTGAGTTCTTGGTGAATGCCCAGGGTGAAGATGTGGTTGCCGGAATCCGCACACCGCAAGAGTTGACTATCAAAGCCCGCAAGTCCCATGGTTCGGATCTGCCCTCTTTGGAAAAGGTGATGCCACAGATTTTCAAGGAGCTGCTGTCGGTGCGGAGCCAGCTGGAGACCCACTACAAGGACGTCCCCGCAAACAACTTGATTTCCTCTCCCTCCTATAAAGCTGGCAGAGCCAGAGAATCCTAATAAATAGAATCATTTGGGTCCTTGCTAAGTAGGAGGGAAAATAGATACAATTATTAGGTTTTGCTGCATGTCTTTGAGAGGACATGCACGATATTGAGTTCACAATACAGCAAGGCAAACTCTACATGCTGCAGACGCGCAACGGAAAGCGCACGGCTCCAGCTGCACTCAAGATTGCCGTTGAAATGGCCCAAGAAGGCTTGATCTCCAAGCAGCAAGCTATCCTTAGCTTGAAGCCTGACTTGGTAGATCAGCTGCTTCACCCCACGCTGGACCCGAAGGCTAAGAAGGATGTCATCGCCAAGGGCCTTCCTGCCTCTCCCGGTGCTGCTGGCGGCAAGGTTGCTTTGCTGGAGTACACTTTGGTTTCCACCTTTACCATGGATCATCAAGAGCTCTTTTCCAGGCCTTGTTTTGCTTTCCGCATGTTCATAACCTGGCTTGTTCAGGTTGTCTTCTCTGCTGACGAAGCAGTGCGACGGTGCAAGGATGGCGAGAAGGTCATCTTGGTTCGCATCGAGACCAGTCCCGACGATATCCACGGCTTGCACGCAGCTGAGGGAGATCTGACCACCCGAGGCCGATTCGATCTGGCGGCCTAGAACCCCTAAACCCTACGCCCTACACCTTAATTAGCATCCCTAGAGTAGTCTTCCCTGTGTCTTCTTAGAGCAGCCTTAAGTCCAATAGGTTGTGGGTGCTGGCAGGTGGCATGACAAGCCATGCTGCGGTGGTCGCCCGCGGGATGGGCCGACCCTGTGTGGCGGGTGCGGGTGCGATCACCGTGGACTATACTGCAGCGAAGCTCACCGTGGGTGCGGTCACGGTTGCAGAGGGGCAGATCCTCACTATTGATGGAAGTACAGGAGAGGTCATTGTTGGCGAAGTGCCAACCGTGCCTCCACAGCTGTCTGGATCCTTCGGGACCATCATGGAGTGGGCGGATGAGTTCCGGGACATGAAGGTACCAAGCTGAGCCATTATATTGCTATTAGTATTATTAGTGTTGAAATGGCGTCAGTTTGAGAGCCTCTGAGAAACCTGCTTGTACGCGGCTCTACTTGAGGTCCGTGCCAACGCAGAGACGCCAGCCGATGCTCGACAAGCCAAGGAGTTCGGCGCAGAGGGCATCGGTCTTGTGAGGACGGAGCACATGTTCTTCGAAGGTCAGCGCATTGTGGCCATGAGGCAGATGATCTTGGCCACGGATGAGAGCGATCGGCGGCAGGCGCTGGAGAAGCTCTTGGTCATGCAGCGCGAAGATATCACCGAATTGTTCCAGATTATGGACGGAATGCCCGTGACGGTCCGCTTGCTGGATCCTCCGCTGCACGAGTTCATCCCGCTTCTGGGCCTTTGAAGAGAATCATTCTGGGAAATAATCTGGGCTGCACGTGCCATAGACTAGACAACCAGGAGCTTCTGTTTCACACGGAAGCGGAAATGGCACTGGTGGCGAAAGCTGCAGGCGTTCCGCTGGATCGGGTGCGCAGGCGCGCTGCAGAGCTGCAGGAGGCCAACCCCATGCTGGGCCATCGTGGCTGCCGACTGGCCATCACCTATCCGGAGATCTGCGAGATGCAGGCGCGAGCCATCTTCGAAGCCGCAGCCGAGGTCGGCCGAAGCTCCAAGAAGCTGCCAGTGGCAGAGGTCATGGTGCCACTTGTGGCAACCACCGAAGAGCTGAAGCTGCTGAAGGGAGTCATTGAGAAGACTGCAGATGCGGTGAATAAGGAACAAGGAATCACCTTCAGCTACAAGGTGGGCACCATGATCGAGCTCCCTCGCGCAGCTTTCCAGGCTGGAAAGTTGGCAGAAACGGCGGAGTTCTTCAGCTTTGGCACCAATGACCTGACGCCAACCACCTACGGCTTGAGCCGCGATGATGCCGGATCATTCTTGCCTGAGTACAAGGCCAAGGGAATCGTGGAGACGGATCCCTTCGTGTCCCTTGATCCCGACGGCGTCGGCGAGCTGATCACCATGGCAGTGGAGCGCGGTCGCAGCACCAGGCCCCAGATGAAGATGGGCATCTGTGGCGAGCATGGTGGCGACCCTGCCTCCATCGAGGTCTGCGAGCGCATCGGCCTGGATTATGTGAGCTGCTCACCGTTTCGCGTGCCAGTTGCCCGACTGGCCGCCGCTCAGTCTGCCTTGAAGATCAAGGGTCAGCAGGCCAAGCAAAGCTCCACAAAGGCCACCAAGCCCCGGGTACAAAACTTCGGGCCTTGGTGAGTCGACAAACTTCGACAACCGCCCATGGCTTTCCTTTGATTTACTTGGGGCATGGAGCAACGACGAGGAAACGCTTGTCGAATGATTGTCAGTTGCACACTGCACGTTTTGGTGGGCGGTGTGGTGGCAGGGCTGGCTCGATCTCAAAAATCATGTGAATGAAATCGGGTCGGTTGGGGTTGTGTCAAGTTATTGGCTCAGCGGTTTCACCAGCCTTGCTTGCACCAGAGTGCTCGCGATTTTGAGTTTTGGCTTCAGCTATGCTTCAGCTTTAAGATTCTTTAAAGTAGTTTCAGGACAGAATGTACGTGGCCGAGAGGAATTCCGATATGGAAAGCTATGTGGCCAAGAGTTTAAACTTTAGCCAAGTGACCGCACCCTGTTTGAATGGTCGCTGTAACTTGTACAGCGCTGACTTTGCACGGAGCACCAGCTGCCGCCGCGAGAAACTGGGCGTGCTCTCTTGATTTTTGTTGCCAGTCTTTCGACATGTAAAGAGATATGATATACTTCTATGCTAGGTTTTAACTCTATTGCATTTGATATATGGTGCTGCTCCTTTTTTCTATACTGTACTATATTAGACGATCTTATATTCGAAGTTATGTATTGTTTGTATATTATGTTGTATTGTATGGTTTGTAGTGTGGTGTCATTTTATGCTATATTATGTTATGGTATGTTGTATTGTAATGTGGTGTTTTACCTTGATGTAGCCTGATCTTATCTTAGATTACATTATGTTACTCTAAAAAATGACATATTATCAGCACGAGGAGTGATATGATCTGGAGCCAGTCTGCAGCTCTGCCCGGTCTCGGAACTCGCTTTGGGCTATAGTATGGCCTTGGCCTAGGCGACATCTAGCATCGTAGTTGGTTGAATCGAATACCGCCAGAAGACCGGAAAGCACAAAGCCGGAAGTGTGTGAAGTGGAAGCCTGCAAACCCCGCAACGCATCCATGGTAACTTTTCGGATCTTTCCATACGTGCTCGAAGCCCTTTAGCCTCACTGAACCACTGAACATCAGCTGCTGGTGCCGACCAGTCAAAGTACTCCGAACCAGAGATCTCGTCAGGCTTGCCCGAGTTGCGAGAGCGTAAGTTCGAACATCCCCGATTCTGAGGAAAGTGTGGCCAAACTGCGAAGCCGCTGCCACCTCGCTTGGATTGCGTACACGAGGAGAACGCTGGATGGCTTTGTGGATTTTTATATTCTAGCATCTCACAGCCAGCGTATCAAGCATCTATAACTGCATCTGTTCAAGCCTCTTGGTTTGTCGTGAGTTCTGTTCTGGTTATTAGCTATGTCACCATATGACAGTAGACTGTGCATTCATGTGTCCATGATTGTCCATATCACTCAATCTTGGCTTCAAGACTGCAGATCGTTTATCGGCTTAGGCGTTCCGGGTTCATAGTAGCGCCATGTGACTTCGTCTGTATGCTTTGCCATGCCCTTTGTGGCCAGGGGCATTCCTAGTCGACTGGCATTCCCGCTTTTGCACCAGCTCCGGCTAGACATGCGAGCACAGAGCTTTGCTTCAGTGTTGCTCGATGGCAAGTCTCGGAAAGAATCCAAGCGTGAGGACTCCATGCTTTCCGGCGACCTGCTAAGCTCCAGCGATGATGAGGAGACCCTGCTTGCTGCATTGGAGATCCCCATGCTGCGTCGGTAGGAAGTGGTGAGAACGGAGTCTGCAGGACGACGAGGAGCTTCTGATCGAAAGCTGCTCCACCTGCACTGGGTCACTGGGGTTAGGACCTAGAATGGAGGTTTGAGGCCACGCTCAGAGGACGCCCAGTGCCGCAAGCAGTAGTATTGTTACCATCTCCACATCATCACATTAAAGCCCGGAGCAGCACAGTCTTCAACATCATTTCGCCATCACCCACCATCACAACAGAAGTGCCATCATCGTCTTCATCACCACTGTCGTCGTCTGCAGGACCTTGGTGGTCACATCCAAGCAGCCTTAGCATTGAATGCCACATCCGGGAGCATTGGGCTTCGAACGCAATCCAAGGCGTAGAGCATCCGGAGCAGATGTCCTGTCGCTCAACCCTGGCTGCCCGGCAGCAGCCGTCGAGTTGCCCGTTCTTTAGGGCAGGTTTACGTGAAGAAGACATTGGAGACATTCACCCCTGTTTAGCCCGGACATTGACCCAGGTCCCCTTGAGCGAGCGCAGCGTCCTGAAGTCAGAGGCCCTGAGTTCGCCATACTGTCGGGATCGTGGTGTTGCAATTCTGGGGACGGCCGTTGAGGGCGGAAAGTCGACACGCCCGCACTCACCCACATGGGTCCATCTCCGTTAGGGTCTCCAGAGGCTTGGAAGAAAGAGGGGTCTTTCTTTCGGAACACGAAGATTTTCCTCGAGCACCCAGGTTTTTGTTAAACCTTCGGAACCAAAGTCCATCAAAGGATCCGAAAGGAGCCGAAGTTCCACAGGCAGCCACCCACATTTCGATGGAGCTTACCGCCATGTCCAAGGGTAGTCGTGCCTTGAAGCAAGGATGCTCGTGGTTCGTACAGGGTCTGTACCTGGATGTGCGGGATTCGTTGATTTTAAATAGGGTGTCATAATGTTGAAATGGCAGCACTTATGTCAAGCTCGCTAGGTTTGAGGGTCTTTGGGCGGTCAGTAGCACTGCAGCCAGGGGCTGCTGTCGAGCCCTTTGTAAAGGAGGGCTTGGATTTCAAGTCATCGCCCTAAGTCTGAATGTCGTCAATGCTGCATGTAAACAGCATTTCATCTCCATGTAGACAATCTCGACGACCTTCACCATGCACTTCAGCCATTGTTAACATCGAGTCATCGGGCCGTGTGCGTGGAGAAGGACAGCTAAAGCTCCGACCCGGCCACAGCTGGAGACGGGCATTTAGAAGAACAAAATCCAAGCTGAAGCAGGCTGAGAGTGTCATCGGGCTGATGTGCAACGTGGGCAGACTCGACGCGTGAGACTAGCTGACACGATTTGTGAGAGCTGTGGTGCAACAGAGGCATGAGCCAAGTTCTTTCCGTTGCAGGCTTCGTTGTTCGCGACACCTGACAGTTTATGACAGCTTTGCATCCGGATCTGCTTTCAGTCCGGCAAGACCGGCGACCTTGCAAGCGGCGCCAGCAGTGCGTCTGGCTGTTACGGACCTAGGTGAACTGCGTCAAGCATGCCCAACTCTGCGACCAAGGAAGCGGCAAAGATCATGGACGCCTTACAATCGGAAACCCGTGCGCCATATTGCACATTGCAGGATACTTGCCGTGCCACCGTTGGCCGATCAATTGGTCGACCGTGTTGGGATTTGCAGAAAGAACGTTATTGGTGTAGACCCACAGAGCCGCTGCGTCGACATGTTCCTGAGCAGGGAACGATGAAGGGGCCCGCGCTGTTCACCCATCTTGTGGTCCTGGCCGATCAGGGCTAGGAGTAGGAGATCCGTCTTTTGGGCTCGTTCGGGGGATGGATCGCCTAGGTTGCGAGCCCGAGCCCAGTGTTGCGACCTTCACCAGTCTCATCTGCAACACTTCTGCAACGAAGTGTGCCCCATCGAAGCTGAACGCATGTGCAGAAAGCAGATTCATCATGGCACAAGCGGCTTAGGCCTTGGCCGCCAAGGCCGAGCAAAACTTCCACATCTCTCCGTCCGTGGAATTCAGAACTTGCCAGAACCCCTCTAATCCGTACAGATCCCTGCAGCCTGTAGATGAGACCTTGAAAGCAGGGTCGAGCAGCTTTTGAAATGACACTTCGAAGACGTCCCGCCGAGGTTGTCTTAGCGTCGGCGGCCTTGGGGCACTCACAGGAGGACCGCGCAGAAGTTCTGCATGTGGACACCCGTGCAGCGCAAGTAACAGCGGACCCCTACCTGAGCTGAGTGGAACGTGAACTCTGGCTGGTAGTCAGTAAGGCAGTAAGGCTGGTGGCTTCGGGGCCCATCCAAAGCTTTCGTTTTGGTGTTGCGAGGCGCAGGCGGTGCCGTGGTGGGCATGCTGTCAGGCCGGTTTGCTAGTTGTGACCCGAGCATGGATAGGTGCGACAGAAAAATTTCGATTTCAGGCTGGGTTGTTAACGGGGATTTCCCGAAGGAGGGGGAGCCAACGCCTCCACGTTTAGCGGCTTAGCGGTGCCTGCTGATCTCCTCAAGCCTGCAAGAGCTTCACCTTTACTTATCTTCTGTTTCTTGGTGCTTGTGGGACTTGCCACTAGTCAGTACTGCTGGGCCTGTACCACCACTTCAGCACTCTTGCCGATTGGGGTGTTTCTTGTGCGCGACCTATCAGGCATCATTCCAGCACCTCTCACTTTCGGCCTCTCCGTGCCCATCAATGCGGGCATCGGCAGCATTAGCGGCATGATCTTCGGGACTGCCGGAGGACAGATTCATCAAGGGGCGCACAGAGACACCGCTCTCTTTCCAGAACCAGTGTTTTAAGAAGTCCTCTCTGCGCCTGTGCTGGATGATGGTGTGTTTTTCATTCATCCGAGTCTGCGTGCCCGGTGAAGAGAACGCCATAGAACGCCAGGGCATGGCTTTGGTCGAACATGTAGCAGGTACGGCACGTTGCATTGCACCCGCTGCACTCCGCTGCACTTGCGCTTTTACTCGGGCCAGTTCTCTGTTTCAGACCTTGTTCATGCATGATGTTCTAGCGGGAGCAGAAAGCCTTGACTGACGAGGTTAGCAAGAAAGCATCGCACTTAAGGCAGCCTGTCCAAGACTCCGAGAGGGTGCGTACTTCTACTTCGCAACATGATAAACAGGAAGGCTCAGGTCTGGGCCTAAATCAGACGAATACAGCCTCCTGAAGGCAATCCCTAAGTCCGCAACCAAAGTTATGAGAGTCGAGATGCTAGATGCCTGACAAGCGGCCTTCAAATCCCCAAAGACTCCATCACTTGGAGCCTGGTCTGATGAGATCATCTTCGTGGGTCACCTGGCAAGCTTTAAACGTTTTGGGCTACATCTATATGTGTGTATATATATATATATAGAAATATAATATACCCAAAGCGCAATGATAGGTGTTGCTTAAATTCACGAAAAGCGTCAACCAAAGCCTCGCGAAACGAAAGCTGCCACGTACATCGCTTCACACCTGCTGGACTGCCTCCAGACTTGCAGCAAAACAAAGCGCAAAACGCTACACATTGAACGCTGCACCATACTATGCTGGGGGAGGACTTCTCTGCCAATCCCTGGACGTCCTGTCGATCGAGGCCTCCGCTCAAGATACTACCAAATAACAAGCTCAATCGAAGTTCCAGGGCTTACGTAAGGTTCAGGGTGCCCCTCCGCTGATGAAGCAACCTCAGTGCGCCAAGTTATCCTCAAACCTGTCTTCCTTGAGCCATCGAACCTGAAGCCATTGAACCCGCACCCGCCGGATCCAATTTGTCCAGGCCCAATCTCGAGTTGTTCGTCCTCGGTAACTTGAACTCTAAAAACCCACGAAGACCGGACCAGCTGTCTTGCCGCGGGTGACAGTCCGAGCACAACAGCCTGCAGGAGGTCAAAGCTCCACCCTAAACCCCAAACTGACGGTTACAAAAGGTCCTTATAGCTTTGCGGAGAGCCTCCTACTGAGTCCTTCGTGGCCTTACCGTTTGTTGTGCTGTCTTTCCCCGCAGTATGAGGCTTCCCGCGGCCTTTCAATGTAAAGGCTCCTTTCTGTGCATCCCCTTAGGCCAGTCCTCCGTGGCACCGCCTTCTGTTAACAGCTGTCTTTCGAGGGTCTCTGGGAGTGCACTGTAGTCAACCGACCTGCCGAACACGAACCTCGTCTGGATGCGTCCGAGTTGCGAGAGCGTAAACCCCAAACTGAACCCCAAAGCATTGGAGGAAGCACGCTGGCTTCCGTATCTCTTTGTGAACCGTGGCCCCCCAAGCCCTGGCTACACCTAGAACTATTTCAGAGAATCCCAGGCTTCACACTCCTAGCTAGCCTAGATAGCGAAAGAGACCAAAAAACCCTAATGTAGTTTGCGATGCGTGAGGCAAACTGCGCTGCTGTCTGCCCCCCCACAAGCCACACAGCGGTGATAAAGCCTGCACGCGAAGGCGGTCGAAGGCCCGTCCCAGGAGGACCTGATACGAGGCGAGCTTTGTACAGAACTTTTGGCATTCAAGGTGTAGGGCTTCGGTTTTTGCAGGCGTGGTTTAGAGTTTAGAGATGTTGGGTTTAGAGTGCACAAACGTTTAGGGCTATCGGGTGGAGTTTGATGGAGCTCCTTTCCATTGATTTGGCTTTCGTTACATACGGCTTTGCTCAGTGAGGCCAGACCTGCCTTAACCTCTTGGTTACCTCCTCCGAGATGGACGGCAGGTTCAAGAGTAAGAGAGGGTCCAGCCAGCTTGAGCAGGGGATGGCATCTCCTGAGAAATCACACGCCAGACCTCCTTTGGAGGATCCAAAAAAAGTAGATCCTTTAATATGGGTTCCTTATAAAGTACCCTTAGTAGTATAGGGCCCCTGAGCCGAAATTTCACAGAACCTCGGAAGTGGCGAAGGCCCCGAAACCTTTCGGACGGCGACCTCGAGCAGCGCTCCGGGTCTTCTGGTGAAGCGCCCGGGGCCGCAGTTTGCATTTTTTGGTTGGGCCTTGGTCTTGTCCTTAGAATTTGTTCATATTTGTTTAGAATTTTAGGTTGAGCGTTTTTGCGTAGGCTTTCGACAGAGGCCGGCATTTATCCGCTGCTTAATGGGCTTTTCGATTGTTTGAGTAAACCCCCCCAAGCACCGTGAATGTAGTTGAGTAGCTGCTAAGTTACGGCGCGCTGATGAGCTCTCCCGTCCCAGGTTCTCCACCGCGGGTGTGAACTCCGACGCGGCTCGGCATCTTGCGAGGGAATTCTGTTCAATGTCTGTTCTGGCGCATGCTTACATTTTGAACTCGTCAGGGTCGTTTGCCTGATTTCGCACCCAAAACGCTATTGTTCCAGAGTCCCACAGTTCACATGCGCTTGCTCGGTCGTGGCAGCGGACAGGACCAAAGCATAATGTCGCACATGCCTCATGCCTCTACTGCAGTTAGAAAGCATTGAAAGGAACCCATGCACGCACCAGAAGATTTGGGGGATCGTTTCGGTCGACTCGTGGCAGGGCAGCACCCGAGGATGCTAGTCCTAGTAGTATGTCCTAGTCCTATGCGTGGCGCCTGGCCTCAGCTTCCGAGGATTCGGAAAGGGCGAGCCCACAGACGGCACGTACTCTGGCTGCGATGTGAAGTCTGTGGAGTAAGGGTTTGCAGCCCATGCCGAATCCCAAGACCCAAACAGTGTGCAGACCCCAGCTAAACACGAACAAAGATAGCGAAGGAGAGCGAGGGCAGGAGATGATGATGATGATGATGATCACAGCGGTTTAGTGGATCCAGGGTTGTGTTGAGGGGCTTACTTTTGCGTTGTTCTCATTTTGTAGCAGCACCTCCTCTGACGCACCGACCAGAGACAGACGGCTGTGGCTTCCTTCAGATTGTGGCGTGAAGGAGAAGCGGCCAGCAATAAACACCCGAACCTGAAACTCGTTAACTTTAGACCCCGAGACCTCGAAATAGAGTAAACTAGAATCGAGGATCGTTTGGCATTCTTTAGGCAGACCCGCAACCATACCAAGACAAGCACAAACTGCCTCCCCCCTTGTCTGCAGGCTCCGACCTGATAGCCTCCTCGACGCTGCGCGGGGGTCTCGCCTTGGGCTCCTTAGGCACCCGAGGGGTGCCTTATTTTGGGGTCCTTATAATAAGGATCCTACTATTTAGGGCATTAGGGTCCCCTATTTTCGGAAACTCCCATGTGGGTAACGGGAGGTAACGTGCGCCAGCCTTCGGGCGTGCAGGTTTATTGACGGCATCCGTCGTTCGGCTGTAAGAAGGCCAGATTTCTTCTGATTGCTCCAGCGAGACTTCCTCACCTGGTAGCATGACTGACTATCTTTCTGGTCCAGAACGGCCTTCGTCTGCTGACTGAGGTTCCTGTTTCTGAAGTCTGATTGTCGGCTTGCACCTCCGCACAGTTTTGCGGCTGTCGTCTTCCTGCTTCCAGCTATTGCTGCGTGTTTAGTCCATGGTCGTTTGCAAAAGTCTACTGCGTGTCTACATCACGGCACGACAGCGAGTGTAGACTCCTACTTGTAGGGAGCCGAAAGGTGGTGCGAGCGGGTCCGCCGTGGGCGGCTTCGTCGGGGCTGCTCTTGGGCTGCCTCCCGCGGCACCCGGGAGCAATTAAGGGGCATTTGGGGGTTTTGGAGCTTGGACTTTTGGGCTCGGGTTGTCAGGTCTGCGTCGAAGATTTCAAAAATTATGGGGGTCCGGGTGCAAGAGGCGTCTTTTTGGTACTCTGATGGCCGAGTACACGCGGCATTCCTGCATCCCAACTTATCTAATTTACATTAACTGATGGATGGCATATGTTAGGTAGCGAACTCTCTTGTGATTCCGAGCGGCGATCGCAACCCGAGGTGCTGACCTTTGGGCTCTCCGTGCCAGTGTGCGCTACGCTGGGGAGCAGTGTTGGGTTGTGGCCAGCCTCGTTTTATGGCATCTCGCGAGTTACCGTTGTCCAAGCTGTGAGAGTCCGGCGGAACAGCCCTAAAGCTTGTTAACATTGGGCGATTGCCTTGACGAGCACTTTCCTACCCGCAGTTCGCATGATCATAATAATCATTATGAAAATCAGCATTACTGTTCGTTTGTTGCCTTTGTTGAGAACCATCGGGGCCGCCGAGGTGCGTCGGCACCCTGGCCGGCAGCAGCGTGGGAATGATCGGAGGCCTCTCTGATAATGGCAGCATAGAACCCCAAACAACCGGAACGGGGCTTTCCAGTATGTCATATGACATATTGACATGTGAGCACACGGGAAATTGATAGAGCTAACTCTTACCCAATCAATCGTTCAGACTTCTAGGCTAGCGGAGATTCAGAAGATTCAGGACCCCGATTTACGACCAGACATAAATTCTGGTTCTCCAACTAATGTAGCCTATTCAGCAGCCGAGCCGGATAGCCGGCCAACCCTTATACAGTTGGAACGCAGGACTTGGCAATGCAGATCATCAAGAAGTACTGAACACATTCCGCACTTCGTTTATGCCTCGCCTGGAGTTTCCGAGTGTGATCGCCGAAACCCTTGAATTTCTCAAGAGCCTCCAAAATTCCCTTGGTGAGGCTGCCTCTACGGTCGTTCCAAGGCCCTCCCCGACAGCGCCAGCGAAGGCCTCGTGCAGCCGGGGAGTATCGGGCGGACAGGAAGGGATCCGAAGGTTTGCGAGCAGTCGTACGGATGTGTGCATGACCTAAAGGGCAGCGGCCAGAAGGCCTCGCCCGATAATTGCCATGAGGGGGCTGACTGTATGCTTGGTGGAGTGGATTTCTGGTCTCCGGGTTTTTGCACGAAGCACCTGTCATCCGGGAGGGGAAAGCAGAAAGCAGAGCAGCAGTGGTCTTCATGGTTAGTGTCCGATCTCGCGGTCCAGTCTAGAGTCTCGTCTTTGCTCCTACTTGTGGCAACTGCCGTTGTGCGAAACTGTGGCTCATACCCACCCATCACAAAAAAAGCTACTTGCACGTACACACACACACACAAAACAGAAGTCAGTCAGTCAGTCAGTGTGTGTGTGTGTGTGTGTGTGGCACGCAGCGTGTGTGGCACAGACTGCGTTCCAAAGCAGCACAACAAACCCCCACCAAGCCAAAAACCTGCGATTCTTTCCAAGTTACCATCAGTAGGTATGCGCTAGTCAGGGACTGCCCAAGGTGTGGAACTGGAGCCTTCCGAGTAGCGCACTAACATGTAGCGAAGTCAAGAATCCTGAAGCACCTGGACCTGACCGTGAGGTCAAAGCGGGCTGCAAGCCGCCCCGACGGCATTTTCTGAGCGCTGAGCTGAGCCAAGCAACAGTCCTGTAGGATGCCGTGAGACGGGTTGGCCAAAGTGCACGCTGTCCCGCAACGGTAGCTGCAGTTATCGGGTTCGAGGGGGCGTGAAACGATTCGTGCAACGGATTCCCAACTCAGACCTGCACATGTGCCGAAGCAGCTCAGGGTCTCAGAGGGTTTAGGGTTTGCTGGCTAGGGTTTCCCACACATTCAGGCCTTGCACAGGAATCGAACCGACCTTCTAAACAGCACCTCCAACAGTGAAGAAGAATGAAGAAGAGGTTTAGGGTTCTAGAATTGAGCCCAGTGGGAAAAAGGGGGTTTGGAGGTCTAGGGTTTAAGGGTTTAGATGTTCGGCCTTTACTTGAAGGTTTGCTTTAGTCGCTCATTTACTTCCCAGCGGAGGCGTTGCAGGCTGGATGCAAAAAGAGGTTCGGCCTTTAGGGTGACGGCGCAGCCATTTTTATAGACTTTCGAACTTGTTTGAAGTTCTTGTTTTGGTGTCTTGGACGAGCTCCAGGTGCCCAGGTGTTTGGGGCGATTTGGTGCCTCTCTAGCTTAGATTCGATTCTATACTTTTATCCCCCCCCAATACTCGCACTTGACAGCCCAGCACCTCTTGCTGCACGGTTTCGTCCTGCTCCCGAAAGGCCCGCTTCGCGGTTTGAAGAGGCTTTCATGGCAAAGAGTAAGAGTGCGCAGAGGCTCCCAAATGCCAGGCGGCTAGGCCCAGGCTAGCCGTTCTGGTTCGGCCTGAAGCTTCCGACGTTCGCAGTTGCTACTGTGGTAAGTATCGATAAAACGTCGCAACGAGCATCATCCAGGTCATCAGCTCAATGTTTCTCATGTGGAGTTCTTGTTTTTGAGGTTCCGAACTTCGTATCTGCCTCATGCTGTTGCCGAGGCCAAATCAGCAGGGCTACAAGGGACCTGTAAAGAGATATCCTGCTTAGGCTTTGGGCATTATGGCCTGGGGTTGGCTATTAGCTATCATACATCACTGATCCAAAACTCTTGTTTGTCAAAATGCCTTCTTTTGGCAGCCTCTCACTCTTGCACCTGCTGGCTTCGAAGTGCGTCTCTTTCAAGATTCGGAAGCATCTCGAGACCTCTCGCCTGGCCCTTCCTCAATCGTGATAAATCCGAGACCTAACAGGCTTCAGGAGCTGCTCTAGTACACTGTTACCGTCGCAGCATCGACATCGACTGTCGCCGCAACTGCCGCTGCATCCAAAGCGACGAAGCAGTGTAGGATGGGCCTGTGCGTGAGGGGAGTCGACCTAACTTCCCCTGTAGGACAAGGACCCCTGTTTTTTTCGAGCCAGCTGAGCAGCTTCACGGTGCCATCAAGTACGGCCTGGCAGAAAGGATGTAAGGTCTGGGGTTCGGGGTTGCTCCAAGATTTCCGAACCCTAGGACCGTGGTTTGAGCCCGTCGATGTTAGCCGTCAGCAAAACTGTATCACTCACTGCCCGGGCAGTAAAGACTTTCGGGATGTGGCAACTTATCCTTGGACGGCATCGCCTAGAACGTCTGGGTCCGCAAGGCAGCCGACGGAACCTTCCATGCTGGTGTTATGTGCAAAACTTCTTCGTGCACGGGTGAGGGCAGCGAAGTCAGAAGTTAGCCAATCGATGTCTGCTGCCCAGCTGGCTGTGTGCAGTCCAGTCTCCGACAGGCTTGAGGTCAATGAAGGCTGGTTCATGGTGCCAGGAATTTATAAAAGTTGGTTGTCGTGTTGTCATCTCCACGTGAACCCTGAAAATTCCGTATGCCCTGAAGGATCCTGAAGGTAAAAGTTATACATCTCTGTTGTAGTACATACCGTCTATACTCCAGAAACCCTAAGCCGCCCTCTCTTCCAATGAGCAGCTCACCCCGAGCCTCGTTGGGGACTCCGGCGGTTGGCCAACGACCACGCGTGCAGCGCCAGAGCGCGCGCGAGCGCGGGCAAAGCAGTGGTGGCTTTTCGTGCTTCCTGGTCTTCAGGCTCCCTAAGCCCTCAAAACTTCTGAACAGGGGAGTTTGGCTTCAGGGATCAAGCCTCTTTCCGCCGAAACATCGGCTTCTGGCCAACGCACTGCAAGAAGGGTTGCCAGTAGCCGGCAGCACCGTCAAGGACTGAACACCACAAATACCTATCTCGAGCAGGAGTAGTAGAGTAGGTGTAGATGCTGTAAGCTGTAGTCGTTTGCCCCATGCCTTTAGAGGTGTAAGAGGGTTCAGGATTCCACCTGCCGAGGCCTAGCAAGGTGGTGCCCTTTCGATTCCTTTCGGCCCGGCCAATCCTCCTCAACCAAGCGATGGGGGCACCGGGCTCAGCAAGCCTCGCGAGATGAGAGTCGTCCATCCTAAACTCCACAGGCGGTAAAGGACCAATTCCTCGGTGGGGGGTGGGAAGGGGTTGGTGACTTCGCGACACCAGCTTGAGGTCGCGTGGGTATGAGGAATGCAGCAGCAATATAGGCTCCCGGCAGAGACTTTTGGTCCGCTCATTTTCTAAGCAATAGGGCTTGGTGATTGATATAGAAATATAGACAAAAGAATCCAACCGCTCATGCCAGGTAAAATGGAATTCCTGAGTCGGTACCCTCCTTTGACTTCTTGATGCTTGTCCCATGTTGAGACAAACTGAACGACGCCCCGCACTACTAGCCCACGCCGATGCCTGAAACAACGAATTCACTACAAAACATGCAAGCAACAAGTAAGTGTAATTATACTCACATGGGCGAACAAGTTTGTTAGTTTGACAGTGGTGCATGAAGCTTCAATAACCATCTGAAGCCAAACAAAATCTGAAAAGCGGCATAAAACCAAGCCAGAATCTATGAACACTGAAAAGGAGGCGACCTCCTCTACATGAACATGAAATAGACCCTTTGGACAAAAAGCAAATCCTCTGGAAACCCAAGGCAGAGACCGGCTTGGAGGCCCCTGACCTTTTCGCTAAAGCGACAGGTCCGAGGAAGTCTCAAATTCTTTTTCATCAGAGTGTTGAGTTTTCTTAAAGACTTCCAGGCTTGGGATCTTACAGGTTTTTGGAGTTTAGGCTTCAAGATATTGAGGTGAGGGTTATGGGCTCAAGAGTTCAGACTTAGGGTTAGGACTCGGGGTTTAGGGTTCAGAGTGACTGGTGACTAGTTGTGAGGTTATGTAGAGCGAGGGGGCACCGGAAATGCACCACATCTCTGCTCCAAGTGCAGTCTCCAGGTGGGCGCGAGGGTAGAAGCGTTGAAGCCTGGTCGATCCTCGGCTGCCTGGGTCGTGAGATGTCGTGTTCTGATGATGATCACAAGACTTGTGGCAACAGCAGCCCATGCTATCTTAGTCCGAGAATGCAATGGCTGGTAGTACCCTAGAGAAAGTAGCTTGATCAAACAAAATCCCTAAAGCTAAAGCAAATGCAGCAATACCTTGAGCCGTGGAGGGTACTCGTATGGTGTGGTTGTCCGGGCATGAGGCGCGTGGTCTGCCCACAAGATATTGCACAGGCAAGTCATGGTTGTTGGTCTTCATGGAGGTATATATATGAAACCTCCATGGTGGGGACTACTCCCTACGTCGGTTGTAGTCTGCACTCTAAGCATGCCAAGTCACAGAAGCTGGCCTGCGCTGCTCTGCATTGCAGGAATATACTAAACCAGCTTCTTATGGGATCTAGAACCTGTGGTGTCTGAGACATAGTGTACGGATGCTCCGCGACAGCACATTACAAGTTCTTGAAAGTAGGGTTGCGCAGAAACCGCGCGGCTGACAGACCCCTGAGTCCGCGAGAGAGAGAGAGAGAGAGAGAGAGGGTTGCGCAGAAGGCAGCACGTTTTATAGTTCATTCGTGAGCAACTGCTCTCGTGGAAGGATGTTAACTCGTCCGAAGTTAATCATGGCAGCACATAAGTGTCTGAGTAGACATGCACACGTCTTTTGGGTTCCCCAATCGGGGCTCCTGCTCCTCTCCCGAAGCACATGCACAGAGACTCGCGTAGTCCCATGGATATATATATATATACACATGTCTAAATCTGCGTAGACCTACCTATCTGTCTATTCATTTAAACTATCTATATATCTGTTTATCAGTCGACACCGATCTATCGAACGATCGATCGTTCTTTCCATTCGTATAGACGGCCGCCATGGTTATGTGTTCATGCATACATACATGCGTGCACACACACGCACACATGCAAATACACATACGTCGTTGTATTACAACATGCATACATTTACATGCATACATGTGCACACATGCACGTGCATATACGGACGTATGCCTGCCTCTACCCGCTTTTACCTGCATGTATATCTACATGTACTTACATACACGTACGTACATGTAAACACGTATACATAAACATTCATACACACAAACGTAACACAAGGCAACATATCGTTGCATCACATGAACACATACATACATACATACATGCAAGCATCCATGCGCACATGCATACATAGCTTTAGCACGGGTGCACACGCGGATCACTGCATTGACACCCTTCTGGGGTGTGCCAGGCCCTGCATCGTGTATACATGTGTGTATATTTATATATATATATATACACACACAAAAATAAACACATAAACCCACGTAAATACAAATGCATTCACAAAGCTCTCTCTCTCTCTCTGATATATATGTAATATGTAATATATATATATATATATATATATGCATACATACATACATACATACATACCTACACACATACATAGAGATTCCAGCCGGTAAGCACGATACGAAGGGCATTTAGATGAAAAACCCAGGTTAAGCACCATATGCAAAATTTGTTTGCCTTTGGCTCCAAGGCTTCTTCAAAGACACCTGGATTCCCAGTGCCTCGCCTCGTTTCGGGGTTTCCGGGCTGGCCTTTGCTTGGGAACTGCAGCCTTGACCTTTGTTTGCTTCCGGGAGAGGTTCCTGGTTTCAACGACATGAAGTTGAGAATTTCTGGCATGCATGGAAGCAGTCCTAGGTGAGACGATCCCCTGTTGGTTTCATGCTTTTGGGGTCTGGGTTAGGATGGTTTCGCGGAAGAGTGGGAGATCCAGAGTTTAGAGCCATCTTGTTCCCTCCAGGCAGGAGAGGTGGGATCTTCGGGAGGCACATTGCCGGTCTTGGCTTCATCACGCCATCCTTCCCGTCGGTGAGGCATGTGGAAGCCAGCGATCGTCCGGCACCTGACTGCTCGGGGATCACTTGTTGCTCCAGGAGGGTTGGAGAGTCTTCAGGCTTTCAGCTTTACGTGTGAACACGCCGAGGAATCGAGACTTGGAAGTTGAGGGCTCCAAGTATCAGCTGTTACGGCTCACGTGGCGGCAAGACGATGGACAACAATCGTTCCCTCGGTGCTCTTGGTTTCGGTGGCGGGCCTGTTATGCCTCACCTTAGACTCACGGAGTTGAGTGGGAAAAGAGGCAGAACGACTTTAATGATCATGGTAGAAGTACTTCGGATAAAAGTTCATTGGGCCAACAGGATTCAGGGCTCGGTCTGAAAGATGAGGGCAGGGGGGCATCTACTTCCAGGCTGCAGCTCGGACCCCTTTCCTTGCAGGGCTTGCGCGGCTTCAGGCACCAGACAGCAGAACAAGAAAGACTGAGACAACTACCTCCTCCTGAGGTAGCTGCGGCGAATTATGATGGCACGTACGACCTTCAGCATGGCCCTCGGAGGAATATTGCAAGCTCGACTAGTTCGAATACCCAACCTCAAAAGCCTTGACCTGAAACTTAATATTTAAAGCCAGAGCCGGGGAAGAAGTTCAAACTTCCGTAGGAGGACGAGACGACAGCCGTTGGGCAACCATGGCAGTACGCTTCTTTTCCTTCAGACTTTCATCATGACCTGCATTTGATAAGGCGGCCTTGAGTGAGGATCTGCGGCACTGCATTTGCTTTGGGACGCTTTTTGCACCGAAGCAGTCGAGGTCTAGGTTTCTAAGTGCAAGATGCTGCCAGCACTCGGTCCCGAGCTGCCCAGGTTCGAGATGAATCATGGGCCCTACCGAGAGCGGAGGACCCCCAAAATCCCCGAGGGCATGGGGACCGCCAGAAAAAGCCGAAAGCAAAAAGCCGCAAAAACCCAACATGAACGAATACCACCCTGACACCGAAGGCCCCCAAGCACCATGTTAGGGAACGGAAGCCCGAAATCCATCGGCACTCCAAGCTCCAAGTCCATGAACCCCTCAAGCTCGAGCCCATCTATTCGGATCGGGACCTCAGAGTCAGCTTCTGGGTTTTGAAGTTGCAGGTTACGGTGCCGGGGTGTTGAGGATTGCAAGGCGGTCCCGGTAGCTCGTGCCTTTGGGCGACGGGGAGGGTCGCACGACCAGTATCATTCATGCCCCGCGCTCCAAGTGTCCTAGGAGCCTTCTGAAGGCTTGCGTGACGCATGCGCGCAGAGAGGTTTGCAGCTAGGAACTGGGACGGCCAGGACCAAAGGGCACAAGCGCACTCCCACGCTGTCCCTGCGCAAGAACGAGCGATTCAAGGAGTCGGGTGGCCCAGAGCTGGTCTGGTGCTGTTTCTAAGATGGGGGCTGGGGGCCTGAGCCTTTTGCATGGTTGTGGGGCTGGGTCCCTGGGTGTTTCTGATCAGAAAAGCCTAATCCCTTCTTGACACGGCGCATTTGCTTTCGATCTCGGGAAGGAGGTTGTTTGTGGCTTGGGACGCTGAAAAGTCTTACTTGGGCCGGGAACTCAACTTTCAAGCCTTCAGAAGCCCTGCGTCCGTGCCATCCGAGTTTCGGCGCGGATCACATGCCGGCCTCCTTCCGGCTCTTCGAGGAAATGAACTACCAGCAGTCGGTGCCACCCCGTGGCTCATTTTCTCGCATGGCTGTCAAGTTATATCGGAACAGGTTAGTCGCTTCTTCAGATGAGATAGTACAGCAGTACATCGTAATTCGGTTTTTTCTAAGAGCAGTTCTTGAGTGGACAAGGTGCGTAGCATCTTGCAGCTGGGCCTGGGGCACCGATTGAGTGCATCAAGTAAGCCTCGCTGGCTCCGTGCATTACCTGCGGAGGTCGCAGAATAAAAAGGGTGCCTTACTTACACACCGAAGACCGTACCATTTACATGCCTTTGAGGGCTTTATATCCGGGTCGCTAGTTTCTGAAACTCCCATGTGGTCCCGTTTCGTCCAAGACCCAGCTAGCCTGTTACAGCACGTGATGTACACATGCAAGTCCCCGCCGTGCCGTACGGTGAGCTTGAAATTGGAAGGTACCACCCAGCAACATCCGAATGCTTGGCTTCATCGACCGCATCAGTGACATGCCCTGGGCCTTGGGGATTCGTTTTTTCCAGAGCAGAATGGAGCGAAAAACGCGGGCAGCCTGATTGTGCCAAGGCATGACCCAGATGCAACGCAAGACTGGTACCTCTGCACGAGCAAAAAGTTCATGGTGACGGAGCACCTTGGTTTGCAGATTTGGGACCTGCAGGGTTTGGATACGACCCCTCATCCCCAACCCCGAGAGTGCAAGTCTTTTGGGAGAGCTTCCGTACTCCAGAGTTCCAACTGGCCAACAGGATCTCCCTCCTCAGCCGAGATCGAGCTTAATGGTAAGCATGTTGGCTTGTACTGTTGTCTAAAGTCTATTGCAAGCCGAGTAGGGGCGGCTTGTAGTGCCTCCCGATCAGTAGACCATCTCTGAAGCGCTTTCCAGCGAACTAGTCAGACAGCCTGAAACCTGTCAACTCTGAGCATGCCAAACACGGGCCCGAAGGCCTTGCCGTGGGGAGAGAAGCGTAACGTCCATCGGATGCCCAGTAAGCCCTCAAAGGCCAGCTGCCATGAACTTCTGGTGCCTGAACTTCTCAAAATTACCGACTTCAAGCCTCCACTTGGCCTCAAGCCCTCTAGGGTTTAGGTTCTCTCTTTGGAAGTCCAGGTCCCAAAGCGGCCGCGAGTCGAGCCCTCGGGTCGGGCGGAATGAGCCACACGCCCCTTTTTTTCGGGGCCGTGTGAGGCTCTTCTTTTGTTGTTAATGTGGTCTCTGCACGCGGGGGAGTACCTTAAAAAGGGGCTCTTTGTTATTATATCATGACACTCGCTCTAGCTAGGAATGTGCAGGTTTCGTCATGTCAAACAGCAGATTCCTACCAATTGGCTTCGGTGTCCAGAACCCCAGAGAGGCTGTAGCATGCACATGATTGCATTGATTCAGCAGAAGTTTCATGTAGTCTGACAGCCGGGCGCGCCCGGCTCGCTTTTCAGCAGGGCCGTGACGCTGAACCTCATGCTCAGCTCTGAAACCCCCAGCCCCGAGCCCTGGATGAAACATTTCCCTTTGGCCGAAAGAAGAGCCAAAGACACACCTCCCCCGGCTGTGCCAGTGCCAAGCGTCTGGACGACTTTGCACGGAGATTCCTGTTCTCCTACCGCTGGGCCGGGATCCCTGGCCTTGGTGTTCAATGTCCGCGAGCTCAAACTCCAATGCCTCAAAGAGGAGAACGAAGATAGCTGACATGGCCCAGCTCAAACCCTGCTAGGAGTGTCGTCGTCCTGCAATAGACGGAGCCATGAGCTTTCCGTCGTACCGCTCCGTCGGGACCTTGCACTGAATAAACTGAATTCTGAATGCAGGTCCCGACGGAGGATGGTGATCTGCGCTTCGAGCCCGTCCCGAATGCCTCGCAGGAGTGTAGCGGGTTTTGATGCCCTTGCGGCTCAAGAGTCAGTCGTGAGAATTTTGAAGTAAGGTTGGATATGGTTGGATGATTCGGATTTGCGTGTTTCAGGATTTCGGGCTCAATTCTTGGTGGGTGGCACTGCAAGTTTGCCACGACACTCCACTGCTTGGGGGCACTCACCCGGACATTCAAACCCTGAAAACCCGAAATCCACATGTGGGCGACGCATCTACAGCCTAAGCCCGGAAAGCATAGCTGCAGCTGAGTCTGATTATCAGGAGCGAAGTCAATTGTCATGATGATGCTTTTGTCCGGTCTATGGGGCTAAGTCGTGCTCAACGTGGCGTTTGGAAACTCACCTTGAAACCTGAATTCCAATGCAGGACGCAAAGTAACCTAGCTGCCATGCCAAGAACCCTGAGCGCCGAAACCCCAAAACACTAACCCCAACCCTAAACCCAGCGTAAACCACCCAAAAAACGTCCTACACCCGACCCTGCGGATCCCGGCGGCCTCCGCGTCCCCAAAAATGCCGACCTCGGAGAGGCTCAGTCGTTGAGGGTGTGGCGGCCCGGCATCCTCCGGGGCTCCTACCGATTCCTTGCTACTATTGCTACTTTACTCTTATTACTGCTGCTGCTACTACTACTACTACTACTACTGCTGCTCTATCGCCTCCTTATAGGTGTATTCTGTCCATATAATTAGTAATACCCAGGAGAACATTAAAGATAGCGTTTTTGTTATGGTTCTAATGGGGGTATAGTACTAGAAAGAGTGACAAGAAGCCCAGGATTACGGTGCTCATTGTCAGTAGTCCTTCGGCTTGCAGGGTTGCAGTGGCCGTTCAAGGCTGAGACGGTTTCAGAAATACTGACAATCGATGCCCCGGCCCCGCATGCACCCACCACCAGGTGCCCCTGCGAGGCTTACAACTAATGGAACGGGCAGCCGTCACCTGCGAAGCCGCAGCTGCGAGTTTTTGCTTGAGGCTAGATCGGATTCCGATAACCGAGGCACCACGCATTGATTGATGCCGGCCCGGCTAGCATGCAGTGATTAGGTACGCAGGTTGGATTAGCACCTCGACATCGGTTTTGCTACTCTTCCCAAGTTGGACAAGAAAGTTAGAACTGGCAGCCGTTCCTCATGGGACATGCGTCTAGCAGCTGCTGCGCCAATGATGAAAAGCAAGCTGTCGAAGACATTCAAGCTTGTATCAACGGGCTCTCAGTTGCTACGACGCAACCCCCTGCGACCTCAAGCGCAGCTGCAATCTCAAGCACCGAGATCACGTGCGTGGACACAGTGCCCAAGAAAGCCGTAGATCTTACATACACTGCCAGCTCTCTGAGCTTGTTACGGGGCGTATTCCTTCGCAAGACGTTGCAGGGTGGAGGTGGCCTCTGGCGGCGCAACCCAACCACCCTGACGCATGAGCAGCTCGCCGTCAATTTCGCTACCTCCGAGCAAGTTCAAAGTCTGGATGTGTTCTTTTCACACTCCTGGCTTACTCCTGGACGGTGGAAGTTCCTGTCGCTTCTTGTCCGCAATGGCTGGCCTTACATGCTGGCTGCGTGGGCGATCGGTACAGCGCTGGCATGCGTTGGAGTCCTGCTAGGGGTGTTGCCGTTGATGTATGAATGGGAATTCCTTGAGGGCGAGGTCATATCCATGAGCTTCTGGGCTAACGTGGCAGGCGTCTTCTCGTCAACCGGGGGATTGCTGCTGTTCCCTTACATCTGCGGCAAGGACCGCAGATGTTTTCTGGATTGCGCATGTATCGATCAGACAGACCAGGCCAGGATGCAAGCAGGAATCTGGGTTCTTGTTAAGGGATTTCATTGAGTTACCATAATAAGGAAACCACTGCAGTATTTACGATAGATCCCTATTATAGTAACTTAAATAAAATCCTTTAGCAAGAGCCCAGGAATCCGCAGCATTGGCGGCTTCCTCCAGGCAGCTGAGGAGTTGCACGTCTTGTGGAGCGAGCCGTACCTGACGAGATTGTGGTGCGTGTTCCTCAGGGGCACTTAGAAATAACTTTTAACTTTGGTTACTCTAATCCCTAAGAAGCAGCTGCCACAATAATTTTTGCTAGGGGTCAAAGTTCAGTATAGGTTCGAGCTAGCGGCATACCAGAAGCTGAACCCTTCTGGAAAAGTCACCATCGCACCCGTCTTCGTGGAAGTCATTGTGTGCTTGCTTTTCGTGTACCTACACATTGCTTCCTGGTTTTTCGTCGCTATCAGGACGAGCGCACTCGGCCGAACCATATGGATATGGATTGCGTTAGCTTGCTTCGGTGGCTCCTTATTTCCATTAGTACATGCCTTAAGGCATATCTGCACGTACAAGCAAGTTCTCTTAACCAACGTGGGCAACTTCCAGTTTGAGACTTTGGCCTGTGCCAATGAATCCGATCGAGACACTATCCGGGAAGCTATAGTTCGGTGGTATGGCAGTGAGGAGGCTTTTTCGGAGTTTGTGCGAAGCTCATTCCGGAAGGTGGTACATGACTCCGTCAAGACTCCAGGAGGCATGCCTTTTGGATATGTTTGCTTACTGGCCACGCCGATGCTGAACGCGCATTTGGATCGATGGATCTCCCTGTTGCGTGCTGGCTCTCCTGTTGAAGCAGTTTGGGCCTACTTTTCTTCAGCCCTTTTAGCTGTCAGCCTGGCTTTTTATCCCGCTGTCATTGGTGTTGGTCTCTATGCTTGTGATCGATGGGCAAGAGACTGGTCATGCAGGCCCGTTGCAGTACTGCAGACCGTGGGAATTGGCCTCGCGATTTGGATTCTCTTTTCGCTGGGTACCATTACCTCGTCTGTTGCTTATCGGGGTAGCGAGACTTCGTCCCTGCTGCTGTGGATAGGGGCGGCTTTTCTTTTTGCCTTCCTGATGTGGAGGTGCCTCTGGCAACAGCGAGGCCCTTGCACATCCTGACCGGATCAGATTGTTTAGGGTTCAGGCTATGGGTGGTTTAAGAATAAGACCTACAAGAGATGTTCGCTTGCTCGCGGGCGTCTTAAGTCTGAGAAGTTGCTGAACCCTGACTCTTATGAGTCGCTATGGCGGCTGCTTTCGAGACTCTCCTTTTGCCAGAGCCTCCAAGACTCGTCATTCCATGGCTGTTGCGGACACATTGCATCGGTCATTTACGGCAAGGGAGGGGGTTGACATAGGCTATATAGCATCATGTTACGCGCTCAGTCTCTCAGTGCTACCACAGCGGAAGTCTTCAATAGTGAATGCTCGATGCAGTATTTAATGCCAATGCCACGTCCGCCAACTCGCAAATCCCTGGCAGAGCTTGCTCGGGGTTGTGTGCGTGTCGAACTTTCAAAAGCAGTAAGCACGTTCCATTTCGATATGTCTAGAAACCATAACGGTCCAAGGACCCAAATATGAGGTGGACTTCGGCATGTACAGCGATGTTTGCTCCTGCGCCTGTGGCGTCTATTTCTAGTCGGTTCCGGGCATTTAGGCCAGCGGCTGCTGCAGTGCAACCTTTTCGTGGTTAGCACCCTTGTAGACTACGGGGCTAGGCAGCCTTCGAGCTCATTTCTGGGGCTTGGGAGCCGGAGTATTGAACCGTAGGATGTATCGGAAGTGAACGGCCTTCGGGTTGCATAGCGGACGCAGCCTTCGTTTGGCACCATGGACCGTTGTTTTGTGCACAGGGCGCTACCTCGCAGCGTCTCTGGGGCCTCCTTCCCCCTCGCCCTGTGCACTCAGCGTTGCCTCGTCCGCTCATAGGAGGGATAAGTGCGACATAGTACAACAACGGAGTCAGATGTCTCCACGATGCAAGTATACTTGTCGTGCAACACTCGGTTCTTTGTTTACTGCTCTGTCACTTCTCTCTTACCGATGATACATCTGGTACCTTTGCATACGCAGATGTGCAATGGTAGCCTACTGCTGAGAGGACCAGGCCGTCCGATTTAATGTCGGTGGGCCCACACAATTCGCAGCAGGGCAGAGGAAATGATCCATGGCCCGCATATCGTCAAGTGCGCATGGTCACCTGTGTGAGTCAACGGAGCTTGGTGGACCCTTGCGACCCGGGAAAATATGGCTTGCCGGGATGCCACTTCGGGGTTCATCTCTAAACTCGAGTCTACTGCTTGCGTGCCTGCCTGCCCTGCACGGAGCCGTGACATTTTCGGAGCTCCGTGCCCCGCTTGTGTCTTAACCCTTCGAGGGCGGAGACAACGCGGGTGCCAGTTGCGGGTGCCCATTCCCTTGCCGGGGGATGCATTCTTTTTTTCTGTCTCTCTCTCTGTCTCTCTCTCTCTCTCTCTCTCTCTCCCTCTCTCTCTCTCTCTCTCTCTCTCTCTCCCTCCCTCCCTCCCTCCCTCCCTCTCCCTCCCTCCCTCCCCCTCCCTCCCTCCCTCCCTCCCTCCTCCAAATCAAGAAGCCTTCGTCGATAGATTCTGCATGGTAAAAGTGCATGGCAGCAATTGCAGGGAGGCACCTTTCCTGGCTGAGGCAACGAAGGTTGTCCTAGTCCCCACTCGATCGGAATCGGACAGCCGACCCGATGGAGCACCTTCGATGGCGGGCAGTCGCGATTGCAGTGCTTGCGCAAATGCCAGCAGACGCAGCCATTTGTGGTAACTGGAACGAAACGCAGTGCCCTTCAATGTATGATGGCGGATGCAGCTGCTACTGGAATGCCACAATTTGTGCAATTAATGCCTCCGACTGCGGCGGCACTGGCGACACTGGCATCACATCCGTGGGTGATAATTGCACATTGACAGGCGGTGAGGTCGTGAGTGTTGGCTGGCATGGAGAAGACACTGGCGACAATTGGTGCAACAGCTGTATGTGCAAAAGCTGGGGCCTGGGATGCACCAAGATGGCCTGTTGGGCTTTGGATGGCCCGGACACGGACGCCGGTAATGACACGAGCACCACTCCCGCTAGCAATGCTGGTCGCGCCTCGGCTGTCGGCGCTGCTCTGATGATGTCGCGGCTCTTCGTGTGGAATGGCTGATTTTGCTACGGCAGAACTGAGCATGTATCTTTCATTTACCTTATGTAGTTCCGGCATGCCACCGTCTGCCACATGCCGGACCTGTGCAATCTGTCAAAGACGCATTGCTTCGCAGATGGTGCATGGGCACAATGAGCCCCGAATCGGGACAAGTCCGAAGAACAGAGCGGGCGGCGGGGGGGGGGGGGAGCCTAGAGTTATTAGAGATGGGTGCTTACCATCTTGCCTTTGCTTAGCTGTCCTTTAAGGATCCTTGCTGTTGCTCAGCCTTCGTTTCTGGAGGAGATCCACAGCAGTGGTTGTGGTGCTGTTGTGGTTTTTCGGTGATACCTACTCAGGGGTCTCCGGGCTCACAGGTGCAAGGACTGCAAGCTCTTTTCGGAGAAGGGTGTTGCCCCTAAGCGTCAAGCCCGTTCTGAACAAGACATGGCTTTGGAGCTGAGGGTGTCAGTTTACGAGTCGTGATGCTCGGCTGTCGGCGGAGGTCTGCCACAAGAACACAGCCATGCAGTTTGCGAGTGCCGCGAGCGCCGACGACGAAGCCAAGAGGAAGATCAAGAGGTACAAGGCACAAGCCAAGTAGCGACTCCGCGACTGATCCTGCGAAGTCTCGGTCAAGCGTTTTTCTCGTGTTTCAGCAAGGTCACGAGCTCCGCAATTTACTTTCCTTAGAATTGAGATCCCAAAGTAAGTGTGTGTGTGTGTGTGTGTGTGTGTGTGTGCTGACATGTAACAAGTCCATAGCTTCAAATAAAGCTCCTGTCGAGGCCGAGATGGCTCAGTTCGAGCAGGTCATCGGCGAAATAACTGCTCAAGAGCACAAGCCACGTCGTCGGACCCTAAGCGGAGAACCTGGAATCAAAGCTCGAGGCTTTCATCTGCCCATGCCTAGTATTCCTGCCGCATACGTGGAAGGGCGGACCATGGCGGACCGGTGTAGCGCACCTGATGGATTCTTCGCTGATGCGCCAATCACACTAGGCCTCACGACCTATGTTGCTAGTTCCCAGGCCCCTATTTCAGATCCTCATATCATATAGTTCTAGTATCTTCTAGAGCCTAACTCATTAACAGGGCCATTGCATTTTTTGGAGTGACACGGGGAAGCCTGGAGTTCGTCCTCTACCCTGGATCCGAGGCCCTGCAGGCCCAAGGAAGACCAGGCCCGCGATGCCTCTCGGTGGTTCGGGCGTAGGGACCTTAATAATTAGAACAGGGTTTTGGGGGTTCCTGATTATAGTTAGTTATAGTATAACATACCCACGAACCCTAGTCTAATTAAAAACAGCTACTAATTGGGCAGCGATCCATAGGGTCTTTTGGCTTTCTTCAGCTCCTTGGGTCTGGGGCATCTGGGGTTTTGCGTCACAGGCTTGGGGTTCACGTGGCTTTCGTGGAAGCATGTAGGGCAAAGGATGTGCGAGCATGCTAGGGACTGCATTCCCGTGGACTGCAAACCTGCCAGGGTCACGGCGGACGCCTGACACCTGAGGTGTGTGAGAAGAGTAGGGATTGCCTCTATTCTGGTCCACTTGTGCGTGTATGTACAATTTCTCATGTATCCGTCTATCTTCCATATACATGTCATTATACATCTCTCTCTCTCTCTCTCTCTCGCTCTCCCTCTGTCTCGCTCCCTCTCCTCCGCTCTCGGGTGTTTGTGCAGTTTTGTTCCAGCTCCCTGGGAGGGAAGCTCCCCCACTCCCGGCCCGAATCGCGTTTAGCGACAGCCGCTGACAGAGAGCCCGACTTGATCTGGCTTTCCTCCCCTGGGTGCAAGAAGAGCCGAGCTTAGCAGAGGGCCTTCATCCTGCCAATAGCGCTGCGTGGCAATGTCAGACAGAATCGAGACATTGAGCCCTACACTACACCGTGAAGACCCCATGCCCCGGTTCGGCGCCGTTCAGAATCCTCGAAGATGCTCAGCCGGGAAAAGGACCGGGTGGACTCCATGTCAGAGCCAGGGAACAGGTTCAACGCCGCAATCGAAGACCTGGGACAGGCTTTTCGGCACAATTTACGTGACGCTACATGAAGCCCCCCGCCCCAAAGCGAGTACCTGAAGAGCCCATGCCCAGCTATCCACCCTCCCCTAAGCCCTAGACCCTAAGCCCATCCACCACACCCAGAGAACCTCTAGAAATGTGAGCACGCCCTTCAGTCTTTGCCTGCTTCGCCTGTTCGGAATCGTTGCGACCATGCCGCCTCGCTCACCGACGGTCTCGCTACGCTTGGCAGTGGCCACTCGGCGGTGTGTGCTGGGGCGACAGTGCTAGTTCCGGTGCGTCGGTCTTGATCCGATAGCCGATGCTTCAGCATTTCCGAGGTCTGGCATTTCGCAGGGAAGCCTGTATTCAGGAACACGACCAGTCTGAAATCACAGGAGACCTAAGTTCAGCATTCGATACCCCGAGCGGACCTAACTCTAGAATCTGGAAGCTTTTCGGGTAAGGTCGCTGCTGCCTTGTGGGCAGCGCCAACCTTTCTTCAGCCTGCAGCGCCCAAGCGGACCGCACTATGCCGGAGGGGGGAAGAGAAGGGTTTGGAGACAGGATGTTCGCCAAGTAGGGGCTGCAGCAGCTGTGGCAGCAGTGGTGGTCATCATCATCGTGGTACTGCTGCTGCCGCCACGGGTATCCATTTGTCATCATTTCATCATTCGTCCATTGCAGCTCTTGCAGGTGCCGCGCCGTCCGAAGCACCTGTGCTGGAGGAGCCCCAGCCACCTTGGTTCCGTGCACCCCAAACTCGAATAGGTTGAGCACAGTATCAGCGTCGTCTTGCCTTTCGCAGCAGCTTAAAGGTGTGGACTGGCAGTACGTCTTCTTTTGAAAGCATGGTGGAATCGTGCGCAGTCGCAGAGCAGAATCAAACCCTGCACCAAACCAGGCCCTCCAGAAAGGCCTCTGCCGAAAAATGTGCAGTTTGAGCACAAATTATCAGTTGGACCGTCGAGCCGTGCCCCACAGCCCAGAGATGGCGACAAGCCGCGGCATCCGCAACAGGAGCCCCCCAGCCTCCTACCAGAGTTGTTGGAGATGGGTGCTGCTGGCCAAGGTGCCATGGCACGCGAGTTCTTGTCGGGAAAGTTCTTGGGAATACGCTTTCTGTGCTCCGGTGGTGACGTCCCAGTCTGAGGTGAGGGTTTGTGCGGATTTGTTGCGGCTTCATTTAAGGGGTCTTGATCTAGCTCACGGGAAAGTGTAACTACGACCATAAGAGCACCAACATGTGATGCTCCGGTAAATACACATCTAACTTTTACTATAATTAATATTCGCCAAAATCGGCCCTGATTCATACCACCCATGAAGGGTGCCGGGCCAAACCTGCCCTTCGCGGCTTGGCTCTTTCGTCGGAGGACTCTGGAGCGTGCAACCCCCGAACACCAAAACCTTAAGTCTGTAGCGAGAACTGCTTGCGTTCCAGCCCTGATGTTGGGACCCGACGCCGGGCACTGTAGTTCCCGATGAGACGTCTGCTTCACAACGAAACTCCCTGCAAGGTTCATGCTGTGCTTTCGAGCATATCCTTTATTGCAGTGTCACGACCCTCTGTCACTACCCTCCCCACGGAAAAGATTGAACCCCCAAAGCCACAAACCGAACGCTACTAAAAGGCTTAAATATAAATTAACGATACTATTCTGGGTCCTTATTATAATTATAGTATAAAGAGCCCCAAAACCCTATTCTAATTATTCAGGCCCCTATATTAGTTCACTTTGGGTATCCTTGCCTTTGTCGAGGCGATGCCCTGCAGGAGCGCATCGAGGAGATGGCTTTCGGGGGGAGCGTGGGAGAGTTGTAACGGGTGGAGCTCAGTAGATAAATCTGTCCCCACGAAGGATGGGAACATCGAAACCTCAACCGTGATAGCTTTGCATGGAGTTGAAATAGAAACTTGAACCTTGCAGTTGCCGTGGCAGAAATGTTGATCCCTTGCCCACCCTTCTCACCGACCCCGATCATGGCATGGTGTATCAATGGTCAAGTTTGTTTTGCGCGAGTCTTGCCACGGTCCGTTGCAGGAGGTGTTTGCGCAGGTGTCGCCAGATGACTTGTCGACGCTGCGGGCCAAGGCCAGATGCAGCCCTTGTATTCGGCCTTTGTTGCTCTATGGACTCCAGAGCTATGTATTGCGCTGTGTGCAGGAATGTTTTGGATGATGTCTGTGTGACATTCCAAGAATTCGTTGACTGCCAGAGACGAGAAGGGGTACGTCTGTTCGCTTAATGTCTGAGAGCTGCATGGATATCATCGGCACTCTTCCAGTCCGGACTTCCACTCCCTCAGCCCTACTTGGATTGAGTGGGGCGAAGAGTGCACAGCTTGGAGGTCTCGGATCCTCAAGATGCGGACCATGATGCTGCACAGCGTGTAGGAGCCGCCATCCAGGCTTCCCGAGCTACTGCGGCCCATGCGGTAGGCGTAGGGATGGGTGGGGTCTTAGGTCTTGGGACATCGCGTGTGGCTTCGATGGTATCCGGTCTATTCTCGTGGGGAAGTCAAAATGGTGCACGAATTGCCGGGAGCCCAACTGTGAAGCGGAACTCAAGGACGTCAAAAGCCGTGACTGATGCTTCGGTCCCGCAGCTGCCTATTGCAAAGCAGTCGCTGCTCTTCTCAACCGCCAGCGCAAAGCTTTGGACAACTTCGACTTCTGGGACACTGTGCAAACGAAAAGCCTCGACACCGCGCGGCTTCAAGCGAGCTTTCGAGGATCTATCCGCGAAGACCTTCGAGGATGCCCGAGGATTGTGAGCTGAACCCGTAGGAGACCTGCTCAAGAATCCACTCTACAAACGCCAGAAGACACATCTGGGGAAATTCAGGGAGTTGTCGTGTGCACGAAATGAAGGACAAAGGTCCGCAACACCGACAGAAATGTCAAAGTTGAACGGTGCGCCCAAACGAAGCCACATCGGCAAGTACCTCCAAGTCGGGTCCGTCGCCACAGAACTTCCCGTACGTCAGTGTCTTGATAGTGGACCCGGAAGCCTCTGCTGCCGAGTAGCAGTCTTGTCCACAGTGTGAATATTCCGCGGTTGAACGCTGCAAAGCCTGGGCGCAAATTTCCTTATTCCCGAATCCCTAATCCCTGATCAACTGACTGCATCCGAGAGCCGACTTGTGGGTGTCAGAAGCCATCTATATAAACCCGAAAGCGAAAGCTTGGCACGGAATTCGACATTCCAAGCTTCCCCCACTTCTCAGTCCAGTCCCAGGTAACAAGTACTGTATGTCGTATGTGTTCTCTGTAGTTTCTCTCTTGGAGGTGGCCATGGAGAAGAGGCTGGCATCAGCCAAGGTGGTCCTTGAGCCTCGCCTCGATCTTGGCAAGACTCGGGTCCTCCTGAAACGGCAGCCTTCTGCGGTGTTTGGCTTGTGAAAGTCCGTTCCATACCGGTTACTCGTTCATGCGCGTTGTTGTACTTTGCTTGTTCGGCTTGGTTTGAATGTCGTGTTGTAGGAATGTGTTTGGGCCAAAATCGCGACTATGCGGTCGGGATAAATCATTAAGGACTGTAGTGACAGTTGCGGTAGTTGAGGTCTCAGTGTGCAAGCCAGTCTCAGCCAAGGAAGATATGATCAGCAATGCAGATGGAGACGCGGCCCAGCCGCAGAAGTGTGGCCCTACATGGGATTTGGAGGACCAAGTTCAGGGCAATCAGTGTCACATTGCGGGTCCGTGAAAAGATAACCGAATCAGAACCGTAGAGTAGACGACCTCAGAATGAGTGTTCTCCGCACATCACTGTACAACATCTTTCAGTCCAGGCAACACCAGTCCAAACTTTGTGCGGAATCTTGAACAAACGGCGCCGGTGAACCACATGCTGAGGTGAACGTCCTCATCCGCAAGACGCTCAGGAAGGTGGAGTGCCTGGGCTTTCTCGACCACTGGGAATTTGGGAAAGTTCATTGAAAACTGCATGCTTCCGAGCAGGAGGATGTAGGAGCGAGTGCCAAACGAGAATCTTAAGTCAAGTACTTGTAGAATTGGGGCTTGTGCGACCTGCCTCGCAGAGACTGTGTGACTTTCGGCATTTTCAATGGCGAGAGGACGTCCATGAGCATTGAGATGGGCGGGATGTGACCAAGGAGCCCGTTGCCGCTCCTCATGGTTCTGCAGCTCAACATTGCAGAGGCCAGCTAAGGATATGTCATCTCTGAGGCTGTGCGCTGATTTGTTTCTAATTATCAAAAAGGGTAGTATTCTTCTGACGCGATGCTCAGTCAGACCTGCCGAAAGCTCACAAGAGCGAGGCATGAGCATGGTTTACACAAGGCATATGAAGGCATCCTGCGATTTGGCTGTTTGCTTGATAGGCTAATCCTGCCCTGTTCTACAACACGCAGGCCCAGCAGCAGGGTGATGGCGACAAGCTTCGTGTCATGATGCACATCAGCACGGTCATGCAGGAGGACCGTGGCATTTCAACAAGTGCCGGCCATCCCACTGCTACTCGCATCTTCTATCCCCCTACCACGAGGACATCAACCCGATTTCGCCGCGGTACATCAGTGTATATCGGAAAGGTTCCTCTGGACATTATGCTTTACGTTTACAATGCACAGCCCATCAGGAGCTGGAGAAGAAGGCTTCCAGGGTCAAGGCCATGCTCAACAAGCTCCTTAGGATCGAAGACGAGAACATCCGGAGCCTTGGCACTGAAAACGTGTAGCTTTGGCAAAAACCCGGCGCCGCCGCACGGCTAATCTAAACTCACCTAGATGAAGCAAGAAAACCTGAGAGGTTTATGGTGGGGCATTAACGAGAGCAAATGTGCCGTTCGCACTGAAACCACGAAGTCCATGCCCTGCGCCAAGCTGAGGAACAACATCCTAAAAGATCAGCTTACGCCTGTGGAGATTGCAGGTGCCTCGATCCAGCAGCCAGAGAACTTTCGACCCCCAAATTGTAGAACATGCGAAGCTCTGTCTGTGTGTGTGTGTGAATCCCTGATAGCAAAGGGCGCTTCTCAGTCAAAAAAGCAGGGGGGCAATCTGCCCAGTCAGAGTGATTGCCCAACGAAGAGGCTCTGACTAGGCACTGAAATCAGTCCGGGACGCTGGACTGACGTACCTGCAAATGATGATGGCAAGGGGCTAAGCCAAGAACCCCTATAGATCCCTGAAGTAACAAGCTAGCTACTCCCAACACGGAGTTTGCAAGTGTGTTTCCGACCGGCATTCTGTCAAAGGGCCGGGCGTAGCAACTGCTTGACGTCTTGAATGTACAGTTCCAGACATTGAATGCCTTTCTTGATCCGCAGCCATCTGATTGTGTCTGCAGATCACTTGAATGATTTCCTGACTTTCAACTTGATTCACTTCTTGATTGACTTCTTGAATGACTTCTTGAATGCTTTAGTGATCGCATGAGGCCAGGACCCAAGCCTCAGTGGGGCAAGACCCTCGCCCCAGACGACGCAATGCCAGAGGCCAGGACCCAAGCCTCAATGGGGCAGGACCCTTACCCCAGACGACTCGTTCTTTAAGGGCACCATGACGTGGCTGCGGCGTTGACCTGCGAAACGTCATGGTGACCCTCAGACGACGACTTCCATGCTACTCCTCACAAGAGGAGTAGCTGTGTGTGTGAATCCCTGATAGCAAAGGGCGCTTCTCAGTCAAAAAAGCAGGGGGGCAATCTGCCCAGTCAGAGTGATTGCCCAACGAAGAGGCTCTGACTAGGCACTGAAATCAGTCCGGGACGCTGGACTGACGCACCTGCAAATGATGATGGCAAGGGGCTAAGCCAAGAACCCCTATAGATCCCTGAAGTAACAAGCTAGCTACTCCCAACACGGAGTTTGCAAGTGTGTATGTGTGTAAACTTGCTTACATGAGACAGAGGGACGGTGTACACCATGGCACGGTCATTCCGACCCGCGCCCTGCGCGTGAATTACCTTCCTGCATTTGTGCCATGCTCGCTTGATGACTGTTCTTGATCTTACAGGATTGGATTTTTGTCTCCAGGCGCGCCGGACCTGGATGGCAGCGGCGGACAGCTCATGGCTGCACAGGTGCCTCGGCTGCCTTGGCGGCAGCCTTAGCCGCAGGGCGGCGGGTTGAGGGTTTGGGGCCTGGGATAAGAAACTTATGACCGTGATGACCCAGTTATGACTGTTCAACCAGCAACGAGGTTGCAGGGAAAACCGTGTCCCACAAGCTTCGAAAATCAAGGTTGCATCAGCTAATTTAGATCACGGCAAGTTGTGATGTGCGAAGACCATAAATACAGTAATCCTTTCCGTGCCTATGGTAACCTGTATTCAGTCTTTATGGTGCCATTATTGTTGTTATTACTGCTACTGGTTGTTGAAGGAAGTGTTTTCTGGAACAGTTGCCAAAGCCCTCCAAGAAGGTACCCTGGGAGCGGCTTGCTCCTGCCATAGAGAGCCTCGTGAAGGCTGCTTCGGCTCTCGAGGGAATTGCGGATTCTTGTGGCTTGGGGATGGGTGCCGTGACGCTTGTGCCGTTGGGTTTTGGTTTCAGGGTTCGGGGTTTGTGAGGATGCAGATTGTGGTAACAGGACATCGGTGCGTCAACAGGCAGTGAGAGAGGTTCAGAAGGCTCATGTGAGGCTCACACCTCACAGATCACAGATTGAAAGATATATACATTATTGGGGTGATCTTTTCTTAGCAGCTAAGTCATGCTGGAATGCGGGCCAGTACATGGCGCAAAGACCTGTTAGAATTCGTAGAGCTTGTTGCAGCCTCCTGTCTCCATCCTCGCTTCGCCATGGAAGGAAACAGGAGCCCACAGCAAGCCGAAGCACCCCTTAAAGCCCACGCACTGACACAGATCCAACGCTCATGCCAGAGGCAAAAGCATGCGCTGTGGATTAGTTGTTGCGGGGGCCGGGCAAAATCCTCCCTTCACGAAGGGGTTCAAACAGCAGCAGCCGCAGCAAGATAAGAAAGAATGTGCATCTCATGCAAACGGGCCAACTTGGCCAAATTTCACACGCGTCAGGGTTGAACTCACGTCCCAACGTCTGCAGGAACATAGGTTGCCGGCTTGACCTGCTTTCCAACCCCATGAGCATTTGGCAGGATGTGGACCGCCAGATGGTGGCAGTTCTAGGCACAAGCACGGAGTCTCTGTGGAAGGGCAGAGTGCATTTCGGACCGTGACAGGAACGCATGTAGGGTGGTCAGTCAAAACGTTCTTGCTGTCATACTGCAAAGAGTGGTCACTGTCTTGCACAGCTAACTCTCCTCTTTCATCCTGTGCTTGTCATGATGTTCATGCCATCAAGTGGTGCATCGTTGCCTGCCGGTTGGGGTGCAGGAGGACCTCGCGATTGTGTCCCCGGACAGGTCCAGACGACAATGCGCGTTACGAGACCATGGACCGCATACGAGAGGCAAGGTGCATGTGCGAAAGGCATGAGTCCCTCTTTAGCTGCACAGTTGCAGAGCAAGGGAGGACAGTGAGCCGCTAAGGTACAAGCCGATGCTGAGTTGGATTCTCGTCGAAGTGCTTCCTAGGGTTGATAGATTGAGTCAAATCCCAAACCCAAGAACTGCGAGAGCGCTGGTTGAGAAAGAGGTTTTTATTTTCGTGCATGTCGTAAGTGATCAGCTCCTCGACTGACTACAGAAGATTACAGAAGTGTGCAGGTCGCAAAGCAGGCCCGACTGATCATCGGCGTCGCTGGGCCTGCAGCCTTTTGTGCAAAGGTTTCCGTAGGGTCTGTGAAAGCAGCTGGGAGCTGCACGTGGCAGAGTTTACACGAACGAAGGTATGCCACGTGAAAGGAATGTTGCTGGCCTTTCTTCAGAGTTCGGAGTGGTACAGTCACATCCTTGCTTTTGGGTATTCAAAACTGAAACTTTGCTTTGGCAAAGAAGAAGAGATGTTGGCAATACACCATCCAGTGCCATGTGTCGAGGATGTCTACGGCCAGGGTCCCATGGATCAGTTCAGTGCCGACCTCACGCGGCTTTGCAGCAATGATTGCCTCCAGTCATATGGTAACTGCCGTTGCTCCGCGGCTTTCAGATAGGCGAGAGATGGCGAGAGGTCGCAGAGTGGAGAGTTCCCTGAGTAGGGACACACCGCTCCGGGTTTGCAGGGGTTTTGCACCCAGGCCTGCATTCCACACTCTGATGACCTACAAGGCAGGGCCTGGTGTGTATCCGGCAGATGCCAGGTAGCTTTGACGGGTCGATGCGCTTGACGATGGGACAGTCGCGGGAGTAGAGACGCTTGTGTTGCTTTCGTGGCCCTCCATGCTGAAGCCTTGATGATGAAGACAAAAGCTTGAGAGCTTTGCTTCAGTGAGATACTGTGCGCCCAGCCCTGGAACTGGCCCGTACGAGTATACGATGTTTTTGGCCTGGAGAGCCAGGCGCGCGGCCGCCGGAGCCCTGAGGGCGAGGAAGGGGCGGAGGAAGCGGTCGAGGAAGGCGCCAGCCAGGAAGCCCCGGAGTCGTGAGAAGGCCAAGAAGGGAGGGGGATCTTCAATTTCACTACTTTTGATAAGGTACTCAAGCCGATCACAACACGCAGCTTTTACATCCACGTGGCCATCAACGAATCCGAGCTTTCGTTCACAGAACTCATTCAGGGCTTGGCCACATAAATGGCTGCGCACATGATGCGTTACATGGGGTCACGTGCTAAACGCGACCTCTGTACGCGGAATGAAGACAGACATAAAAAATTTTTTGGTCCCACCCTCAACCGACCCTTTGACCAAAACATCGCCATGTGTCTCCGTAGCGCCGCTGGAACATGTTTTTCCCAACGGTCCAACAGAGACCCAAGTGAACATGTGGAACAGAATTCTTCAACAAGGAAGCGTATTTACAGAGCTTTGCTCTCAGCCATGAGGCTTGAGTCCCTTTGTTGAAAGATACTTTCACAAACACTTTGCGAGTCTTGGAAGACATATTCCCATTGCCAGCTCCTTTGAGCTTGTAACTACGCACTAACTTGTCAAAAGCAGCGAGGCTGTAGCCTCTTTGTTTGAGATTGCGTTTGAACTCTGTCAGACTTCGCTCCGCATCAGCGCTGAGCCGATTGCGACGCTGACAACGTATGAATCCTCCAATTTGCAAGGATTTAAACGCAGCTGGAGGATGATTGCTACAAGCAGGAATGTACAAGTGAAGATTTTGTGGCTTGTTAAACAGACTCCACGTCACACTTCTATCATCCTGTATGCCCAGATTCACATCCAAATATTGAACTTGCCGACTAGCCTCCATACTTCCTGACAGCTCAAACTTCAGGGAAGGGTGCCATCGATGCAAAATTTCACCAAGCCATTGATGAGAACCGCGACATAACAGAAGCAAATCGTCAACATATCTGCGAATGAACTGCAAGAGCTCACCCGCTTGCTCAGCAATGAAGCAATCCAAATGCCAGAGATAAATGTTTGCAACGATGCTAGCAACCGCTAGCCCAGTCGGAATGCCGTCTGTACTTTCATATTTGCAGCCTTCGAACGTAACGAAGCATGCGCTCAATATCAACTCCAGGGCACGAATCACGAAAGTGCACAAAGAATGATTTGGCATCCTCGTCCGCAGAAAACCGCTGATGACCGACAGGAAATGGCATCGATCCACTGACGGATACAAGTTCACAACGTCGAATGTGAGAAACTTCATTCCAGGCCTACACTGCACGGTGCTCAACTCTTCAAGCAACTGGTCGGTGGAAACCACAACAGATTGCAGCTTACTCAGCAGCGGGTTTAGTTGTTCCACCAAAAAAGTTGCAAACGGAGCCATCCAAACACCTCGCAAATTGCATATAGGTCTAGATGCGGTTGGGATCTTGTGGACTTTGACAAGAATTCTGAAGGTACCTGCGCGTTTTTCATGTAGTGTGCCGAGTAAAAACCGACTAATGCCATCGGAAAGCGTGCCTGACGAACGAAAAAACTGCACCAATGCATCTGCATGTTGTTTGCAGCCGTCCATCCTGGTCTGAAAATCGTAATCCGATATCTGTACAAACCCCTGAGAAAGTTGGGAATAAACTTGCTGACGAATCCATGCCCTCGACACAAGCGCATCTCCAAGTCCCTTGTCGCAGTCCACGACTGCAATGCTATCACGGTGTTGCGCAAGCCATGCCAAAGCTTTCCTATCAAGCCAAGACCAATTAGCTCGCGCAGTCTGGAACTCATAACTTGCAAACTCCCGCTTCAGCAACCTCATGAAAATGTCAACATTACTGTCAGAAGGTGGCTGCCAGGAGCTCCTCAAACGACACCTCGTCATACTTCGGTTGTCATCTGGGAAAAACTTGCATAACAACAGACGTCTGTGCAATCTGTCGAGTTCTGAATTTGCGGCTGGATGGGATGAACCACGATAAGACGGAATGAACTTCCCACCCTTCGCCAAGTGTAGCAAAACATACTGTGGAACCTCAAGCACATCTGCAGGGACCAAGTTGTGGACGCCTTTGAACACAGGTTTCTGCAGCAATGATCTGAATTCTTTGCGCAACGTTTGCGCGACACAGAACTTAAAGAAATCAATACTGCACTTTTCTGCATCCGTCCAGAAACCTCGACCCCTGCTGCGATGTGCTATTTTCCTTTCGACTTGCCCTTGCCTTTGCCATCTTTGCCCTTGTCTTTTCCTTTTCCCTTGCCCTTGTCATTCTCGGTGAATCTCACTTGCTTGTGCGGATCTTTGAGAATAGATTGACGCTTTCTTGAAGCTGAATTGGATCTCCCCGGGGATCGTGATGGCTTTTGCGGTCTTCGCTTGGGCGTCGGAGTTCTCCGACGAGCTGCCGAAGCTGACACAATTTTCAATCCATGCTTCTCCCGCAACTCCGGATTGTCTTTCACCAAGAACGCGAGGGCACTATCATCCTTCAAAGTGACAGGCTTTTTCCTTGATCCTCCAAGCTTTGCAAGTTCAAACAAAGCCGGTGATAAAACATCCTTAACGTCCATGCTTTCAAACTTTGTCATAGCATCTGTCAAAGCTTGCTCCCGTTTCTGCTTTATTTGTTTGTCTTTGTTCATCCTGGCTTGAATAGAAGGCCTCTTCAACCTGATCAGACTTTCCACATAAGATACAGCCTTCTGCAACATGACGCGCTTGATGTTTGCATCGCTAAACTCATGCTCCGCAAACCATGCTTCAACTTTATCGCTCAGCTGCAACTGCAAGCTTGTCTGTGACACTGCATTGTCGTATACTTGCAGACAGCGCTCTTGATGTTGACATACGAACTGGAAGCACTCGTTGGCATGCTTCTTCCTGAGCTCCGCCCAAGCAACTGAAAGCTCGTAATCATCATCCGCCATTTGCTCCTCACAATCCACCGGCTTGGCATGTGAAGCATACAGCTTGGTAAACTGCCACTTGAAGCTAGCTTCCGCTTGGAAATGCGGGTGCAACTTGTTGTCTGATTGTAAAGCCGAATACTTCTCCGTCAAAGTCCTCTGCGTGGCCCATGCTGCAAACAGATGTTCTGTTTCTTTGGCGAAGTCCTCGAAAACCTTCTTCAAGCCCGGGTCTATGCCCTCCAGGAGCTGCTTCGGCTCATGGAATTCATGTGACGAGTGTGTATGATCCTCTTTCGCCACTTGTTGTCCACTGACCTGAGTCTGTAAGGCCTGCAATTGTTGCATCAACAGGCGATTCTGTTCCATCAACAACTCTGTAACTGATGGACTATCTGACGGCAATGCCTGTGGTTGTCTAGGCCTGCCCGCTGCGGTGAAAGCCGAACGTTCTCTGAGCTCACCGTCTTGTTCGTGACCAGAGGTCCTTCCTCTGACCAAACCACTTGCAGTTGTGAAGGATGGAGCTCTAGCGAAACCAGGATCACCTCCACCTGCCAAACCCCCAGCAGATGAATGCGCCACAAATGGGCTAGTCCCAGAACCGCCAGACATTTTTTGGCGAGTAACTTGAAGTCTGCACTGCACTACTTTTGATAAGGTACTCAAGCCGATCACAACACGCAGCTTTTACATCCACGTGGCCATCAACGAATCCGAGCTTTCGTTCACAGAACTCATTCAGGGCTTGGCCACATAAATGGCTGCGCACATGATGCGTTACATGGGGTCACGTGCTAAACGCGACCTCTGTACGCGGAATGAAGACAGATATAAAAATTTTTTTATGTCTGTCTGCATCCACTATAGGTCATCCGGGTTAGCGGAATCCTTGCAAGGGTATCGCCACATACACTTGTGCCGAGAAGATTTGGAACCAGAACGCAGGGCTTTTTGAATGAAGTTAACTGGGGCTGGCTTCCCTATCACCCCAGCCCCAGCTTCGGCCACAGACCTTGCAAGCCTTCATGCTGGGACTTCCGGCATTTCTGCTTTGGCTTTCTGCCTGGGTTCTGGATTTCCCTTGGCGAAGCGCCGACGTGCAGATGAGCTGGTAAGAACTCCCTGGGCCTTGCTCGGGCATCCCGGAACTGACTGATTCACAAACCTGCACTGGCAAGCTAGACGAGGTGGTGACAAACACTCGGTAAGCATTGGGGGATTCTTGGAAAATCTTGGAAAGAAGGAACAGAATGCGTGGCTTGCAACCGCTTGCTCGAACCGCATCTTTGAGACATCCTTGCTTGGCTCCGCACGGATCAGAGACGCAGGCCAGCAGATGTTCACCCTCCTGTGATTCTGGACCCGCGCCTGCGACGGAGCTAGCCGCGAGTGCAGCGTCGAAAAGATCGAGTGCTGCTGCCCCCAACATGGATGCTCAGCAGCAGTCTGTTGAGTGCCCTGAGCTTCTTGGATGCTTCAAACTTCAAACCTGACAAAGGCCCATTTATAGCTTGTGGATGTTTGTGGCTTTGGCCGCCAGTGGTGATTTTGACAGCCATTGCGGCTTCCAGGAGAGAAGAAGAAGGCATGGAGAATTTTGGCCGATGAACCGTGTATAGCTAAGCCGCTACTCAAAGCTACAGGGTAAAGATGCCCAGCAGCGATCGGCGACCGCTAATTTTCAGGAGCCCCTGCTCTTACCGCTCTACCGATTTAGCGCCGCGACAAGATGTCCGGCATTTTCTAATTGACTCGCCCGCGAAACTATGAAGAAACCCAAGGCCACACCACGGGCAATCCAGCAGAACATGCACCAATCTAAACGCCGCAGAGACTCGTCCCCGATGGCTTTCAGACGTCTTGCACGCGGTGCTGCAGCACTCGCCGTCGTGGCCCTGCTGCGTGTGGCGAGGCATGAGTGTCCATCGCCCAAGGTCTTCGCTGGTTGGGGGATTGGCTTCTGCCAAGAACTAATCTGACGCATGACTGCTTTTCAGATCATTGAGGATCTCGTATTGACTCATCATGTGAGCAGTTTCGCATGGCTTCCACTGGCTAGCGCTCTGCAGCAACTGGCAGAAGCAAGGTCTTGGAGTAAGCTTCACTCGTGCAATTCCAGGTGTGCTAACATGCACAGATTTATGAATCTAAGTTTTATGGACATGAATTAAATAAGCAGTTTCTATTGTTTCAGCTATCTCTCAGAATTGCCCTGTGTGATTGTTTTCGCTCTCACAACTCGGACGGCACGGATTCCTCGAGTTGTGAGAGCGTAAACTGCGCAAACAGTCACAGCCTTCAGTGCAGAGGCAGCGCGGCAGCTCACAGGCCAGATCCTTGGAGTTTCGGAGGCTGTGGTTTGGGACTTGCAGTGAGGCCCTCTGCCTGGGTACTAGGGGCGATGGCCTTCAAGTTCCAGTCATGTCTAGAAGAGTGAGAATACTGTGCAGTCCCAGCAGTCCCAGGTGCAGGAATTGGGAGTAGCTTGAGGTGTGCCCCTTTTGCTCTTGAGGCCAGCGCTTTCGTGAGCACGACCATGGCGCTCCCAGGCATCTGCCGCCCCGACGCGGACCATGGTGATGATGGTGGTGGTGGTGGTGGTGGCAGTGGTGGAACTGTGTTGTTGGTGTGCATGACCAATGATGTGTAGTGGGTAGTGATGCGGCTGTTGGAAGTTTCCGTGGAGGAGCTTGTGTCCCCATGCCATTCCCCCACCCCAGACTTCTCCTGTATGATTCAGGTTTGCTGGTTTTTGGCCAATCCAGAGCAAGCCATGAGGGGTAGGCCCTGCACACTTCTGTAATTTCCACTCAGCATTGCCGTTACGACGGTCGAGCTCATGCTCCTTACGATTTCGAACTATTGTTGGCATAGCTGAATTGCAGCCGCTTGCGGTGCAAATCCAGCAGAAGCAATAAAGCCAGTTCCAGTGTTGTGGCTTTGAACACCTGTCCGTTGCGTGATGTCGGAGTATGGAACTGCTGACACTGGACTTCGCATTCCTTGAACTGTTTGTATGCCAGGTGGCACCATCGCCATCATCGGCGCATTCATCATTAATCGTGACCACAGCAGTAAGTTACACCCTGCATGTGAACGTTCAGCGAGATGCTGATTTCTACTCTTGGTAAGATTTTGCCGAACGGATTTCTTCGCGAGCTAAACGCACCTGTGGCTCCCAACAGCCTTGCGCTTCTCTTCGCAGTTGCGCGGTCAGCTCGCGCTCCGCGTGCAGGGCGGCAGGCGTGAAGCTTGGGGGCTTGGGGGCGTGAGAATTGCGAAGCCGCTGCGGCGTCGCACTGAAGACGACCACAATCTTTCCTGGGAGTTCCGAGTTGGTCAGTGAAAGGCTTGAGTTGAAGAAGCCTTCCACAGCCCAAGGCAACGAGCCCTCTGAAAACCCCGTATAGTCTCAGTGGTCATAGTGTGTACGGCCAGCGTGCAAATCCGCAATTAGCTCGTACAATTTACAGTATGAGCGCAGATATGCATCTTTGTATACATACATGCATGCATACATACATACATCTAGACATATACGCACACACACTACTTTATAGTCTAAGATAAGCTCTGCAGCATTACAAGATGAGACATAAAGCTTATCTTACAGTGAAGTTGTAAGCATACCCTCACTTAAAGCTTCCAGGCTTTCCAGCGCGTGGTCGCATCTTCGCGCTCCGTCTGGCCCCCCAGAATCTGACGAGAAGTTCTCTGGGTGCAACAGCTGAGGGCACAAAAACATCGTTGTTAATGGGAGTGGTTGTTGAGGTTTCGTGTTTGAGTTGTGAGTGGGCCGTGAAAGTGAAGGCAGAGGTGTGTGACTGGGCATATGTCGGCATTGCCTGCTGCTTGAAGGGCGGCTTGCTGATTTCGCTTTCGTGAGGGGCCTGAAGGGCTTTAGCCTCACGCGTTGCCTGGCGCTGCCAGACCCTCTGGATGCAACGGCAGGGAGAGAGAGAGAGAGAGAGAGAGAGAGAGAGACAGAGAGAGAGGGTGTCTGTCTGGACAACGGGGGAAGATCACGTCTGCACGGCTCATCTTTATTGGAGCGAGAGTAGTCGTAATTGTCAGAATACTATCGTGTGACAAACAGTTCGGAATGTGAGTGTATTACATCTCTAGTTTTTCAGGTGTCCGCACATGAGGCTTGTATGAGGACAAGATGCAAAAAGGGCTGCGGCCAGCCGGGGAGGAAGGAATCTTTCCGCACGACCAAACTTAGCTCATTTTGAGAATCCGACTGCTGAGGTGGCCCTCCCAAAGGCAACGAGCAGGTGCAACCCTCAGGGTACCTCTCTTGAGACTGTCAAGGGTTGTCAACTTAATAAGGCAGTTCCGGGTTTCAGCATACTATCCATCTTTCGAAGACTAGGATCCTGCTGCCGTCGGGGTCGGAACAATGAGTACTACTTGTAGTAGCTTCCCATGGTTCCTACGAGACTGTACGATAAGATATCCCAACCCGATTCAAACTATTTTGCGGCTCTAGCAGCTTCTGGCTGTCAGGAAATCCGTAGGTGACGAGCCCGTTTGGGTTAGGGACGGGGCTTTTGGTGTTTCGGGGAGTTTACCAGCGATGTTGTTGCATCATCTTTATTCTCGCTATCCATAGTTGCTATACACGCAGCTCGACGCTACTGGCAGGCTACAGCAGCTGCGATCGCCAACAACAGTGGTTGCAACAAAGAGCACACTTGGAAAGACGAGAAATAGCCTGCAACATGCCAGCCCCCGTCCCTCGCCTTCGGGCTGGGACTTGCCATTCGTGTTTTCCAGAACTTCAAGGGGAAGCTTGGGAGCCCGCTCGTCAGCTCCAGATGGAGTTTCAGAAAATTTTGGATGCGGTTATGAACCCTGGGTTCGTGAACCTTGTCATAAGAATCTCCTTGTTTTAGGGATCTTAACACGCGACTCCCAGTATCTCAAGTCTGCAGATCTTTTCTGTCCAGCGCGGTCCTTGCGGCAGCAGTGCCAGGCGCTGCGACAAGGGCCAGGTTTCATCATTTGGCTCTTTTCGGCGGATTCGCTCTGTTGTGGGGCTAGCATACAGGGTTTACGGGGTCGAGAGGTCAGAGCTCCCTTCCAGACTCCTGTCAGTCTTGCGGACTGCGAAATGGTCACTCTGGATCTTTTGAAGTTTCGGAGGGCTTGTGGAACACGTTCGTCGGCGGGAGGGCGGCAACTGGCAAGTCACGTCTCAAGCTTCCGTCGGCGTCTCCTTCTCGACTTTTGAAGTCCCCCGAACCCCTCCCTCCCGCGTGCCTGCTGAGAGGCGGCCTCATCGCTGCAAGTTCCTCAAGGCGGCCCAGATCCCGGCAGACCTTCCCAGCGTGAGCAGTACGAAGGACGCGACACTGAGACTTGTATCAGGCACTACCCCATGCATCTGTCTGCTACCAGTTCAAAGATGAGTATGAGTGCCCAAACCCCCAAATGTAGTAGTGCATCTGGCTGTGCTCCGATCATGTTCAATCCCTCATCGCCTCCATGATAATCACCCTCGTCTTCATGAGGATCCATTGCCACGGAAATCATTTGTGATTGGGCGAAGCGAGAAGAAGATGATGATGATGATGATGTTGGTGATGATGTCGATGATGATGACGGTCTCCGTCACGATTGGTTTTCAGCTTCGCCAGCCTTCTTTTCTGTCTGTTACTTGTATCATGATCATGCCTTTGATTTTTTCATCCTTGATATCTTAACGCTAACAAGCGCAGCGATTCGCCGTAGCCTCTTTCACTTGTGCCTGCAGCAAGTCATGACCATGATCACGATGATGATGATCATCTAGTCATCACCACCCCTATCGTCATCAGCTTCTTAGTCATCGTCGAGAACGTCCTGGTCAAAGTCTTGGTTGTCAGCGCTCTGTTGACCAAGCCCCTAAACCCTAAACCGCATGCACGAAGTTGAGTTTGAATCCACGAAACGCGGCCGTGGAGTTCGCCTCGCAGGTGGGTGGGTCGGCACTGCACGGCTGCTGGCTCAGTGCTGCGGATTACTACCTGGTGGTTTCTCGCATGTTCGAGCAGCCCTACAGCCGAAGTTTTGCAGATACCCCGCCTGGAGCGTCTCGGTGGTATGAAGTCCCAGACATGGAAGAGCAGAGAGTTTCGGCCCCAGTACGGAACCCTATAAAAGGGCCAGAGTAGTAGTAGCCCTATGAAGGAACCCTTTGATGGACCCATGGAGCCTTGGTCCTCCCCTGCTTTGCCTCGGAGGCGAAGGGCAAAGCACCCCGAAGCTTGTCCGAGGTGCAGCGCCGTGCGAAGAGCAAAGCCAAGGAGGAACCACAGGCCGGGGTATCATGTACGACGGCCTATGGAGAAGATGCGGTAGAGGAAGGTGGCGCAAGTAGACACATGTGCGTGGCTTCTCTTTCTTGATCCTTCCGGACCCGTTGGACAGGAGTCTGGCGGTTTCTCGCTGGACCCACCCAGTGGCACACGCGACTTCTTTCCAGAGGACAGCCTCAGGTAGAGCGTCGAATCTCCCCCAAATTTCGCCAAAGAAATCTCGAGGGTGAGCCTGAGCTTCTCAGCTTGGTTTAAAGGCACAGGCCCGTGGACATCAAGAGGTTTTCATACAGGACTCCAAGCCATTATCTGGCCGTGCCGGATGATGCGGTGGTAGGTACCCTTGAAGCTCCGCAGGTCTGAAGGCCTTGGTCCCTAGGTCAAACTACCTCATCCTCGGTCCTGAGCTCATGTCCTGTCCGACTCCAATTTTCACACTCTTCCTTTCCTGCGCCCGTGAACTTGAGGACATGCGGGTGCAGCGATGGCTTTTCGACCGCTTCCGGGAGACAGCGCGCCTCTATGGCTTCGAGGAGTATGATGCAGCCTCCCCGGTGGGACGCAGCGTCTGGTTCTCTTCAATCGTCTCTGGCCTTTGCATGCCAGTGCTTGTACAAGCAGTCTATTCGGGAATCGCATCGAACTCAAATCCCCAAGCCCAAAGAGGTGTAACATACCGAATGCTGCCTGACGTATTAATCTGGACATTCAACACTTGCAGGCAAACCATCACAAACCAAGTTTTGTGATGGTGTCGGAGAGCTGCTGATCTGGATGACGACTCGCTCTCGTGTCTTATCCGTTCTTTGGGCATCGAGACGAGGCAGCAGGCGTGTCGTTGACAAAGGGTGCATGCATTGGTTATCAACTCGGAGAGTGAGGTTCGAACATGTCAGCATGTTTCAATGTGCATTACTTTCTGGTGTCCCCGTCTGCATCATACATCATCACCACCACCATCATCATCGTCGGTGGGTGACAAAAATCATCATCGTCTCTGCGATTTGCTGCTGCCTCTTTTATCGCAGCGTGAACTCTCTCCCAGCGTCCGAAAGAAAAAAAAGTCTCTACTATTGCTCCCATCCCTGGCCCGCCGAATGAGGCGCCAGTGCTGGAGAACGAAGATCTGTACAAGCGCAAGGCTCTGCTTCTTATCGGACGTGAGCTCTGGGAACGAGCTTCCGAAAAGTTCGGGGGGGGGGGGTCTGGGATGATTCACTCCAACATGTGCTTGCTTTTGGGCAAGAGGCATCGGGTTTGGGAATGTAGATGCCAGCGCAGATCGGAGGCTGGAGAAGAGATCACAGAGCAGATGTACAACTTCAAGGACAAAGAAGGCCCCGACCGGCAAGAGCTTTCAGTTTTCGGTTCGATTTCACGAGCTCTGTCCCAGGTTCGTCTTGTGTTAGACACATGCAAGCGTGCTGGCTTGGCTCTGTTTTGCAACTGATGGTTCGTGCCAGCGTAGAAGTCTTCATGTAGTTCCGCCCATGACGTTTTACGATTGAACGTTGCGACCTCATGATACGGGAAAGTGAAGGATCTTCTCCCGAGATCCATTACCTCGTAGAGTCCAAAGTCATCCCACGAAGCCTCCTGTGCAGGTGCAGCCGTCACGCTGCGGCCAGAGATGACGCCGTCCCTGGCACTCCGACAGAAACTTTGAGACAGCCCTTTTAAAATGTAAGGCCCCTCTTCTTGGGTCGTTTGGACTGGCCTCTTTCAGGCGACATCAGGCCTGGATCAGAGGGCGTCTGTACGCGTGATTCAGGCCCAGGGACCCGGACTAGGTTCGTGATTCTCAGGAGGCAGGCTTTCAAGCTCATGGCCAGGCTTGAGTTTCTTCTGGCCAGAGGGCGAGAGAACAGAGGGGTATCTGGACCAGTTCTGCCGTGCTTCGAGTGGACTTGTCAAGAGTCAAGTCCTTTCCTTTGCTTTTTTTGCCATGTTGCCGCCGAGGCACGAATGGTGCTGTCACTGATGAGGGCGGAGACAGGCGTCACCAAAGCGGCTTAGGGCAATCCTCAAACCAAAATCACTTAAAATGTCAGAGTAGGCATGCAGGTAGTTGGTATGTGACGGCTGTTGGTCCTGCGAATGCAACTTCGAGTCCCACTCCTCCTCCTCCTCCTCCTCGTCCTCGGCCTCCTAGTGCGATTTTTTCTCATGGTGCTCCTGCTGCTGCTGCGGCTGCTATTGTCTCTCCTTGAGCTTATGCAGCCGCTGCTGCTGTGACTTCTGCTACACCTTTGCCACGACGAATGCCGCTACCACGATGACCACTCCACCACTACTGCTTCTGCGGCTGCTGCTACGAGTACTACTACTCCTACTACTCCTACTGCTACTGCTACTGCTACTGCTACCAGTGCTTGTTCTGGTGCTTGTACTCGTACTAGTACTACCACTCCCACTACTACTACGACTACTACTACTACTACTACTACTACTACTACTACTACTACTACTACCATTACTACTACTACTACTACTACTACGACGACTACTACTACTACTACTACTACTACTACTACTACTACTACTACTACTACTACATCTCTTCGTGTCGATGTCTGATTCTGCCTATGGGTGTCTTATGCTTTTATGGGAGTGATGATCTCTTGGCCGTCTGCTGCCAATACTGACATTTGGAAAGTTCTTGCACTGCTGAGCCAGCTAATCTGAGTGCCTGCATGCGTTAATTGATAATTGATAATTTATAATTGGGAATTCACGGCATTTTGCTGAAACCACTGCAATAACATGCCCGAAAACCCATCCTTGCTGACTCAACATGAGTCAAGCTTGGGTCGAACCTGTACTGCTGTGCAACTTGGTCTGCAAGATGCTCGAACTGAGCTGGAGTTCGCAACTATGGGCTTGTATCCCTGCTTCGTGTATTCAGCCATGCAGGAGGCAAAAAAACTACTACTACTACTACCAGTACTACTACTACTACTACTACTACTACTACTACTACTACTACTACTACTACTACTACTACTCCTACTGCTACTGCTACTGCTACTGCTACTGCTACTGCTACTGCTACTGCTACTGCTACTGCTACTGCTACTGCTACACCTACTACTACTACTACTACTACTACTACTACTACTACTACTACTACCATTACTACTACTACTACTACTACTACTACTACTACTACTACTACTACTACTACTACTACTACTACCATTACTACCATGACTACCATTACTACCATTACTACTACTGCTGCTGCTGCTGCTGCTGCTGCTACCTCTACGACTACTACTACTACTACTACTACTACGACTACTAAAAGTACTACTAGCAGTACTAGTCCTACTAGTACTGGTGCTCCTACTCCTACTCCTGCTCCTATTCCTACTCCTGCGAATGGTGTCCCGAGCGAGGTCGTTCGAACTCGAAGGCGAGCTGGTAAGACCGGAAGTCAGCGTAAGCCGAAGTCGTCTGCCGCTGTCCGCGTCTTATAAGCCACTGTGGTTATTTTGACGCTATGATTTTGCAAAGCATAAACAAATAGCTTCGCGAGGTGCCCGGTCCGCCGACAGCTCCTGAGACTGTGAGAGACGGAGTGCCGTGGCTTCCGAAAGCGGAGCAACTGTGGGTCTATTTTCGTGTGGCTCTTCTTGCTCTACTACACTACAAGCTTGGCATGCTTGGCTGGCGGACTGGGCCAAGTTTTTTGGTTGCGGCACTATGCTACAGTTGTCGAAACAGCAGGAGCCGACTTCTCGAATTCTCTAAGGTCTCCGAAGTCCTCGCGCACGATCTGGGAGCAGCAGGAGTTCCTAAAGGAATGCATTCAGTCTTACTGTTTGGCGTTGTTTCAGTTTTTTCATGAGGTCCGCTGGAAAGAAAGCACCAGCCATGCTCCCGGCATTCCTTCGGACTGGCTGGGTCGCCAGCTCCTTGCGGTAACTCCTGAGATCTTCGACGAGGCAGGTGACACAGAGACCCAAGCCCTGAAGTAATTGTTGTTTAAATATCTGTCCTTGAGGCTTTGGGGCATGTGCCCAACAAGGAGAACGATCTGCATGCAAACATTGGCAATGCCATTGAGCGTTTGGAAAGCATTATCTTCAGCGCCATCTTAACGTCTGCAGATCCTCGGATGCTTCATTGCAGGTCGCTGCAAGCCGCCGTGCCGTCTCGATATCTCTCCTGAGGAGAAGCTTTCTCTAGCAAAGTAGTTCGAGTCGATGCTTTAAAAGCTGGGAAGTTGGTGCGCTTGGAGTACACTCTTGGCGGGCCAATGCTACTCAGTACTGCTTATGCCCAGATGGAGGAAGTCCATCCTGTGGATGCCATCCGGGAGTTTCAATCGGCTGGCGCTGGGATTCCCAGGAACGGTGCTACAGCCCTACGGCCAAGTACTTCAGCGAGGGTTAAGGTTTTTTCCAGAGACTCAAAAAACGGCATCTCAGTTGCTGGTGAGATAGCAAAGCCGTTGCACTATGCATATCAGAACTTAAATATTCCGGACAAAATATGTGGACACACCTGCACACACCGTGGCAGTCTTGCGTTACTCATGTGTTCTAATAGCACAAACGTGCTTGCAGGCAGACTGCGGGCCCTGCCGTCCCGCCTTAGTCATACTTCCTACAACGTACTTATTTTTACAATCAAGGGTGATGAAACCTAAGCTCTGAGAGAGAATGGAACTTTCCTCACACGTTCTCGTACACATTTGCGTTACATGTTTTGTTTTCATGCATGTTTTAGGAGGCTTTTGAAGCCACTACAATCCTGTAATGTGTTGCTCAGCCTCGAGCTGTCGAAAGTTTTCATAAGGTCTAGTCTGGGGGGTTGCATTTTGCCTATGCTTCTGGCCAGGAGTTGTAGGCCTCCCAGGGCTAGCCGCAAAGCCTAGATATCCAACAAGCAAAAACAGAGCTAGCGTGCAAGAGCACCGCAAGCCTTTCCAGAACTCTTGCACTCTTTAGGTTTCGGATGCTTCATAGATATGTTTATAGTTAACCCGGCGCTCAACCTATTATCCTAGAAATCAAAGATTTTTCTACCAGCCAATGCGATATGAATGCAAAAGGTATGGACTCAGAAAAGCGATTTAGAATGCAAGAACAATAGAGCCAGAAAAGCGCCAAACAATGCAAAATAATGTAAAAACCGCAGGGGCGGCCTACTTTTTTGGTTTTTTCACCCATTATCTTTGCTTTTTGTGATCCATTGGTTTTTGCATGTCTTGTGCTTCTGCCTTATGCAACAAGAAAACACAGCAATGCGTAACGGTACCCATTTTTTTGGCGACCAATTGTTTGTGCTTTTGTTTGTTTTAGCTTGAGGAAAAAAGCAAAAGCAATGCGTGCCCGAAAGCAAACAATAATGGGTCGCAAAAAGCAACAAGAATGGACGGGTCCCACCTGCATTGTTCGGAGTTGTTTCGAGTCACTGTGTTGCACCCTCCCACCCCCGCAAAACAAAAAGTCCAGAAAACGATCCCGGAGTTTCAAAACTCGGAGGTGATTTTTGAGGCTTCATAAGATGTTGCAACATGCCGAAAGTGCTGTAAATTCCGCGTAAAACGGATGTGTGTTACAAGCGTATGTAACACGGTAGAGTGTGGGGCGGGGGGGGGGGGGGGGTGTGGTGGCTAGTAGTAGTAGTAGTAGTAGTAGTAGTAGTAGTAGCAGCAGCAGCAGCAGCCGCAGCAGTCCGATTTGTTACGGGCATCGGCATGTGTTTGTCGTGAGATCACACTTGTATCGGTTTGTTACGGGCATCGGCATGTGTCTGTTCTGCGATCACACAGGGGGTACGGTTTATTACGGTCATCGTCGTGTGTATGATGCATATCAACATAATATCACACATCACATGGGGCACGATTTGTTGCTGGCATCGGCTTGTGCATGTTGCGAGATCACACATCACAGCGGGTACGATTTGTTACGGTCATCGGCCGAGTCATCGGCGGGTGTCTGTTGTGAGATCACACATCACAGGGGGCGCGATTTGTCACGGGCATCGGCGTGTGTTTGTTGTGAGCACATGAGGTGTGCGATTTGTTACGAGCATCGGCGTGTGCATGTTGGCGTTACCCAGCCAGGCTTAAAATGAGAACGTCAGCATGATTTCAAACTGAAGCTTTCATTGCACTCAATCTTCAAAGTCTTACAAACCTTCAACACCCCCATGCTTTCAAACATTGAAAATGTCAAACATTCGAACTCCACGTCCCTCAAGCTTTCAAACTTTCGAAGCCTGAACATTTCAAGCCTTCAACCCCGCAAAGTCTGGAACTTTTCGAACTTTCAAGCTTTGAACCTTTCGAACTTTCAATCTCCCTGGGATTCAAACTTTCAAACTCCAAACTCTCAAACTTTCGAACTCGAGCCTGAGGGCTGCTTTGTGAACCTCTACACGTTCTCCAGCGGTCCTTCACCTTGCTCCCTCGCGCAACGCGTTGCCGCGGCTTCAAACTTCCAAGTTGGATTCCCATTCAAGTTTTCAAGCTACAAACTCGTCCCCATTTTCAAACTCGGAAATTCAAGCTTCAAAGTCTTCATTCTCCAAACTTTTCTTCAATTTTTCAAATTCTCCAATCTCGTCCAACATGTAATACGTTCAAACTCTCACAAATTCGAGTTCGAAAAACCCCACTCGTGACACCTATCTCAAACTCCTACTCCTACTCCTGCTGCTACAGCTGCTGCTGCTACTTCTGCTACTACTACTACTACTACTGCTACTACTACTACTACAACTACCACTACCACTACCACTACCACTACCACTACCACTACCACTGCCACTGCCACTGCTACTGCTACTGCTACTGCTACTACTACTACTACTACTACTACTACCACTACCACTACCACTACCACTACCACTACCACTACCACTACCACTACTACCACTACAAAGACTACGACTACGACGACGACTACTACTGCACGTAGCATGGAATCATTCCACAGAAGATGTGGATGATAGCCCGGAGGGCAAAGCACGAGCAGGTGCCATCGCTGCAGTGTTACCACTTAAGCGGCCAGGTTGCATTTGCTTTATTGTGGGTAGGCGTCTTCGGCATTCGGCATTTTTTCAGGTTGGGCAGAACATGTGGTGATGCTAGGGCTCTATTGACCCAACTCGATTGTAACGAGGTGGTATATTCGAACTCGGCAATATTGCTTACCCTCCATGGACAGTCTAGTTGTGGTCGATTTCCACCGCAGGTGGTACGCCATCCCTCAGTGTTGGCGCTTCGAGACTACGCAACGGGGCAGGCAGGAACAAGGGAGGGTTGCGCGCGCCGCGCCTTCAGAGCACTAGTTTATGCTGCATCGCATTGGAGCTTGCAGCTGTTGGCATGTTTGATTATGTCGCCAAGCATTCTGCAAGGAAGCGCGAGCACTACCAGAATCTTAGCTTGAATGAGAGTCAGCCGTGATGTGCGTGCACGTTGTGTTCTCCTCAGTCTTCAATGGATTCGAAGTTGTCCCACGATTCCGTTACCAGAGCTTGCCATCGTGAGCATCGTCCGTCAGCATCCTAGGTGGAACATGGACATTGACGGGGCCTTGTTTCTGCCGGGATTGAACAGCACGAGCCCAGAACTGTGATGGGACAGAGTCCGGCCGTAAATTACCCTCCGCAGCGTTGGCTGAAATATTCCGGGCAAGCCACTTGCAGTTGCCATGTCCTGCTTTGCGGGCTGCTTCGAAGGCATCAAGAAAAACCAGGAACGGTAGCACAACCGATGACATGGACTCTAGCTACACGGGCTGAAAGATGTTGAGTAAAGCTTCCGATTGGCAAAGTATACATCTTTCGCCAGGGTATCTTTCCAGTTTTATGAGGCTTTAGGCCAGTTGAAGTTGCTCACCTTCGAACCAACATGTCGGGACTCAGTGATCTGTGGGGCCTGCAGGACCTGGGTAAAGTCAAGCTGCATTACTTCAACGTCTTCGCGAAGGGTCCGGCAATCGCGTGGCTTGGCCCGGACAGGATCCTGAACGCTAGGTTTGTAGGCAGAAAGCCTGGCCACGGAAGCCTCAAAAAGCCCCAAAAAGCTTCAAAAAGCCTCAAGCCGACTCAAGGCTGATTTGCTGCAGTAACATTGGTTTGCCAATCCGACTCACGCGGCGCCAATATCAAACCACTCTTGACTCGTTTGCTGGCTGCTGATTGTAGCCTACCACTTCGCGGCCTGCTGCCCTTTCTGGTGAATTTTTGGTTAGTGGTTTCGGCTTTACCGCCACCGGTTACACCTCACCGGGTTTGGGAGACAGCAATTTCATGGCTCATAGTTCTCCTAGAACTATGAGACTATGATATGAGCCAACGGAACTTGGTGCAGTTGGTCTGGGATTCTATAGAGTCAAGATGCTCCCCGACCTCAATGCAGCGTGAAGCCCCAGGCTTGCCCTGCACCATGGGGGCCTGGATTGGGAAGGCGTTTTCCCATCAAACTGGAAGGAGCGCGGGCAAAGGGCCTGGCGGATCGGTTGTGTCGTCATGTCGCTGTCGCTGGCCTCTCCATAAGCAGTGGACACTGTTTCGCGTTTCAGCATCTGCAGCCACGGGGCAGTTAGAGTCCAAGTCCAGCGATTTGGGGCTTTTGCAAGGCTTCGTGACTGGACTCTGGCCTTCAGGGGTGTCGATCTTCGGGCCCCCTTTCATCCCTACACATGCCCAGCTTTGATGAGGACCAGGCCAGGCTGTTGTGGGGATACGGGGAGCACGAGTAGCACAGGATCAGCAGCACGCCTCTGCAGGAGGCCTCGAGCCCCTGGGTTTGAACATACACGAGGCAAGATGGTGCTCAACCTTTCTCAACGTGTCAGGCATGGGGCCGGAGAGGTGATTGGCCCGTAGCTTCACAGCTTGGACTCCCCAAATCCCAGCTCAAGAGTTGAAGGCCGAGGCCCCCTCTGTACAGTGTAAGAACTTGCAGACAACACCAGAAGTTCTCTGTCATGAATGAGGACTTTAAGCCCACCACACCCTTCGGCGAGCTGCCGATTCTGGAGGTCCAAGGCGGGAATTTCTGCGCTGTCTTCTTGCGCCACGATGAAGAATGCAGAGTGAGAGGGAGAGAGAGAGAGGGGACTGCCCCAGGCCCAGAGCAAAGCAAAGCAAAGAGAGACAGAGAGAGAGGCGACAGTAGGCCCTGCGAAAGAAAGAGACGATGGGTGAGGGGTGAGGTGAACCGGACAATGACGATGGTGTTGGTGATGATGGTGAGGCTTCTGCTTTGACTATCGTGGTCTGTCTACTGCGAAAAGTGTGGTTTGTGGTCTGGTTACAGCTGGGACTTTTACTTGGTGTCTCCCCAAACTCAGTCGAACCCACTCCCCCAGAGATTCAGGGCGGGTTGTGATTTGCACCAGTCTTTTCTGGGTGCTTTCAGTCTGGTGTTTCATAGTCTCCATAGCTCCCTAGCAATTCCAGGAAAGATGATCGGCCACGAGTTTGCCATCCTGTGCCTTTGCCCAATGAGTCGTGCCACAGGGGGTTTTGCGCTCCGAGCCGTACTATGGCCTTTGAGTTGGGGTAGAACATTGAAGGGAACTTGCGTGATAGGAACTGGCATGACGTGAAGCAAGGAAATTTCCGGCGAACGGACTTTTCGTCTCTGTGTCCGCTCTTAACCTTTGGCTGAGGCCTCAGTCAGTCGCTGTTTGCCGCGTTTGAGCAACCTCCAGCATCAGTCATGGGAAACCTTCCGCCCCCTGCACCGGAAGAGATGGTCGTTGTGATGCAGCGGCGCTGTTGTGCTCCGCCCATCTACGAGGTGCCAGATTCCCTGAAGAAGTTCCTGTCGGAGTCCGACATCGCCGACATGAACAGGCAGTTTCAGATGATGGAGTGCATTGGCGTCTTGTGTGCCCTCGTCTTCGTCCTGTTCTGGGTCTGCCTTGCAGCGATCATGGTTGCCGTGGTCGAGGAACCCGGTTTGTGGAATCTCGCCCATGGTGCATGGGGGGCATATGGCGTGGCCCAAGCTGTGAAAATGACGATGATGAGTAGCTGGCTATCTAGCTTCTCTGCTTCGAAGATGCCAGCTCGGAAGGTTCGTGGGAAGAACTGCGGTGAATGTGCTCTGGGCTTCATGCCCCCACAAGGCGGGACGACCATCGGCGTGGAGGGGGTGTGATGCCCTCAACCTCAGCCAGTTGCGCTCGACCAGCTGAATGGGCGGCATGCACACGATCATCTCTCCCTAAGGGAGGTGCCGATGCTCGGCCTCTGAAGCTCCAGTTGTGGTGCAGACCGGGCAAAAGATGAAAATGCTCGCCCGCTATGCTGCTGTTTTTGTGTCAACACTGTCTAGGTGCAGCCATATCAGCCCTCACGTTTGTAACTTTGTTCAGTCGCTCAGCTGGCTGTGCGCAGCTATGTGGTGGATCCCGCATGTGTGGGGCATAAGCACTCCCGCGCTTGGGTGAGAATAGATGTATGTGAGTTTCTGTCGTCTTTTGTTGTTTCTGCTTTAGTTGCGCGCAGTTTTGTGACAGTCGGCCGACTGGCAAATGTCGAAATGTCGGTTGCCGTGCTGAGCAGGCTGCAAACCCCTTTTTCACCCTGAGACCTGGTGCATGAACGTCGCACGACTTGTCCGAGACTGCGAGTGCAGAAAGCGTTGAGCCGGAGATTCGTCGGAGTGTGAGTGTCCAAAGATGCGATTGCCGAAGCAAGGGTGGAAACTACCATAATGAAGACCTATAGTAAATACTATGGCTTCGTCTTTAAGGTATAACTTATCTGACTTATCTTAAATGCCGTAAGAAGAGCCCAGAAACCCAGGAGTTACCTCGCCAAGTGCTCGCCAGCCTTGGGCGGTGCCAACGATGAGGAGCCCCCTGGCCTGGACTCGGCTTCCTTCCGGAAGTCTGGGCTTACGATTAGGGTCATGTCGGAACCTGAAGCCTGGTCTTTTGATTCTTTAGGACCCAGAGTAGGCCCTTATTCCCTTTTTTAGGGTTTAGGTTCCCTTTATAACACCCTTTAACCCAAAAAGGGCACCCTTTTTATTCCTAGGTACTCTTACACCAGAATCTGGTGTCTTATGATTCGTTCCCCGAAAACGCTGTGGATGTGCTGTCAGGTTCCTCATCTCGCTGCAGATCGCCTCGCAGGCCGAGGAGTGCGAGGGGAGAATCCGTGTCCTTGAAGCTCTTTCAGCTTGGGGACCCTGGCAGTCCACATCCGGAAGAAGGTTACTTGGCCCCTGCATCTTAGCCCAAGGTTGACACTGCAAGCCCCGTCTCGGTGAGGCGACGTGCCTCAAGAGACACGGCTTTCCCTCACAGCAGATTCTGTTTCGAAAGATGCAGATTTCTGTCGAAGCGCCGCGAGTTCTAGTGCTCTTTCGGCGATACCCGAATGGGGGTGATTAAGCAAAGCACCATATCGTAAGCGGGACCCTTCTGCACCACAACCGCCGAATGCTTTGTCAGGACATTTACCAGAAGTTGGGCAAGTACCAGAATACCATCGGCTTGAAGGCAGGGAGGTTCCAGGCGGTTAAGGCTGGAGAATTACGGCCGACGGCCTCGGGCGAGTCCACCGGCATGATGTACCGGCATGTTACGGCTGTTTACAGCCGCTCCAGCTGATGGTACACTCACACACCTCAGCCAAACGTCTGACCCAGAAGAGTGATCAGCCTGACACGCATGTACCATTCTGTCCTTCCTTCGGCTACACTACCCTTGAGCTCCGGAGCAGACTTGTGAAGCCTCAGCTGGAGGACAAATGCTCGGCCGAGGATCTTCGTGCTTTCTGGGAGGACACCGACACGGCCAAGCACAACCGAGATCCCCGGCTGGGAGTAGAGAGGTTCGGGGCTAGAGGGCTTTTGGGGCTTTGGAGTAGATGGCCTGACTTAGGAGGATGTCACGGGGTAGGAGTTATCCCCAAACACTTTGGGAATAGTAGGGCTTCTTGGATTCAATGTAGCGAATATACTTTGCGCTGGCGATTTTGCAGAGGATTCGGTGTGCTACGGCTGCTACGGGCGTCCATAAGCCCAGTTCAGTGTAGGCTACAAAGCACGGACAACGCTCTCTCTCGAACACCTTGAATCGCCGGACTACTTGGAGGAAGGGATTTGGGCTTTCATGAATGCTATGTGCATATGCTGCTTTGTTCTTATCTTATGCAGCGGGAGCGTCCTTCTGGTTGCCACCAAGGAGTATGGCATCCATGCGTACCTCCAGTATTTGGAGAAGTTTTACATCAAGATCGCCGGCAAAGGCGGTTCGTACATTTCATCGTTGAGTGTAGGATCCTCGGCTACTACCTGTGCCCATCGCACCCAGGAGAACCCGGAGTTTTGAGCAGGGGAGTCAAAAAAGCAGGGGAGTCCGCACCAGTTCTAACTTCGGGCACCCTCGCGGGAGGAGACGACGTATTCAAGAAGGGGAGTCCTGTACTGCCGCTGTCTATCCTGTTTACATTGCACTTCTGCCATACAGGTGTTTTCCTGCGTAGGCCTTGAGGTCTGCACATTGTAGGGCTCACTGCACAGAAGGTTCGAGATGCGGGGCTTCGTGTCTCCCTAGTTCACGGACAGGTGACAGGAGCGTGAGCCCTTTCCGTAGGCTCCGGATGCCCTGCTACACTTGCAAGCAAAACACCAAGCCACTTTGCCCTGCAAGGTAGCGTCAATGTACATCCCAGTTAGTTTGCCTTCGAGGATTTTTTCAGGTAGCTGTGACTGTGACAGTCGAAACTCGACATCGTGAACCGGCAAGGGCAAATTTCTATGCTTCACGTGGTTTCGATTTCCTGGTGTCCAGTTGATTTGCTATTTTGGATGGTGCGGAAGCATCGGGCTTCGGGGTTTCTGGTCAGGCGGCAACACCGGCAAGTTCACCACTAGTGGCGTGTCGGTAGGGGAGTGCAAGCTCTTCACGCTTCTTGGCGTAGTCGAAAGTATCTTAAGCCAGGAAGTGCCAAACATCAAGAATCTAAATCCCAAAGTCTCGGTACAGCCCTCACCAGAAACCATTAAAGTCCTAAACCCAGCATGCTACATGCCCCGATGCCATTGCCGAATGCCCCTAAAAAATCAAGAACTCCAAACCACCGAAACTGCCACACCCCATAAACGCCAAGCAGCCCAACAATACTAACCACCCAAGACTCTAGAGGTTTCTGTTTGGGCAGACTTGGGCTTTCGGTATCAGGTTGTTTCGGCTCGTGTTAGGGACCTGTTTTCTGCATTTTTGAGGGGTGCAGGCCGTACTGGACAGGGTTGCGGGTGGTAATATCCCTGGGCGTTACATGGCTTTGATGACCCAGCAGAGTACGAGCTGGCTAATCATAGGACTTATTGTAATTTTTATCGCTTCGTATCGCCCGCCTCGGCCTGCCTGCAGACGTATGTGCCGAATTGGCTGGAGGTGTTTGTCTATAAGGTATAGGCATCCGGAGCCTGCATCGCTACCCGTGAAAAGCTCTTGCTGAAGAGAGTTCTTGAGGCGAGATCTTGCAGGCGCAGTCAGAGTGTACCGGGGATTGCTTTGGCGCAAGTCCTCTGCATAGAAGCGCGGCACTTTGCAACTTCCAGTATCTTTGGCCTAGACTCAAACCCCTAACCCTAGGCTGGTGTGGGACTGCCCAAAACACTATAAATCCGGCAGAAATTGACAAGGCCTCTTCTCGTATCCTAGGCCTCCAGGCTGACATGATGCCCCCAAGACCCGGACTCACCTCTGCTACATTGCGAGCCTCTTGCGCCCTAACCCCCGTGCCCGACACCAACGTCTGGTGGCCTCACACCATCGCCGACCGCGCAAGGATGCTGCACTGCCTGGCGCTGATCAAGCCCACAGCGCCTTGACCATGCTTTCAGCCTCACAACCTGGCAGCAACACCCAACTCTAAAACAGTCTGTGCGATCACCCGCGTGATACGTGCAGGGCCTGCGTGCACAGGAGGTTGGGGTGGCCAGCAGAGTCAAGCGACTCTGAAAAGTCACTGCTTTCAATGCTTCCATTCTCAGCCTCATTCTCGTCTTGTGGCTGCAAAGTTGCGAAACCTTCCTTGCTTTGGGATTTGAGTTCTATTTTGGGACCCAGAAGCACCGAGTGAAGAGAACCTTTGCATGAAGAGGTCCTTACGCCGTACCCCGGCCTGCAGAATTTCTACAACCGCTTCAAGGCTCTGCAGAAGACGCAGGACGCGCTTCTTGCAATTGACATGATGTGAGTTATTGGCACCCTTGCTATCATAATAAACTTTTGACTGTAGCCGTAATAGAGCAACAGGACATTCCTGGTGTGCGTGTCTCTGTCTATCAGTCAATGCTCGGGATGCTATTGCCATCATTATCTATCTCCTGTTCCTGCTCTCTACTGCTACTACGACCACGAGTACTGGTATTGATACTATTAAGAGTACTCCAGCCAACAAAACGGCAAGAATAGATTTAGACAAATAGCAACAGTACTAGAGGGTCCTCAAGCAGGCATTGAGGAAAGGCCTTTCTGTAGTAGCAATAACAATGATAGCAGTACAAATATTTAACAGTAGTGGCAGGACAAGTTGTCTTAATAAGTATCTCATAGGGTAAGACATAATTAAGTAACATAGCGCATCACAAGAATACAAAGATATTGGTAGCAATAAGAACAGTGAATAGTATTACCCAGCAGTACCAAAAGTAGTGGTACCAAAAATGCTCTCCGTGCACGTAAAAGAACAAAACACAAATATGAATAGAAATAGTAGTAGTAACAAAATACCAAATCTTAATAAGAAGCAGGGCAACATACAAACAATAGTAATAAGTAAGAATGGTCATGCCAGCATTTATTGGTGGTATGTCCAGTAGAGTCTAGTAACAATACCAACAAACATAATCGTACTAGTAATTTGGATAGTAAGAGCCACAATAATCGTAAACGAGACGAGCATAAACAACAGCAGTAACAATAGGATTAACAACCATAGAAATGACTAACACATCACCTTGTACTGCCTGGAGGACATTCTCGAGAAAGGCGGCCGCTTCCCTGGGCCATTCAAGCAGTACTTCATTGCCTGAGCATAGAAGATCTAGAAGCAGGAGGTGAGACGTGGGGCCTCTAGTGTCGGCACTGAAGTGAAGTGCTGTAATGGTCATAAGTTCAAAAGTATGGGAAAGCTGCTGAAACAGGTCCGAAGAAACGAAGTAATTCAGGTGCCGGCTGTCATGGCTCCACCTGCTTGCCTCAAAGCTTCCCTTTTAGCCTCGAAGTGCCTCAATAGGCACCAGGTCTGAGCACCGGACAAGAAGCTGCCACTCCAAAATCTCTTTTCCAAAAAGACCCGGAAGCCTTGCGAGGTTTGTCGCTTGAAGTGTCTTCTCTTAGGCCTATTGCTTGAAGCGTTGTCTGCTCCAACATGAAGCTAAGGCTCTAGCTGCAAGTGCTTCGGGCCCTTTTAGTGGCACTTTTCAGCAGCATGCTGCTCTCAGAACTGTTTTAGTCTCCCTGGCGTACCCGCCCGTCGGACCTGCGTGCACCGCAAATTGCCGCATCAATGCTTTTTCCGACGAAGTGCCAACACGTGCCATTCCCAAACCTGCCAAACAAAAAGGCTGTGGCCGGGTCACGCCAGGAGTTGGTGAAGATTGCAGTTTTGCCGTTCCATCCGGACAGGCTGCACTCCCTGCCTCTGCTCGGACATAGATTGGTGCAAAAATTCTGTCAACGACCCGAGCTAGTTCTCCAAGGTCTGTTAGGCCCGTGTTTCGTGTACAGGGTTCGCCAAGCGGTGCCCATATAGGTGTTTGCGACATGAAGTGCCCGCTAGTTTTGTGGTTAGCCGGACAGAAACCAGCTTGTGGAATGGTGCGGTCCTCGGCCCCTGGTATAGGATCCGGATAGAGTAGTTCAGTCTGTGTTACTCTGGTTCACAATGGAAGATCCGAGCAGACATTTCAGGGCAGCCGGTCAAGGCTTGGAGGACCCTCGGACGCTTCGATTGAAAAAGCTGAGCCATGCATGCAGCAGTCCGCATTCTGCCCCGGCATGCGTACCGAAACCCTCTTAACTCTTAACCCCACTCCGAGGTGGGTGTTGCCGAGGCACAGCACCGCCGAGGGCTAAAGCCTAGATTCGGCCTTCCGCCTCGTGCAGATCAGCTTGGGAAGGAGATTTGCTTCGGTTTCGGATCCAGGTCTCAGGTCGGCATGCAAGAGCTGCCTTTAGGACTTTAGGGATCTTGGAGGCTATAGGGATGTGTGTGTCTAGTGACACATGTCCGTGTGGTTCAATAGTTCAAGCGGCCATTGCAATATTTTCAATACCTGCTCATGGTGAAGCTGTGCCCATTTAGATCCTGCATGGCTCACATTGTGGATATGATGGAGTAGAGCACTCTTTCTGAAAGGAGCACCTCGAAGGTGTGGCAAGCCGAGATCAGAATCGGCCCATTCAAGCATCCGTGTCCGATAGGTCACGGCGGAAGCCGAGCTTCTTTCGGCCGTGGTCAGCTTTTTCGAAAGCGCCCGCATCCCAGATAGATTTGCTTCTACCCTTCCCACTTCCTTGCGTGTATGGGCATGCAAAATGTGGTTGGCGAATTTAGCAGGAACGTGCAACATGCTGCCATGCGTTCACAGGTCAGCGTCCACTTGCGACCTTGAAACCCCCCAGGCCCCAAGATACATACCCTTAATATAGTTATTATATACCCGTTATATAGCCCATTATAGGGTGGGGTACCCGTCAGGCTGAAGCCCTGCCACCGAGTTACGCAACTTTCTGCCATTTTTTGATCACCCGCTCCTCACAGGTCGGCATCACATCGAAGGATATTGGGCTAAAGATCAACTCCCGCAAGGCACCTTTGGATCTCGGGCTTCGCATCCTGCAAATAATCCGGTGATGCGATGAAGAATACACCTGTGATCCGAGACTTTTCTTTAAGTCTTGTTCACTTGTTGTTCATATCTCCCGGGCTGCAGACAATTTTCGCTCAGCACGAGCAGTGAGACAAGTTCCCAATTCCTTCCCGACTCCTCGCCGTCTGATGGCGGTCGTGAGCAAGATGGCGCGATCGAGCGGCAGGACCGCGCTTGCCGGCGCAGCGGCAGCGGCAGCCCTCCTCGCAGCTCCCAGCTTCATCGCCCCCGGCGCCGGAGATGCCCCACGCCAGATGCAGGCCCAGACACGCAGCCAAGTCGGCAGCACTTCGACTAGTGACGAGGCCAGCCACCTGAACATGGCAGCTGCCGGTGCGAGTGCGGCGGCAATGGGTGCAGTCGCAGCCATGGGCCCGCGCCGAACAGCCAAGCGCAGCCGAGCAGTGGTAGCTACGCAGGCGCAGAGGGGGCACGAGAGCCCCAAAGGACTTTCCGAGCTGGTGGCCTTGGCCGAGCAGCTTCTGAGGCAACCAGAGCCACAACAGCTGGCGCTTCTGGTGCAGCAGCTCCAGGCCTTTGCCGCGGCAGAACTGCGACGTGGTGCCGCCCTCTCTGGCCCGACTGCCCGAGCCTTTACTGAAGTAGCCACCGGTGCAAGCGATGTGCTGCGCGAGGGCGCTGAGAAACAGCTCCGCTGGGCAGCCGGTGCTGCCGCATCCTTGCTGTTGACTTTCAGTGTCAGCCTGCAGCCTGCCATGGCAGCGGATGTCGTGAACTACTCTGACTTCATGGATTCCGTCAACCGCGGTGATGTCGAGATGGTGCGCGTCCAGGATGATCAGCTGTCGGCACAGTACACGACCAAGGATGGCGCTCGCCATGAGGTGAACTTAATCCCCAATGCTCAGGTCGAGGACCAGCTGTTCAATACTTTGGCACAAAAGAAGGTGGATGTCGTCATGCAGACCCCTGGTGCCAACCAAGGTGGGCCCTTAGACTTCCTGGCACGCTTTGCCGGCCCCATTGCGTGGCTCATCGCCGGTCTCCTCTTTCTGTTTGGAGGTGCGGGCATGGGAGGGCCTGCCGGACCCGGCGGCCCAGGCGGCAACCCTTTCGAGCTGGGGAAGTCGAAGGCTCGCATCATCAAGGATGGGGACACGAAGGTCAAGTTCGCAGATGTGGCTGGATGCGACGGTGCCAAGCTGGAGTTGGTGGAGGTCGTCGGCCCAGCTGTGAAATAGAAGAGAGAAAAACAGGAGCTCAAGTAGACTGCCGGTTAGCGGAATGGGAAGGTTGCGAGGCTGCTTGAGCTGGGGGCACCATGACATTTGCTGCTTCAGGAGAAGTTGCATAAGTAGCTTCAGCATAGCGAGGCCAGTGTCATAGGAAGGAAGTTCTTGCAGCAGGAAGGAGTCTGCAAGTAGTCCACACAAGCCCAGGTCGTCGACTTCCTGAAGAACACCTCACGCTACTCGGATCTCGGTGCCAAGATCCCCAAGGGCGCCCTCCTCGTTGGCCCGCCGGGTACAGGCAAGACACTACTGGCCAAGGCCGTCGCCGGAGAAGCTGGTGTTCCCTTCTTCAGCATCTCTGCCTCGGAGTTCGTGGAGATCTTCGCAGGCATCGGTGCCTCGCGGGTGCGCGACCTTTTCGAGCAGGCCAAGAAGTCTGCCCCCTGCATCATCTTCATCGACGAGATCGATGCGGTCGGCCGTCAGCGGAGCGCAGGCTTTGGACAGGGCAACGATGAACGGGAGCAGACGGTGAATCAGCTTCTGACCGAGATGGATGGCTTCGAGGCGAACAAGGGTGTCGTGGTGATTGCGGCCACGAACAGGGCAGACATCCTTGATCAGGCCTTGGTGCGCCCGGGGCGCTTCGATCGCCAGATCCAGGTGGACCCACCTGATGTGCAGGGCCGCTCCGAAATCCTGAAGGTCCATGCCAAGGGTAAGAATCTGGCGCCCGGCGTCGACCTTACTGCCATTGCCAGACAGACGCCCGGCATGTCCGGCGCAGACCTTGCCAACTTGTTGAACGAGGGCGCCATTACAGCGGCACGCCAGAACAAGGCGGAGATCGACTCCGACGACATCTTCAATGCCCTCGAGCGCATAGCTATCGGCCTGGAGAAGAAGGATGCGGTGATGTCTGAGCAGAAGAAGAAGTTGGTCGCATACCATGAGGCCGGTCATGCCATCCTGGGGGCACTGATGAACGATTATGACATCGTGGCAAAGATCAGCATCGTTCCTCGTGGACCAGCTGGTGGTGTCACTATCTTCATGCCTTCCGAAGACAGGCTCAACTCTGGACTGTACTCGAAGGAGTTCTTGGAGAACCGCATGTGCGTCGCGCTTGGTGGCCGTTTGGCTGAGGAGATCATCAACGGCAAGGACAATGTGACCACTGGTGCCTCCAATGATTTCCAGCAGTGCACACAAGTCGCAAAGCAGATGGTCATGTCTCTGGGCATGTCCCCGGAGATTGGCCAGCGACTTCTCGGAGGACAGCAGGGAGGAGGACCTTTCATGGGCCGTGACTTCATGGGCCAGGGCGCCCCTCCCATGTCGCAGGCTCTGAAGCAGAAGGTGGATGCGGAGGTCAAGCGCATCGTTGACGAGCAGTACCAGCGTGGAATGACGCTCCTGCGGGATAACATGTACCTCCTGGATGAGCTTGCGAAGCTCTTGATGGAGGAGGAGAAGGTGTCTGGGGAGCAGCTCATGAAACTGATCAACAAGGCAGCTGCAGAGGGCAAGCTCATCATGGGCAATTCTCAAATGGCTGTGGCAGCCTACACGGGCGAGGTAATCGAGACAACGGCTGAAGTTTCCATGCCTCGTAAAACACAGTGCGTCCACCCGGACAAGCCGATGATGCTTCTCGGTGGGCAGTCTCTTCCCGCCTGTCCCTGCCTGTCCAGCACGTAGTAACTAGAGCAGATAGCCACGAGAAGTACAAGCAAGCAGTAGTTACAAAGGCGTCTGGGGTCCATGTCCAATATAGTCTTCAGAGTCCCAGGTTCGCATGCGCCGACTGCCCTCGTCGTGGCTTCTGTGGCTCCACTCGTGCTGCGCCGCGGGATGGCAAGGCCGCCCGCAGCGCTGTTGCTCGGCTCGGGCTGGCAACGCCAGAGGCGGAGAGCCGAGAATCGACGAGCGAGGAAGTGATGCGCCGCGTGAAGGACATGGCCTCCGAGGTCTCCACGGGTGCTGCGCTGCCTGAGCACGTGGTGAAGCACGCCGCGGTGCAGGTCCTCGCCGCCCTGGCCGCCACCGCAGCACCGCTCGCAGCCAAGGCAGACGATGTCCCCGCACTGCAGTCTGTGGGAGCACCGCAGATGCAAATGCAGCAGCCTGGTGGGGGTGGTTTCGCCCGGGTCACCGGGCGTGTGACCTACTCGCGTCTCCTCGAGTTCGTGGACGAGGGCTCTGTGAAGCGTGTGGACTTCTACGACCTTGGTCGCACGGCGGTTGCCACCGTTTCTGTGGGTGGCCGCGAGCAGCAGCTTGTGTGCGATCTTCCAGGAGCCACCACGGGCCTTATCGAGAAGCTCACGACAAAGGGTATTTCCATCGAGGTCCACCAGCCGGAGAAGCCCAACCCTTTGTTCAACGTGCTCGGTGATGTTGCCTTCCCGCTTCTGCTGATCGCCGGCCTGCTCTTCCTGCGCTCCCGCGCACCGGGTGGCGGCGGCATCCCAGGCTTTGGCAACCAGGGCCAGGCGAAGATTATGATCACGCCAGAGACGGGCGTGAAGTTTGAAGACGTGGCCGGGATTGACGAGGCGAAGGAAGAGCTCATGGAGATCGTGGATTTCCTCAAAGCACCAGAGAGGTTCGTGAAGGTTGGTGCCAAGATTCCCCGTGGCGTCCTGCTGACGGGGCCTCCTGGCACTGGTAAGACACTGATGGCCAAGGCTCTTGCCGGCGAGTCTGGTGTGCCATTTATCCAGTCATCAGCCTCTGAGTTCATCGAGCTCTTCGTCGGTGTGGGTGCTTCTCGCGTGCGGGACATCTTCAAGCAGGCAAAGGAGAAAGCGCCCTGCATCGTTTTCATTGACGAGATTGATGCTATTGGTCGTCAGCGTGGGGCCGGCATGGGCGGTGGCAACGACGAGCGTGAGCAGACTCTGAACCAGATCCTCACGGAAATGGACGGCTTCGAGGGCAACAGTGGCGTCATCGTCGTTGCTGCCACGAACAGGTCTGACATCCTGGACAATGCTTTGCTGCGCCCCGGCCGCTTTGACCGCCGTGTGCAAGTCGGCCTCCCAGATGTCAAAGGCAGGGCACAGATCTTGGAAGTTCACGTCAAGAACAAGAAGCTGGACGGTGAGATCACGCTCATGGACATTGCCAAGCGCACTGCGGGCTTTTCTGGTGCCGACTTGGAGAATCTCATGAACGAGTCGGCCATCCTCGCGGCACGTCGCAACAAGAAGGCGATCAGCATGGATGAGATCAACGATGCCACGGACCGAGTCATCGCCGGTCTGGAGGGTCGGGCACTGCAGGACAACGCGGCAAAAAAGCTCATCGCATACCACGAGGCTGGACACGCCATTGTCGGCACTCTGCTCCCGTGCCTGGGTCTTTTTGGAGCATGTTGTTTTGCATGTTGTTCTTTGCCTTGTGCCGGCCGCGCTTTTTTGCAAACGCCGTCCTCTGCTCTTGCAGGCGCTGGTAAGATTCTAGTGATTCTAGTAGGGCCGCAGATCAAGGTACCACGACCCTGTCAACAAGGTGACTCTGATCCCTCGTGGGCAGGCGAAGGGCCTGACTTGGTTCACTCCCGGAGAGGACCGGGTTGTGCTTGGCTTGCTCATGTGTTCGATTGGTTTGTCAGATTAGCAGAGAACAGCACAGGCGAGTCGCGAGAACAGTAGAAACGAATCTCATTTTAAAACAAGACTCACAAGACCCAAAATTAGCACAGCTACTTCTTGTTTCCAATCCATCCTCCCAGATCTGGAAACCAAAGAGGGTATGAACTGGAACGAAAAGCTGAGCATCTAAGCCCTTGCAGGACCAGAGCCTGATCTCGGCCGCCATGCTCAAAGCCCGCATCGCCGGCGCCCTGGGTGGACGGGCAGCGGAGCAGCTTGTCTTTGGAACCAGCCAGGCCAGGGGCGTGTTGTCTTTCCGCAGTGCTTGTCGGGCGGAGGTGTTTCAAAGAGGCACTAAGGCTGAAGGTCTGTGAGCCGATTCTGATGCATGTCGTGGTGCCCCTGTGAGTATCTGTGTATGGAATCAGTCACAATCACGCAGCATTCGGGTATTGGCGACGACGTGTTGGACTGTTGCTAGACCAGATTGGGTATGATGGACTCAGGCCTTAGCCAGCGGCGAAGGTGATAAAACGTAGGGTTAGAAGTGGCGCGTCGTGTCGATGGGCATTCCAAATTTTTCACGTGGCCGGTCTAAGCAGGTGACCACTGGTGCTGGCGGCGACCTCCAGCAAGTAGAGCGAATGGCCCGGGCTATGGTCACACAGTTCGGCATGTCAGAGGTGGGCTCCCTTGCCGCTTGGATTCCGGGGGTTCAAGTCAAGAATGTACGTTCGAACGACGGCTCCATGGAGTCTGTAGGCCTTTCAATTTGCTTTTGAGCTTGGCAGCCCAGGCCATCGATGACGGCGGTTTCATGGGCCCCGACTACTCCGAGGAGCTGAGTGAGAAGATCGACACAGCCATCAAGCAGATCTCGGATGATTGCTATCTCAATGCCTTGAACATCCTTATGACGAATCGTGCTTGCCTCGACCGAGTGGCAGACGAGCTGACGGAGACGGAGACCATGACTGGCGACCGTCTTCGGGAGATCATCGCCGAATACGTGGAGGTCCCCGAGAAGCTTGCGGCCGTGTGAGGCCCAGACTCCTCACGACACCTCAGCATGCGAACGTCTTAGTGGGAATTTGTGCACGGGGCTAATGCCCGCCGCCCTGAACGCCATTCGCGCCTGAGCCGGGGAAACCTCCGCCCAGATCGTTTTTTTTATCTTGTGCATAGCCTCGACCTGGGAGAGCTCAAAAGACCTGGACAGATTTCAAGGGTCGCAGCTATACAAGCTGAGTATATCGATTTCATGATTTCCCGTACGTATCTCAATACGTCCTGTTCCTGCTTCGGTGCACAAGGAGTTTCCTTTCGACATTCGGCGTAACTGTAGCCTCACTTCTATGTTTGCAGCGCTGCAGCATGCATGAGCTTGTGACAGAAGCAGTACAGCCCACGCGGTAGGATGTTTAAAGAACCGTGTTTGAACATTTTCGCCAGAGGGTCCACCAAGTGTTCAACAGTATGCAGCGCTTATCCGTGTATGTATAACCTCTATAGACTGGGTGACTGGTGGGCCCTGCCGCCACGGCAGGATGCAATGTGCACTTGTGCCCATTCTCCGAAACACAACAGCTTTTCCTGCGCTGCCCGCAGCCCGCGACCAGAAAAAAGAGCTGCATGTGCTTTGCGTCCTGAAGTGGCAGCTCGACGAAGCAAGTGGCATGAGTGAAGATGGATGCTCACTTAAGCTCCGCCTGGAAAGTTGCCTTTTGGATTTCACCGTTTCCGTCTGTAATTGGGTTCCCTTGCCTCCCTTGTGCTCTGTAGGACCTCGGATGAACCTACCAACCACGTCTGTGAGCGGTGAGTTTTTCAGTTTTTGCTTTATGGACCATGCAGCACTCCAATGATGTTCATATCTCCCGGGCTGCAGACAATTTTCGCTCAGCACGAGCAGTGAGACAAGTTCCCAATTCCTTCCCGACTCCTCGCCGTCTGATGGCGGTCGTGAGCAAGATGGCGCGATCGAGCGGCAGGACCGCGCTTGCCGGCGCAGCGGCAGCGGCAGCCCTCCTCGCAGCTCCCAGCTTCATCGCCCCCGGCGCCGGAGATGCCCCGCGCCAGATGCAGGCCCAGACACGCAGCCAAGTCGGCAGCACTTCGACTAGTGACGAGGCCAGCCATCTGAACATGGCAGCTGCCGGTGCGAGTGCGGCGGCAATGGGTGCAGTCGCAGCCATGGGCCCGCGCCGAACAGCCAAGCGCAGCCGAGCAGTGGTAGCTACGCAGGCGCAGAGGGGGCAGGAGAGCCCCAAAGGACTTTCCGAGCTGGTGGTCTTGGCCGAGCAGCTTCTGAGGCAACCAGAGCCACAACAGCTGGCGCTTCTGGTGCAGCAGCTCCAGGCCTTTGCCGCAGCAGAACTGCGACGTGGTGCCGCCCTCTCTGGCCCGACTGCCCGAGCCTTTGCTGAAGTAGCCACCGGTGCAAGCGATGTGCTGCGCGAGGGCACTGAGAAACAGCTGCGCTGGGCAGCCGGTGCTGCCGCATCCTTGCTGTTGACTTTCAGTGTCAGCCTGCAGCCTGCCATGGCAGCGGATGTCGTGAACTACTCTGACTTCATGGATTCCGTCAACCGCGGTGATGTCGAGATGGTGCGCGTCCAGGATGATCAGCTTTCGGCACAGTACACGACCAAGGATGGCGCTCGCCATGAGGTGAACTTAATCCCCAATGCTCAGGTCGAGGACCAGCTGTTCAATACTTTGGCACAAAAGAAGGTGGATGTCGTCATGCAGACCCCTGGTGCCAACCAGGGTGGGCCCTTAGACTTCCTGGCACGCTTTGCCGGCCCCATTGCGTGGCTCATCGCCGGTCTCCTCTTTCTGTTTGGAGGTGCGGGCATGGGAGGGCCTGCCGGACCCGGCGGCCCAGGCGGCAACCCTTTCGAGCTGGGGAAGTCGAAGGCTCGCATCATCAAGGATGGGGACACGAAGGTCAAGTTCGCAGATGTGGCTGGATGCGACGGTGCCAAGCTGGAGTTGGTGGAGGTCGTCGGCCCAGCTGTGAAATAAAAGAGAGAAAAACAGGAGCTCAAGTAGACTGCCGGTAAGCGAAATGGGAAGGTTGCGAGGCTGCTTGAGCTGGGGGCACCATGACTTGCTGCTTCAGGAGAAATTGCATAAGTAGCTTCAGCATAGCGAGGCCAGTGTCATAGGAAGGAAGTTCTTGCAGCAGGAAGGAGTCTGCAAGTAGTCCACACAAGCCCAGGTCGTCGACTTCCTGAAGAACACCTCACGCTACTCGGATCTCGGTGCCAAGATCCCCAAGGGCGCCCTCCTCGTTGGCCCGCCGGGTACAGGCAAGACACTACTGGCCAAGGCCGTCGCCGGAGAAGCTGGTGTTCCCTTCTTCAGCATCTCTGCCTCGGAGTTCGTGGAGATCTTCGCAGGCATCGGTGCCTCGCGGGTGCGCGACCTTTTCGAGCAGGCCAAGAAGTCTGCCCCCTGCATCATCTTCATCGACGAGATCGATGCGGTCGGCCGTCAGCGGAGCGCAGGCTTTGGACAGGGCAACGATGAACGGGAGCAGACGGTGAATCAGCTTCTGACCGAGATGGATGGCTTCGAGGCGAACAAGGGTGTCGTGGTGATTGCGGCCACGAACAGGGCAGACATCCTTGATCAGGCCTTGGTGCGCCCGGGGCGCTTCGATCGCCAGATCCAGGTGGACCCACCTGATGTGCAGGGCCGCTCCGAAATCCTGAAGGTCCATGCCAAGGGTAAGAATCTGGCGCCCGGCGTCGACCTTACTGCCATTGCCAGACAGACGCCCGGCATGTCCGGCGCAGACCTTGCCAACTTGTTGAACGAGGGCGCCATTACAGCGGCACGCCAGAACAAGGCGGAGATCGACTCCGACGACATCTTCAATGCCCTCGAGCGCATAGCTATCGGCCTGGAGAAGAAGGATGCGGTGATGTCTGAGCAGAAGAAGAAGTTGGTCGCATACCATGAGGCCGGTCATGCCATCCTGGGGGCACTGATGAACGATTATGACATCGTGGCAAAGATCAGCATCGTTCCTCGTGGACCAGCTGGTGGTGTCACTATCTTCATGCCTTCCGAAGACAGGCTCAACTCTGGACTGTACTCGAAGGAGTTCTTGGAGAACCGCATGTGCGTCGCGCTTGGTGGCCGTTTGGCTGAGGAGATCATCAACGGCAAGGACAATGTGACCACTGGTGCCTCCAATGATTTCCAGCAGTGCACACAAGTCGCAAAGCAGATGGTCATGTCTCTGGGCATGTCCCCGGAGATTGGCCAGCGACTTCTCGGAGGACAGCAGGGAGGAGGACCTTTCATGGGCCGTGACTTCATGGGCCAGGGCGCCCCTCCCATGTCGCAGGCTCTGAAGCAGAAGGTGGATGCCGAGGTCAAGCGCATCGTTGACGAGCAGTACCAGCGTGGAATGACGCTCCTGCGGGATAACATGTACCTCCTGGATGAGCTTGCGAAGCTCTTGATGGAGGAGGAGAAGGTGTCTGGGGAGCAGCTCATGAAACTGATCAACAAGGCAGCTGCAGAGGGCAAGCTCATCATGGGCAATTCTCAAATGGCTGTGGCAGCCTACACGGGCGAGGTAATCGAGACAACGGCTGAGGTTTCCATGCCTCGTAAAACACAGTGCGTCCACCCGGACAAGCCGATGATGCTTCTCGGTGGGCAGTCTCTTCCCGCCTGTCCCTGCCTGTCCAGCACGTAGTAACTAGAGCAGATAGCCACGAGAAGTACAAGCAAGCAGTAGTTACAAAGGCGTCTGGGGTCCATGTCCAACATAGTCTTCAGAGTCCCAGGTTCGCATGCGCCGACTGCCCTCGTCGTGGCTTCTGTGGCTCCACTCGTGCTGCGCCGCGGGATGGCAAGGCCGCCCGCAGCGCTGTTGCTCGGCTCGGGCTGGCAACGCCAGAGGCGGAGAGCCGAGAATCGACGAGCGAGGAAGTGATGCGCCGCGTGAAGGACATGGCCTCCGAGGTCTCCACGGGTGCTGCGCTGCCTGAGCACGTGGTGAAGCACGCCGCGGTGCAGGTCCTCGCCGCCCTGGCCGCCACCGCAGCACCGCTCGCAGCCAAGGCAGACGATGTCCCCGCACTGCAGTCTGTGGGAGCACCGCAGATGCAAATGCAGCAGCCTGGTGGGGGTGGCTTCGCCCGGGTCACCGGGCGTGTGACCTACTCACGTCTCCTCGAGTTCGTGGACGAGGGCTCTGTGAAGCGTGTGGACTTCTACGACCTTGGTCGCACGGCGGTTGCCACCGTTTCTGTGGGTGGCCGCGAGCAGCAGCTTGTGTGCGATCTTCCAGGAGCCACCACGGGCCTTATCGAGAAGCTCACGACAAAGGGTATTTCCATCGAGGTCCACCAGCCGGAGAAGCCCAACCCTTTGTTCAACGTGCTCGGTGATGTTGCCTTCCCGCTTCTGCTGATCGCCGGCCTGCTCTTCCTGCGCTCCCGCGCACCGGGTGGCGGCGGCATCCCAGGCTTTGGCAACCAGGGCCAGGCGAAGATTATGATCACGCCAGAGACGGGCGTGAAGTTTGAAGACGTGGCCGGGATTGACGAGGCGAAGGAAGAGCTCATGGAGATCGTGGATTTCCTCAAAGCACCAGAGAGGTTCGTGAAGGTTGGTGCCAAGATTCCCCGTGGCGTCCTGCTGACGGGGCCTCCTGGCACTGGTAAGACACTGATGGCCAAGGCTCTTGCCGGCGAGTCTGGTGTGCCATTTATCCAGTCATCAGCCTCTGAGTTCATCGAGCTCTTCGTCGGTGTGGGTGCTTCTCGCGTGCGGGACATCTTCAAGCAGGCAAAGGAGAAAGCGCCCTGCATCGTTTTCATTGACGAGATTGATGCTATTGGTCGTCAGCGTGGGGCCGGCATGGGCGGTGGCAACGACGAGCGTGAGCAGACTCTGAACCAGATCCTCACGGAAATGGACGGCTTCGAGGGCAACAGTGGCGTCATCGTCGTTGCTGCCACGAACAGGTCTGACATCCTGGACAATGCTTTGCTGCGCCCCGGCCGCTTTGACCGCCGTGTGCAAGTCGGCCTCCCAGATGTCAAAGGCAGGGCACAGATCTTGGAAGTTCACGTCAAGAACAAGAAGCTGGACGGTGAGATCACGCTCATGGACATTGCCAAGCGCACTGCGGGCTTTTCTGGTGCCGACTTGGAGAATCTCATGAACGAGTCGGCCATCCTCGCGGCACGTCGCAACAAGAAGGCGATCAGCATGGATGAGATCAACGATGCCACGGACCGAGTCATCGCCGGTCTGGAGGGTCGGGCACTGCAGGACAACGCGGCAAAAAAGCTCATCGCATACCACGAGGCTGGACACGCCATTGTCGGCACTCTGCTCCCGTGCCTGGGTCTTTTTGGAGCATGTTGTTTTGCATGTTGTTCTTTGCCTTGTGCCGGCCGCGCTTTTTTGCAAACGCCGTCCTCTGCTCTTGCAGGCGCTGGTAAGATTCTAGTGATTCTAGTAGGGCCGCAGATCAAGGTACCACGACCCTGTCAACAAGGTGACTCTGATCCCTCGTGGGCAGGCGAAGGGCCTGACTTGGTTCACTCCCGGAGAGGACCGGGTTGTGCTTGGCTTGCTCATGTGTTCGATTGGTTTGTCAGATTAGCAGAGAACAGCACAGGCGAGTCGCGAGAACAGTAGAAACGAATCTCATTTTAAAACAAGACTCACAAGACCCAAAATTAGCACAGCTACTTCTTGTTTCCAATCCATCCTCCCAGATCTGGAAACCAAAGAGGGTATGAACTGGAACGAAAAGCTGAGCATCTAAGCCCTTGCAGGACCAGAGCCTGATCTCGGCCGCCATGCTCAAAGCCCGCATCGCCGGCGCCCTGGGTGGACGGGCAGCGGAGCAGCTTGTGTTTGGAACCAGCCAGGCCAGGGGCGTGTTGTCTTTCCGCAGTGCTTGTCGGGCGGAGGTGTTTCAAGAGGCACTAAGGCTGAAGGTCTGTGAGCCGATTCTGATGCATGTCGTGGTGCACTGCTCAAGTTGTGAGTATCTGTGTATGGAATCAGTCACAATCACGCAGCGTTCGGGTACTGGCGACTGCTAAAACGTAGGGTTAGAAGTAGCGCGTCGTGTCGATGGGCATTCCAAATTTTGCATGTGGCCGGTTTAAGCAGGTGACCACTGGTGCTGGCGGCGACCTCCAGCAAGTAGAGCGAATGGCCCGGGCTATGGTCACACAGTTCGGCATGTCAGAGGTGGGCTCCCTTGCCGCTTGGATTCCGGGGGTTCAAGTCAAGAATGTACGTTCGAACGACGGCTCCATGGAGTCTGTAGGCCTTTCACTTTGCTTTTGAGCTTGGCAGCCCAGGCCATCGATGACGGCGGTTTCATGGGCCCCGACTACTCCGAGGAGCTGAGTGAGAAGATCGACACAGCCATCAAGCAGATCTCGGATGATTGCTATCTCAATGCCTTGAACATCCTTATGACGAATCGTGCTTGCCTCGACCGAGTGGCAGACGAGCTGACGGAGACGGAGACCATGACTGGCGACCGTCTTCGGGAGATCATCGCCGAATACGTGGAGGTCCCCGAGAAGCTTGCGGCCGTGTGAGGCCCAGACTCCTCACGACACCTCAGCATGCGAACGTCTTAGTGGGAATTTGTGCACGGGGCTACTGCCCGCCGCCCTGAACGCCATTCGCGCCTGAGCCGGGGAAACCTCCGCCCAGATCTTTTTTTTTATCTTGTGCATAGCCTCGACCTGGGAGAGCTCAAAAGACCTGGACAGATTTCAAGGGTCGCAGCTATACAAGCTGAGTATATCGATTTCATGATTTCCCGTACGTATCTCAATACGTCCTGTTCCTGCTTCGGTGCACAAGGAGTTTCCTTTCGACATTGGGCGTAACTGTAGCCTCACTTCCATGTTTGCAGCACTGCAGCATGCATGAGCTTGTGACAGAAGCAGTACAGCCCACGCGGTAGGATGTTTAAAGAACCGTGTTTGAACATTTTCGCCAGAGGGTCCACCAAGTGTTCAACAGTATGCAGCGCTTTTCCGTGTATGTATAACCTCTATACCGGGTGACTGGTGGGCCCTGCCACCACGGCAGGATGCAATGTGCACTTGGCCCATTCTCCGAAACACAACAGCTTTTCCTGCGCTGCCCGCAGCCCGCGACCAGAAAAAGGAGCTGCATGTGCTTTGCGTCCTGAAGTGGCTGCTCGCCGAAGCAAGTGGCATAAGTGAAGATGGATGCTCACTTAAGCTCCGCCTTTGGAAAGTTGCCTTTTGGATTTCACCGTTTCCGTCTGTACTTGGGTTCCCTTGCCTCCCTTGTGCTCTGTAGGACCTCGGATGAACTACCAACCATGTCTGTGAGCGGTGAGTTTTTCAGTTTTTGCTTTATGGACCATGCAGCACTCCAATGATGTTCATATCTCCCGGGCGGCAGACAATTTTCGCTCAGCACGAGCAGTGAGACAAGTTCCCAATTCCTTCGCGACTCCTCGCCGTCTGATGGCGGTCGTGAGCAAGATGGCGCGATCGAGCGGCAGGACCGCGCTTGCCGGCGCAGCGGCAGCGGCAGCCCTCCTCGCAGCTCCCAGCTTCATCGCCCCCGGCGCCGGAGATGCCCCACGCCAGATGCAGGCCCAGACACGCAGCCAAGTCGGCAGCACTTCGACTAGTGACGAGGCCAGCCACCTGAACATGGCAGCTGCCGGTGCGAGTGCGGCGGCAATGGGTGCAGTCGCAGCCATGGGCCCGCGCCGAACAGCCAAGCGCAGCCGAGCAGTGGTAGCTACGCAGGCGCAGAGGGGGCAGGAGAGCCCCAAAGGACTTTCCGAGCTGGTGGCCTTGGCCGAGCAGCTTCTGAGGCAACCAGAGCCACAACAGCTGGCGCTTCTGGTGCAGCAGCTCCAGGCCTTTGCCGCAGCAGAACTGCGACGTGGTGCCGCCCTCTCTGGCCCGACTGCCCGAGCCTTTGCTGAAGTAGCCACCGGTGCAAGCGATGTGCTGCGCGAGGGCACTGAGAAACAGCTGCGCTGGGCAGCCGGTGCTGCCGCATCCTTGCTGTTGACTTTCAGTGTCAGCCTGCAGCCTGCCATGGCAGCGGATGTCGTGAACTACTCTGACTTCATGGATTCCGTCAACCGCGGTGATGTCGAGATGGTGCGCGTCCAGGATGATCAGCTTTCGGCACAGTACACGACCAAGGATGGCGCTCGCCATGAGGTGAACTTAATCCCCAATGCTCAGGTCGAGGACCAGCTGTTCAATACTTTGGCACAAAAGAAGGTGGATGTCGTCATGCAGACCCCTGGTGCCAACCAAGGTGGGCCCTTAGACTTCCTGGCACGCTTTGCCGGCCCCATTGCGTGGCTCATCGCCGGTCTCCTCTTTCTGTTTGGAGGTGCGGGCATGGGAGGGCCTGCCGGACCCGGCGGCCCAGGCGGCAACCCTTTCGAGCTGGGGAAGTCGAAGGCTCGGATCATCAAGGATGGGGACACGAAGGTCAAGTTCGCAGATGTGGCTGGATGCGACGGTGCCAAGCTGGAGTTGGTGGAGGTCGTCGGCCCAGCTGTGAAATAGAAGAGAGAAAAACAGGAGCTCAAGTAGACTGCCGGTAAGCGGAATGGGAAGGTTGCGAGGCTGCTTGAGCTGGGGGCACCATGACATTTGCTGCTTCAGGAGAAATTGCGTAAGTAGCTTCAGCATAGCGAGGCCAGTGTCATAGGAAGGAAGTTCTTGCAGCAGGAAGGAGTCTGCAAGTAGTCCACACAAGCCCAGGTCGTCGACTTCCTGAAGAACACCTCGCGCTACTCGGATCTCGGTGCCAAGATCCCCAAGGGCGCCCTCCTCGTTGGCCCGCCGGGTACAGGCAAGACACTACTGGCCAAGGCCGTCGCCGGAGAAGCTGGTGTTCCCTTCTTCAGCATCTCTGCCTCGGAGTTCGTGGAGATCTTCGCAGGCATCGGTGCCTCGCGGGTGCGCGACCTTTTCGAGCAGGCCAAGAAATCTGCCCCCTGCATCATCTTCATCGACGAGATCGATGCGGTCGGCCGTCAGCGCAGCGCAGGCTTTGGACAGGGCAACGATGAACGGGAGCAGACGGTGAATCAGCTTCTGACCGAGATGGATGGTTTCGAGGCGAACAAGGGTGTCGTGGTGATTGCGGCCACGAACAGGGCAGACATCCTTGATCAGGCCTTGGTGCGCCCGGGGCGCTTCGATCGCCAGATCCAGGTGGACCCACCTGATGTGCAGGGCCGCTCCGAAATCCTGAAGGTCCATGCAAAGGGTAAGAATCTGGCGCCCGGCGTCGACCTTACTGCCATTGCCAGACAGACGCCCGGCATGTCCGGCGCAGACCTTGCCAACTTGTTGAACGAGGGCGCCATTACGGCGGCACGGCAGAACAAGGCGGAGATCGACTCCGACGACATCTTCAATGCCCTCGAGCGCATAGCTATCGGCCTGGAGAAGAAGGATGCGGTGATGTCTGAGCAGAAAAAGAAGTTGGTCGCATACCATGAGGCCGGTCATGCCATCCTGGGGGCACTGATGAACGATTATGACATCGTGGCAAAGATCAGCATCGTTCCTCGTGGACCAGCTGGTGGTGTCACTATCTTCATGCCTTCCGAAGACAGGCTCAACTCTGGACTGTACTCGAAGGAGTTCTTGGAGAACCGCATGTGCGTCGCGCTTGGTGGCCGTTTGGCTGAGGAGATCATCAACGGCAAGGACAATGTGACCACTGGTGCCTCCAATGATTTCCAGCAGTGCACACAAGTCGCAAAGCAGATGGTCATGTCTCTGGGCATGTCCCCGGAGATTGGCCAGCGACTTCTCGGAGGACAGCAGGGAGGAGGACCTTTCATGGGCCGTGACTTCATGGGCCAGGGCGCCCCTCCCATGTCGCAGGCTCTGAAGCAGAAGGTGGATGCCGAGGTCAAGCGCATCGTTGACGAGCAGTACCAGCGTGGAATGACGCTCCTGCGGGATAACATGTACCTCCTGGATGAGCTTGCGAAGCTCTTGATGGAGGAGGAGAAGGTGTCTGGGGAGCAGCTCATGAAACTGATCAACAAGGCAGCTGCAGAGGGCAAGCTCATCATGGGCAATTCTCAAATGGCTGTGGCAGCCTACACGGGCGAGGTAATCGAGACAACGGCTGAGGTTTCCATGCCTCGTAAAACACAGTGCGTCCACCCGGACAAGCCGATGATGCTTCTCGGTGGGCAGTCTCTTCCCGCCTGTCCCTGCCTGTCCAGCACGTAGTAACTAGAGCAGATAGCCACGAGAAGTACAAGCAAGCAGTAGTTACAAAGGCGTCTGGGGTCCATGTCCAATATAGTCTTCAGAGTCCCAGGTTCGCATGCGCCGACTGCCCTCGTCGTGGCTTCTGTGGCTCCACTCGTGCTGCGCCGCGGGATGGCAAGGCCGCCCGCAGCGCTGTTGCTCGGCTCGGGCTGGCAACGCCAGAGGCGGAGAGCCGAGAATCGACGAGCGAGGAAGTGATGCGCCGCGTGAAGGACATGGCCTCCGAGGTTTCCACGGGTGCTGCGCTGCCTGAGCACGTGGTGAAGCACGCCGCGGTGCAGGTCCTCGCCGCCCTGGCCGCCACCGCAGCACCGCTCGCAGCCAAGGCAGACGATGTCCCCGCACTGCAGTCTGTGGGAGCACCGCAGATGCAAATGCAGCAGCCTGGTGGGGGTGGCTTCGCCCGGGTCACCGGGCGTGTGACCTACTCACGTCTCCTCGAGTTCGTGGACGAGGGCTCTGTGAAGCGTGTGGACTTCTACGACCTTGGTCGCACGGCGGTTGCCACCGTTTCTGTGGGTGGCCGCGAGCAGCAGCTTGTGTGCGATCTTCCAGGAGCCACCACGGGCCTTATCGAGAAGCTCACGACAAAGGGTATTTCCATCGAGGTCCACCAGCCGGAGAAGCCCAACCCTTTGTTCAACGTGCTCGGTGATGTTGCCTTCCCGCTTCTGCTGATCGCCGGCCTGCTCTTCCTGCGCTCCCGCGCACCGGGTGGCGGCGGCATCCCAGGCTTTGGCAACCAGGGCCAGGCGAAGATTATGATCACGCCAGAGACGGGCGTGAAGTTTGAAGACGTGGCCGGGATTGACGAGGCGAAGGAAGAGCTCATGGAGATCGTGGATTTCCTCAAAGCACCAGAGAGGTTCGTGAAGGTTGGTGCCAAGATTCCCCGTGGCGTCCTGCTGACGGGGCCTCCTGGCACTGGTAAGACACTGATGGCCAAGGCTCTTGCCGGCGAGTCTGGTGTGCCATTTATCCAGTCATCAGCCTCTGAGTTCATCGAGCTCTTCGTCGGTGTGGGTGCTTCTCGCGTGCGGGACATCTTCAAGCAGGCGAAGGAGAAAGCGCCCTGCATCGTCTTCATTGACGAGATTGATGCTATTGGTCGTCAGCGTGGGGCCGGCATGGGCGGTGGCAACGACGAGCGTGAGCAGACTCTGAACCAGATCCTCACGGAAATGGACGGCTTCGAGGGCAACAGTGGCGTCATCGTCGTTGCTGCCACGAACAGGTCTGACATCCTGGACAATGCTTTGCTGCGCCCCGGCCGCTTTGACCGCCGTGTGCAAGTCGGCCTCCCAGATGTCAAAGGCAGGGCACAGATCTTGGAAGTTCACGTCAAGAACAAGAAGCTGGACGGTGAGATCACGCTCATGGACATTGCCAAGCGCACTGCGGGCTTTTCTGGTGCCGACTTGGAGAACCTCATGAACGAGTCGGCCATCCTCGCGGCACGTCGCAACAAGAAGGCGATCAGCATGGATGAGATCAACGATGCCACGGACCGAGTCATCGCCGGTCTGGAGGGTCGGGCACTGCAGGACAACGCGGCAAAAAAGCTCATCGCATACCACGAGGCTGGACACGCCATTGTCGGCACTCTGCTCCCGTGCCTGGGTCTTTTTGGAGCATGTTGTTTTGCATGTTGTTCTTTGCCTTGTGCCGGCCGCGCTTTTTTGCAAACGCCGTCCTCTGCTCTTGCAGGCGCTGGTAAGATTCTAGTGATTCTAGTAGGGCCGCAGATCAAGGTACCACGACCCTGTCAACAAGGTGACTCTGATCCCTCGTGGGCAGGCGAAGGGCCTGACTTGGTTCACTCCCGGAGAGGACCGGTTGTGCTTGGCTTGCTCATGTGTTCGATTGGTTTGTCAGATTAGCAGAGAACAGCACAGGCGAGTCGCGAGAACAGTAGAAACGAATCTCATTTTAAAACAAGACTCACAAGACCCAAAATTAGCACAGCTACTTCTTGTTTCCAATCCATCCTCCCAGATCTGGAAACCAAAGAGGGTATGAACTGGAACGAAAAGCTGAGCATCTAAGCCCTTGCAGGACCAGAGCCTGATCTCGGCCGCCATGCTCAAAGCCCGCATCGCCGGCGCCCTGGGTGGACGGGCAGCGGAGCAGCTTGTGTTTGGAACCAGCCAGGCCAGGGGCGTGTTGTCTTTCCGCAGTGCTTGTCGGGCGGAGGTGTTTCAAGAGGCACTAAGGCTGTGATTCTGATGCATGTCGTGGTGCACTGCTCAAGTTGTGAGTATCTGCGTATGGAATCAGTCACAATCACGCAGCGTTCGGGTATTGGCGACTGCTAAAACGTAGGGTTAGAAGTGGCGCGTCGTGTCGATGGGGATTCCAAATTTTGCATGTGGCCGGTCTAAGCAGGTGACCACTGGTGCTGGCGGCGACCTCCAGCAAGTAGAGCGAATGGCCCGGGCTATGGTCACACAGTTCGGCATGTCAGAGGTGGGCTCCCTTGCCGCTTGGATTCCGGGGGTTCAAGTCAAGAATGTACGTTCGAACGACGGCTCCATGGAGTCTGTAGGCCTTTCACTTTGCTTTTGAGCCTGGCAGCCCAGGCCATCGATGACGGCGGTTTCATGGGCCCCGACTACTCCGAGGAGCTGAGTGAGAAGATCGACACAGCCATCAAGCAGATCTCGGATGATTGCTATCTCAATGCCTTGAACATCCTTATGACGAATCGTGCTTGCCTCGACCGAGTGGCAGACGAGCTGACGGAGACGGAGACCATGACTGGCGACCGTCTTCGGGAGATCATCGCCGAATACGTGGAGGTCCCCGAGAAGCTTGCGGCCGTGTGAGGCCCAGACTCCTCACGACACCTCAGCATGCGAACGTCTTAGTGGGAATTTGTGCACGGGGCTGAATTTTAATGCCCTTCGCTCTGAATGCCATTGGCGCTTGAGCCGGGGAAACCTCCGCCCAGATCGTAAGATCCGACCTGGGAGAGCTCAACCGATCCATGATGCAGACCTGGACAGATTTAAGAGGTCGCAGCTACAGGCTAAATATATCATCGATTGGCCATATTCATTTCCATAGGTGCTGCTTCTGCATCGATACGCAAGCCTGACAGCCTCCCCTACATGCTTGAAATGGTTATGGTGCGCAGCAGTTACGAGCTTGTGACAGAAGCAGCACTGCAAGTGCTATAGGGTAGGATGTTTAAAGAACCGTGTTTTAAACGTTTTCGCCACAGGGTCCTCCAAGTGTAGTCGCTGTAGATGAAGGCTCACCAGCATGTAACATCATGTAACAGTATTATTGATTCAACCTCATGTCCTCTATTCCTGGAGATTGATGGACTCTGCTGCCAGTTGCACCCTGCAGTGTACTTGGCACACTGTTCAGACAGATGGCCTTTTCCTGCGCTTCCTTTTCCTGCGTCGCACGCAGCCCGCGGTCAGACAAAGGAAGCTGCTAACTTCTTGTTCGATCTCATGACCCGAACTTAGCATCTAGGCACCTCGGAAACTTGAGGAAGTTGACAAGATCTACTGGAGTCAGAGAACGAGCTTGGCGCGCAGGTGCTCGGCGCAGTGTTGACGAGCGCCGGAGTGCCTGCTGACAAGCTTGGTGCTGAGGTTTCAGAGAGGGTTTAGGGTATGCAGGGTTTCAGGGGTTTGCAGAGCTGTGGGCCTTTTCTATGGATCACGGAACGCGAGGGTTTGCAGGAGAAAGTCGCCACTGCTAGACCCATGGTGGCGGAGCTTCCATGCTAAAGCACAGGCCCAGGTCCTGAGCTTTGAGATGCCGGGCAAACCCCTGCACTCCACAGCAGCTAGCAAAGTAGACCGTTCGAGGTTCGCAGAGACCTGTGTCATAATCGACAAGCTCGACAAGATTGGGTCCGACGCCGTGAAGAAAGAGTTGGGTGACAAGGCCTCCACTTCGTGAGGGTTGCTAGAGATTTATATGCCCATATAGCTCATGTCTTTGGAGCTTCCCAGGGGCAAAACGTGCCGTAGGAATTGAGCTCCTGAAAGGTTTTGAAGGCTTTCGGGTGCCAGGAATCGTCCGCCCCCCATCATCATCAGCCTCATTACAAACCCTGCCGTCATCACAGTCACCACACTACCAACAGGGACGAACGTTGCCGTCACTACCCCTCAGCTTCCCCTCACTCTACTGACTCTACTGTTCCGTCAGCTGTTGCGAACAGCACCACAGCCAAGCATGCCCGTGCTGCAAGCACGACCGCCACCGCCACCGCCGCCGCCACCACCGCCACCACCGCCACCACCGCCACCACCGCCACCACCGCCACCAGCATCACCAGCATCACCAACAACAGCAGGGCCTGTGTGGGCACAGCTATCACAAATAAGTTCATCAGTACTAGCGCCAAAATGCCTCACTACGGCGACTGTTGCCGCTGCGCCTACAGCTACCGCCTGGAAAAATGTGGCTACTGCAGCTGCTACAGTTCCTGCTCCAGCTCCTGCTGCCTCGAACCGTTGAATTGATTGCGACGACGACGGCAACGACGAGAACGACCGACGACTACGACTACTACTATGTTCTGTGCTTCTATAAAGCCTGCAAGTATGGTCACGCCGACAAGTAGTAACTACTTCTAGTACGACCTTCAATGTCTGAGATGCTCGCGGTTCCTAGGACTGTGAATGGCTTTCTTTATTTTTTTCGAAATGTGAGGTCGGCCTCAGTGCCGAGGTGGCCGAGACGATCGTTGCAGCGACGGGTGCGCAGACGCTGGAGGATCGACTGCAGATGTAGCTTTCCGGAAATACAGCAAGAATAAGACCAATGCTCCGAATGACAGGTCTAGTCACTAGTTGTTGTCGTCCAGCAAGTAGCAAGTAGCAAGTCGTGGTGGTGGTGATAGTAGTAGTAGTAGTAGTAGTAGTAGTAGTAGCAGCAGCAGGAGTAGTAGTAGTAGTAGTGGTGTCGTAGATGTGCGTAGAAGAAGACAGAAGAAGTAGTGGTAGTAGATGGTAGTAGTAGTGGTGTTAGTAGTGGCAGTAGTAGTAATAAGTAGAAAAAGTAGGATGAGGAGCAGCAGCAGCAGCAGCAGCAGCAGCAGCAGCAGCAGCAGCAGCAGCAGCAGCAGTGACATGGTTCACGGCTTCCTTAAACTTGTCGCTTACATCCTAATGCTCGGCCGCATGTAGCCTTTCGTACTCCTGCTTCTTTTTCCAGATCTCCATCACTGAACATATTCTGTCTTGACTCTGGACAGGCTCGTCGTGCAGCGATGCACATTCACGAGGTTATTTATCTAGAGTTTTCTCATTGTCTTGCGGCGAAGGTGAAGGCAGCAAAGTTTCCTGTTTACCAGCACGCGGCAGTAGGAGTAGTAGTAGTAGTAGTAGTCGTCGTCGTCGTCGTAGTGGTAGTGGTAGTGGTAGTGGTAGTAGTAGCAGTAGTAGCAGTAGTAGTGGTAGTAGTAGTAGTAGTAGTAGCAGCAGCAGTAGTAGTAGTAGTAGTAGCAGTAGGAGTAGGCGTCGTCGTCGTCGTAGTAGTAGTAGTAGTGGTAGTAGTGGCAGTAGTAGCAGTAGTAGTAGTAGTAGAGGAGTAGTAGCAGTAGTAGTAGTAGTAGTAGTAGTAGCTTCACCCTTTCTCCGCGCTCTGTGGCGGGAGGGCGCAGTGTACCAGTTTAGTCGGTTCGCGCCCAACGTGGTTGCTTCAAAGACAGCCCGGCGACCCCTGTTCTCTGTGGGTGGTCCCAAAGAGAAGAAGTCCACACGTTTCTGGCATCGGCCCTGGCCACTTAACTCGCAGGCAACAGCTTATGGGTAACGTGCAGCTTGGGCCAGGAGTTTGCCGAGATCGCCGGGGCACAGAGCTTAGCTTGAGGGACCGATATTGAACCCTTTGTGCGGATGAAGGATTCCACATTGCTGTTTCTGAATCATAGAAGGGCTTTGCAGTTTCTCGCAAGTCAGCATCACATTCGGCACGTGAAATATGTGCGGAAGTACTTGTACTCATATTTTGTGGAACTGTTGCAAAGTCAATCCAGTATACAATCAAGGTAGAGGGGCAGGCATAGCTGCAGAGCCCTGCTTCAAAGACAACTTATCGTAATTAAGACTGCTTTGATAGTTAGCTGCAACCGCAGTGATATGTGCAGCTTCCTGCTGTCGAACTCTCGGTAACGCAAGAGGCTGCAGTGTAGTTTGGTGTGTTTACGGGTTGCTGATGGTTCCTGCAGTTACATGATGTCGAACAGTGCAAATCCTGGGATTACCACAGCAAAGAATTGGGAATGTTGCCAGCTAATCACAGGCCAGGTTTGGGGTAGCGTCAATTTCTGGAACCGCATCATGCGGCAGACGCGGCATTGTGACTGTTGGATGCGGTTCGTCAATTTCGTATGGGCAAGCTTCAAGTTCCAGCTGTTCTCAGGGTTACGTCTGATGCAGGTGTCTACGCCGATTGTTGTTGATGACTTCGTTCTGACGATTGAAGCCTTGCCTCCGGCGAAATGGAAATCAGCAGTCGCCAGTACCGCTAGTATGTGGCCTGAACTGGGGACGTGGACACATCTGTGTCGACTGGCCATCAGGTCAAACATGCATGTGCACCGTGTTTGAGCAGCCATTCGGAAACGAACTCGGTGGTGAGACACGCATAGTTGTATAGCGGCTGTGCGCCGGGCAAATCCAAGGGAGCCCCGAAGTATACACAATCGCAGAAACAGGGTCATTTGTCACACGCCTCGGCCTCAGTACGTAGCATCTGCAACACGTGATCCGTGATGCAGCACCTTTACGTTGTACCTGAAAGGTATCATGTCATTGTAGGGCGCTAGTGACCGCTAGTGCATTCATCCAGGTGCTGTCCTTACTGCATTGTACCGCCAGCATTCGAAAGTAGGATGATTCACTGAGTTGGGAGGTTTTCCGTCATTATGCAAATTGACTGCTTTGCAGTGGTGAAAGCATAGAAGCCTCAAGCTGAAACTTGTTAGCATGAGCAGCATTGAAAGACAGAAGCGGTGTCAGATTACACGTTCGCACATGTCAGCCTGCCGGACGCACGGTATTCCAAGCGTAGTCAATGCTTTCTATAGTACCTGCAGCAGTCGAAGTGAAAGAAGCCCTGTAAGCCATAGCAGAGCCGGTGAAGCGCGAGAACTAGTGTCACCCATAGCAGCTGCAGCAGGTTTTAGGCCCGGGGGGGTTCCGTGTCCCGGCTCGGCCCAGGTGGGTGAGAGCGAAGAGGTGAAAGAGTTGAGGCGGCTCTTTGCCTTGGCGGAGGACGCACTCTGGGTTCTGCGCTGGGCTTTTGTCATAAGAGGGCCTTGTTGCACAAGTCAATCCGTCAAGAGGTAGTGCGGTTGTCTACGGGCCCAGTTTTTTTTGTCTTCGGTGCGCTCTGGCTTGCCTTGGCTCGGTCGCTGTGGCTTTGGCTCCGAGCCGAGGCAAGCCGAGCCAAGAAGCACCCAAGAAAACAACATTTTACTGAAACTGGAGCCTCCTGGATTATAATTTTCTGAAGCGCCCGAAACCCGTTTCGCCAAGAGTTCGGCGGTTCGCAAAAAGTGGTTTAACAAGTCGGAGCTACAGAAATTGGGGTTGGATTGCGACACCCCTCTCAGTAATATTCATTCTTCATATGACCCTACAACAATGTGTCCAAAGGCAGGCTTGACAATGTAGTCAACTTCGCACTGATGTAGAAGCATGCGATCTTGGAGTATGTAAGGAGATGCGGCGAAGGTATAGGTGTCTCTCCATCTTTCCTTCCCCTCCCTCCCAACAATGCAAGCTGGTTCGGGACAGAGACGTTCCATGAGGGTTGAAGATCTTGAGAGGTGTTGTCACCACATATTCACAAGACGCAAGATGACGCAAGGCTCAGAGGTCGGCATGTACACGTGCGGAATCAGTGCCACAGCGCGACCTGCGTACCGTAACTCTCCAGGATTACGGATTCGCTGATTGGCTGCAGTTCGACGCCTCCGTTGTTCGAGGCCGGGAACAGGGGAGTCAACCCTTGTGCTATCGGCCCGAAAACGAAGATGTTCTGCATAGACGGGCGTGACAATCTCTGGATCCTGCAGCCTCGAGAAACTAAACTATGCCGGACCCAGCAACGTCCGAGAGCCTCGATTGCTTAGGCTCCTAAAACAAGCGCCCAGGCCTGGCCTACTACACTGGCGTTGTTTTCGAAGGCTTCGACCGCGCCGGCGTGCTGCGCGCCGTTTGCGGAGGTGGCCGCTACGACAAGCTGCCCAGCACTCAGCGGAGAGGGCCTAGCTTGCAACAACTTTGAGAATCTCTCATCGTGCAAACAGAGAGAGAGAGAGAGAGAGAGAGAGAGAGAGAGAGAGAGAGAGAGAGAGACATTTTGGCTCAAGCCGCGAGTGCTCAAGGCCTGAGCCCAGAAAGTCAGGAAGGCCTCACAAACGGGGGAGAGCGAGCGAGAGGGAACCTGCACAGCTCCCTCAATCCGACCTCGCGAGCCCTCCTACAAGTTTGCTGTCCTACACCTTCCTCGCTCTGACCCGTGACCTCGGTGGGAACAAGGGTGGCTCTGTGCTGACCGTTCGGGAGTTGTCCAACCCTCACCAACAAGGCAATCGGCGAACCTACAGGACTTCTCCTTGCATTACGCGATTCGCCGCAAGAGAGACGTGGGAGATTTCGGACATCCTGGGCACGATCGAAGTCCTACTTGCGAAAGGGCGAACTAGTGCTCCTTGTTGGGGGACATGTGGTGTTCTGAGCTTTGCTGAGCCCCTGCCAGTACTGAGCACGCAGACTGTCGTCACGATCGGTTCTAATTATGATGCAAGTCTTTGCTGCAGCTCCTGTCATTTCGATAAGTGGAGCCGCTACGTAGTTGCAGACCCTCTCCGTGTTACTGCTGATCTCATTGCATTGCAAATGTTTTGCAAAAAAGCCTCCATGAGGCTGACATCTATACCAAAACCGCCTGCCGAAATTCTTTAAATCACCCCTTCGGGGGATGTACAAATATACTCGCACCTCCGGGGACCAGGCCTCTAATTAGATTTCGCTCCGCCCGCCCTCTCCGACCACGAAGTAATTTGGCATGTTTTTCCTGGTCGTCCCCTCGGGCTTGTTCCAGCTGAATGATCCGTACAAGTGCGAACTGGGGACCTTGGTTTTTCTATTTTCTTAATAGACTGTTTGCAGTTTGCATTAAGTGAGATACTTGTGGGAGCGAAGACCCATTTCTCAAAGGATCGTGCATGTGTCAAGCCCATCATCGATGAACCCAGTAATAAAATAGTCCAATACATCTCTTTGCACAAACTGGGGGACTCGATGATTTTTCACGCCCGCCGAAAGCCCCATAACACATGGGGGGCCCATGAGGCCGGGGGGCCTGACCCGCCCCTTATGCCCTGCAGAAGAAGAGAGAGAGAGAGTGTGCCACTCTGTTGCTTCTACATCTGTTTGTGTTTTCGAGCATCGGACCTGCTTTTGCAACATTCCGACACCAGATGTCACTGTATGCTTCCAAAACATGCCACAAACCGACCCTTACTAAGTGCAATCCTTTTCGTTTGCTTGTAGTCTGTTGCGGTGGAACACAAGTGTGGCATGTATAGGAAGTAGTCAGCGACCTTTAGACCTGTCCGACGACGTCTGGTGCATACTAACTATGCCAGTCATGTACTACCTGGGGAACAAGTTATGAAAGAAGCCAAATACACTGTGTCGATTGTTGAGAAAGATGTGCTCTGTTGTTTGGACCCAGGGGGACATATGTATGTTCTTGCACAAACTGACCCTTGAAGCGGCAAGATATGTGCCTCACCAGTGCCCCACAAGTGCATATGTCTGACCTGTGTACTTTGATACTTAGTGAGTGCATCTAGCATGTTGATGCCGAGCACATTGGGGGGACACGTGCAGCATGATAAGCCGCGAAACATGTCAGACGTGTCTTCAACGAATCATTAGTTATGGTAGTAACTGGGCTGTATACGCTGTATGAAGTTGGAGACCTAAACGGAAGATACGCTTGGTTTCACTGAACAGTAATGCACCATATCGGAAGTTGCGAAACTGACTTATCGGTATCGTTTGCTTGTTCGGATGTAATGTTGGGGTTAATTGTTGAGATGCAGCAAAAATATGGGGGACCGCGCATCCGAAGGCACCAGTGTTCTGCACTGATGGCTCACAACCCTGTAGCCGTGGAGCGGTTAACCAGTGCCTCCCGTTGGCCTTATAGTCCAGCTACTATGTTAATCCTTCTGTTATCGGGCTAGATCTCAAGATATACAAGGACGGGCGACACAGTCATTGTACTTGAAAATGCATGTGTCAGTCAAAACAGTTGAGGAACCCTGATAATCTAGAGTCCAATATACACCTTTTGCGAATCAGGGGGACTCACTGAGTTGTCACACCCTTCCACAAGCCCAATAACAGATGGGGCCTATGAGGCCGGGGGGCTTAACACGCTCCCCAAGCCCTGAGGAAGAAGAGAGAGAGAGAGAGAGAGAGTAGGGAACCCATTGCCTAATTCATGCTTTGCTTGAGAACACCAGCTGGAACACCCGCCTTGGTTGTTGCAGACGTGTTGGCTGTGGTTTTTGCGGGGGACCAGCACCTTCCGACACATTTCACTAAGAACGCACCGCTGGTACACCCGCCGTACTCGTTACCTGCACGTTTTCTGTTACCGTGTTGCTTAACTCGACCTGAGCGGGGAACCTGCAACATTAACTAACTTTGGCTTTCTTCTCTACAAAGAGGGAAGGACCCACGGCAGCCCCAACGACAACTTAATATCTTGCTGGCACTGTGTTGCTTCTGCATCGTATTCCTGTATCGCCCTGTCCTCAGTTGTTGCTTGTACTGAAGCAGGGGGATCTGCCACAAAACGTTGAGCACACAGGGGGAGGCGTCTGTCGAAGGTACTAAGGATTTGCCTTAGAGGGCGCGGGGACGAGGCCGGGATGCGGGCTAAAGTTCAGGGTTCGGGCAGTTTTTCGCCAGACGCACTCTACCGCTCACACAAACCATGGGGAATAACCCTGTGCACTCGACCCCAATGCCCCTCTTCCACCACCAAGGAAGGGAGGGGGGGGGCCTTGGCCCGGGTCTTTGGACTTAACCCTCGATAAGCGAAGCGAACAGAGTGCAGTCGTGTATGGAACCTATGCTACACGTTGTTGTGGTGACAGTGATGCGGGATGCACGTAGTCCTAGCCTTTCGCATGTAATACCATGCAACCCGTCAACAGCGGGCAGCCCCACGGCGGGGGCTCGCCCCTCATGCCTGGCGAAAAAGACAGAGAAAGAGAGAGAGAGAGAGAGAGATGGAAAGGGAGAGGGTACTCTTTCATGCGCGTGTAATACACATGCGCTCAACCAACCATCGGGCGACTCCCGCGGGGGCTCGCCCTCAGGCCCGGAGAGGAAGAGGGAGAGGGAGAGGGAGACAGTGGGACATAGATGTGAGGAAAGTAATTGTAGGGAGAGTCGCCCTGTGCTTTTGGCTGTGCTGAGAAGAAGACATGGCCGTTTCTGCCGACAACAGCGTTCATACGCGGCCGTCACGGCGGATGTCGCACCCCCGTAGCGGGAAAGAGACACGGAGAGACCAAACGGACAGACAAACGGAGAGAGAGAGAGAGAGTTTAAAGCAGATAAGAACACAGATAGATAGACAGACTCAGACAGACACAGACCGACACAGACAGACACAGACAGACACAGACAGACGCAGACAGACACAGACAGACACAGACAGACAAGGACAGACACGGACAGACACAGATAGAGACAGACGGAGACAGACGGAGACAGACAGAGACAGACACAGACAGACACAGACAGACAGACAGACAGACAGACAGACAGACAGACAGACAGACTGGCAAACAGATTGACTGACTGACTGAGAGACAGACAGAGAGACAGACAGACAAACAGACAGACAGACAGACACACTGACGGACAGACAGACAGAGAAGGACAGACAGGCAGACAGGCCGACGGACGAGAGAGAGAGAGAGAGAGTGAGCGAGATCCAAGCCCCGAGCAATCCAAAGAGTGAGCGAGATAAAGAGCGTCCCCTCACGCGTATCCAAAACAAGAAAGACAGCGGGAAGTAAAAACCAACGCGGGTCTTCATATCCACATGCCCGAGTTGACCGTGCGCAATGCCAGCACATTGTCATTATGCCAAACTGCTGCCATGTCACAGTCGCGCTCAGGCTCGAGATAAGACTCGCGCAGACCTGCCCCATTTTGGATCTCACAGGACTTCGCGACATCATGGATCCCACAATGCCTTTGACGCCGCAGGATCGTCTCTACGACGCAGTCCAGGCAATCAACGAGGTGGCCAGCCAGCTCAATCGACGCCTGCAAACCGAAGAGTGCACCGAATCCGTGGATTTGGAAGATCCCCACAACATCGCCCAGATCGTCCAGGGAGTCGGTTTCATGACTCTTGCGATGTGGCTGATCTTCGCAAACAACTCGAAGGTGGCTGTGGCTCAAAAGGCTCCATTGGAGCAAAGGCACCAGATCTGTGCCACCATCAGTACCGCCGTCGCCCTCTTCTCCGGCTTCTTCAACATTTTGCAGTTGACCGCCATTGACGACTTCGACCTCCCCGGTCGCGAGAGCGCCTTCACCCTGAACTTGTCCCGACCCGTGGAGTGGATTCTCACCTGTCCCATCATGCAGCTGCCGGGCTCTTGTTAAGGAGTTAAAGTGAAGTTATAGTAGTATGGAAACATATATACATAGAAACCATATATGTTTTGTTTACTCTCGATTCTCTCACCTATCCATGGTAACCTCAAGAGCCTGGGCCCAGGCTGAAGCTCGTGGTGCTGGCAGGCGCTCGTGTTCCGAGCTATCGCCGCTTCATGATGCCATTGATCTCCGTGGCCGTTCTGCTTTGTGGAACTGCTTCCATGTTCACCGGAGATGCCTTGCGCTATGCTTGGTATGCCTTCGGCCTCTGCCTGGCCTTCATCATGTTCTGGCATAATGCGATTCAGATCAGGGAGAACAGCGAGGGCGAGGAGTCCCTCTTCAGCGGCGATTCCGACTTCCGCAAGCTCTCCATCGTGCTGATCGTCACCTGGTTCCCCTTCCCTCTCTGGTTCATGTTGAGTGTGGAGGGTTTCGGACTCATCAGCGATGGCTTCATCATCGAGATGGGCTGGGTGGTCCTGAACATTGTCTCCAAGTTCCTCTTCATCATCATGATGCAGCTCTACAAGATGGCTCACCAGCGCAAGATCGAGGCGGCACGAGAGCTCTACGGCCTGTCCCCATCGGACGATGTGAATGATGAGGATTTGAAGAAGCAGGCCCTGACCAATGGAGTCGCAAACGGAGGTGTGAAGGCCGAAGCTTATGGCTTGGGTGTGGGTGAGGAGGCAGAGAGTGAGCTGAAGCTTGTGGAGCTCGTGGCCGAGACCATGGTCACCCTTGGGATGTCTTCCCATACCGACCGACTTTTGAGGCTCATGGTGGAGAACGGGGTGACGAACACGGCGGTCCTGGAGCGTTTGAATGCGGAGCGCTGCATGGAACTGAACCTGCCCTATGCCCTCATTGATGCAGCCCAGCGGCGCTGGACGGCCGAGAAGATGAACATGGGCCAGGACACAGGAGGCTCCATTGAGAAGGAAGACCCCTTCAAGAAGCTCCTTGAGGCCAACAAGGAGCGCATGGTTGGCAAGAACTTGGCGGGCTCCTTGCCTGGGATGTACTCCGGTATGGCGACTCCACCCTTGGCAGGTGCAGGGGGCATGATGGGCATGGACCCCGCTGCGATGGAGGAGCAGTTGATGACCGTCATGAACCGCGTTTTGGTGCCATTCCAGGATATGATGATGAGCCGACTGCAGGTCACTAGGCAGATTTTGAACTTGTGGATTTCATAGTACAGGCACTCATAGGCTGTATTGCCACTACAGAAGGAACCACAGTAGTTCAATGTCGATCTAACCTGCTTTCAAGAAGAGCACAGGTTCTGGAAGACAACATGCAAAGGCAGCTCGAGACCACGCAGGAGGCCATCTCTCAGCGCATGGACTTCTCCCAGGTCTCTCTTCTTCAGACCGTGAACGCCTGCCAAGTGCTCCTTCACAAGCTCGACTCCTCCCAAGAGACAGTCATGCAGAAGATGGACACGCAGAAGAGCATCGTGGACCGTATGGTGGAATCCTATTCGGGCCTGGTTGAGAACATCGACAGCGCCAGCGACAACACCAAGAGCGCTCTGCTTGACACGGTGAACACCTCCTCCGCTGCCATGCTGAAGAAGTTGGACACCACTCAGCAGGATCTCCTGAAGCAGACCCACGAATCGCATGCCGTGCTCCAGGGTGTCGCACAAACGCAGACGACTTTGGCCAAGAAGGTGGACTCAGGAAACGAGTTCACGCAACGCCGCATGGTGGAGATGGAGACCAACATCGGCAAGAAGCTCTCCGATGTCGGTGAAAGCACGTCCCGCACGCAGACGATGTGCTCGGACAAAATCCTCACCTCCCTTCGAACCGATTTGGCCACACTTGCGGAGCAAGGCAACGCCATGGTTGATGCAACCGAGAAGTCGGCGAACGCACAGGAGGAGCGCATGTCAGATGTCCGCCGCCAGAACATGATGATCCTGGACTTGTTGACTCAAGCGCAGGAAACAATGCACACGAGTGCTGAGTCCCTGCAAAGCTTCACACGCACGGAGATCATGCGTGATTCAGCCGCGAACATGGAGATGCAAATCCGTGATGTGATCATGAAGCAGATGAGCAAGATGCAGGATGCCTTCTTGGGCGACGGGGAAGATGGGGGCAGTGGCAGCTCCTTCAAGGATGCTGTCCACAACATGGTGGCGCGCTTGGAGGAGAGTGCCGCGCGCATGGAGACCGCCACCTCCACGAACTCCAGCACCGCCGGTAACCAGGCCGAAATCACCGAAAGCATTCGTCAAGAGTTGGCCGCTTTGGCGATGGCATTGACTCAACAACAACGTGAGAGCTCGCAAGAGAGCCTGACACAAGTGAGCGAAGCTCTGCGCAAGGAGCTGATGCCTTTGAAAGACAACCAATCGCACGTCACCGGTGCTTTGGACGCGAAGGTCTCGGAGATCCAGAACTCCATGACCGAGAACATGATCCGCTTTGAGATGGGCATCGACAAGGTCTTGCAGACAGTGGAGGCTACAGCTAAGCCTGCCAGTGCTGCTAGCGACAAAAAGAGCACACGTGGGGCCGACCGTGGCTGAAGAGAGCAGCAAGTCGTTGCTCTGGCCGTGAGGCCTGAAGAGACTGTCGAATGCTAGCCTCGGTTTTTCAAGAAGGAGGGCGATGTTCTCGGCCACCACCTGAGCTTGCTTCGTCATATCTCTATAAAGGACTGCCAAAGGCAGCACATCATCCAAAGCGCGGCTCGAGCTGCAGCGAACGCAGCTGCGCTCAGCGAGAAGCCAATATTTTCTGCAAGGTCGTACAAACATTTGCACAAGTTCTTGCCTGTGGAGGTTGGTTCCGATGATTCCTTGGTTCCAATCTTGAGAAGCCGTTTCAGCATTGCAATAATACCGCCAGATACTGTTCGGTGCTCAGGATGCTCCGAGACTCTAGCCTCCACAACGATGGCCACGCTTCCTGCAGTCACTCTGCCGAGAATCGCCCCGCTGCTCACATAGAGAGGTCTGAGCGTGGAGAGCAAGTAGGCAGCATGGGGCCTTTGAGAGTCTGCGCGGTGTGACTGTGAAATGCTCTTGGCACGACGCCATTGTACAATGGTGTGCTTGAAGGTTCATGGATCCTATGGATATGTCTAGCTGCAAGATGCTGTAACTATATAGCCCAGTGAGCCTTCAAGAACAGGTGGGTCAGGGATCATCGAGGCTCAGGAGGGAATCTCCTGGAATCCGACTCCCTGAAACCACATTCGGCAGCTGGCGTGACGTCGTGTGTGACGTCAAAGGTCATCATGTGCGTTCGTGTGCTATGACCAGTAGCTTTGTTAATCTGTCATCTCTGCGCTATACTTGCAGACTTGCCGTGCCATTCGTATCCCTATGCAGCGATGTCCTGGAAGAGCTGCCCAACAACTGTTTGTTCCTGCTGATGCAACCCCAGACAGCATGCTTCCATCCAGTTGTGTAGGCATCACAGTTACGAGCACTGCATCCGTAAAGCCAACTTTGCTGTCGCAAGGTACACCTTGACAAGCGGTTGCCACTTGTATCTCTTGGGTGCTTCTAAAGGAGCAGCCTGTACTTCTGATTCTTGCGGGTTCGACCCTGCCATCGGTGACTTGCACCTCGAGGAGCCGCAAACCCCGATTTGGACCTACGTGGGGTTCGACCAAAAAGGGCAGCGCGCAGTTCTTGATGTCTGATGTCATGTTGATATTTCCAGCTGTAGCTTGAACCACTGCATGACATGTTTGTCACGTCGCAGCATCCCCGCAACCCGAGGGTTGGAGTGGAAATCCCATGCTCAGGCTCGAGCTCTACGGTTCCAAGAAGGATTGCGGCGCTGACAGCTCATGGATCCTTTGTGTTGACTTCGTTGATTCTTGCTGGGTGTGATTTGAAGCTAGTTCACCTCGAAGTGTGGTATCGGACTCGGGCTGTTAGAGCTTGGGCTCGGTATTTAGACTCATGAACTTTTGATGGCTACTGTAGGAGGAAAGACTTAAACGAGCCAAGTTGAGCCAAGCATGAGGACCCAAGCATGGCAGAGCAACGTGCGACAGATGCCCAAAAGAAGCTGTGGCAGAGCAAGTTGCTTCGCATGTTGTTGCAGTGGTGACTCTAGTGGACGATGAGGGGCACAGCCAGAATTTGAGTGTTTTGCCATCCAGAGGGACCGTCTTGATTACGAATTGCGCATAGATCTCGGCCATGCGAGAGTGAAACAACAGCTTCATCCCCTCACCATGTTGATGTCACATCATATGTGCCGCTGCAAGCAGTCGTGCAGTCGTGCAGTTCACACCTCGTGATGACGGTGGCATTGTCATTATCATCGCCTCGCACATGCTGTCGTCATCGGCGGTTCTGAATAGAAGCCAGAAGATGAAGAGAACGTGTTGTGGTTCTGCTTATGATGGTGGTGCTTCGGATGCTATCGCCATAGATGGTGATGACGGTGCTGCTGATGCTAATGCAACCACAGATGGCTGGAAGCCCGTCTTCTCCATGCCTTCAGGTCAGTCCGAGATCGGACTGGATTGTGGGTGGCTTTGGTTTCGCTCAGTTGAACCCAGAGCTCATTGAAACCCCGATGCCTTTCAAGCCTACATAAACTCTCAATCTACCAAGCAACATCCCACATGTCGAATTCCAAGCCTCCAAAGCCTCTAAACCCTGAAGCTGATGCGAGACCTGAGCTCCCAGTCCCACAGCGGAAGGAAGTGCCTTGTGTGGGCTTCGGCTTCGGCGACTGCGTCCCGTGGCACGAGAGGTTAGGGTTGTTTATACAAAACAGACCAAGCTTAGGACGGCTTGGATTGGGGGCAGCTAAACATGGAATGTGGCATGCAGGTCACCCGTTCTCGCCCAAAGGGCAGCGATGGAGTCTTCCAAGTTAGTTGAGAAGCCCGTTCCGTCAAACGGGCTGCTGTGTCCAAGGCGCATTGCATATAACTACTCAGCATCTTGTCTTTATCATCATGCACCCAGGTCTTGAGCTTCCGCTGTTATGAATCAATCTATGAAAAGCCGTGTAGTTGAACCGATGAGCATGGCACCTCTAGTCAGATCGACGAGAAGATTGCCTGACACTTATGCGCGTTTTTACTAGAGTATTTGGTGGTTCCATATTGTAGGTATACGTAGTATAATGGGCCTTAAACCCTATTCTGATTAGAGTCTCGACTCAGAGCTGAACCGCTCAGCTGAAGGTCGTCATGGAGCTTCTCAAGGAACGAAAGGCCCGGACAAAAGCCAGGAATGAGTGCAGCAGTCAGCTAATACAGGTGGCCTTAAAAATGGGGATAGAGTTTCGGGGGTATATTATACATACTTTTACTTAGGTCCCTATTTCCGTCATGCATGCATGACTGAATTCCTTCCCTTCGATCCGCTTCCATGCAATCCGTTCCTTCCTTTCAATCCGTTCAATCCGCTCAGTGCGTCCGTGTATCTGTTCATTCATCTTCGTTCATTACATCGTCGATCGATCTGTTCATCCATTCAGTCTTTCGTTCATCCATCCATCCATCCATCCTTTGATTCATTCGCTTATTTGTTCATTCATCCGTTCATTCCAGTCAGCCGTTCTTTTCATTCATTCAGCCATCCACTCATTCATTCATTCCTTCGTTCAGTCCGTCCGTCAGTCAGTCAGTCATACACATGAACAAAGACATATCGCCAAAAGCATATATACATGTGTATGAACGCACACACACACATACTTCTGTACATCATACGTCATGTAGTGTACGTGGAATCCTAAACATGAGGTGTTATATCTCGAGCCATTTCGGCCCACCGATCCTTCGAGTCCCGCTACCTGCTCCTTGGGACCCCTTCCGCGCAGCCGTCATGGGAAACGCCTGCTCCGACGGTTGCTTCGGCATGCTGGGTGGCAGCAAGAAGGTCTCGCAGTTGCGAGCCTGCAAACAGGACCTCAAGAAGTTCATCGACGGCAAAAACTGTCATCCGATCATGGTTCGCTTGGCCTGGCACGACTCTGGTACCTATGATCAGCGCATCAAGAACTTCCCGGAGCGGGGTGGCGCCAACGGTGCAATCAGGTTTGCGGGCGAGATGAACTTCGGCGCTAATGCCGGCCTCGACAAAGCCAAAGGGTTTCTCGATGAGTTCGCGACGAAGTATCCCGAAATTTCCTGGGCTGACCTCATCCAGCTGGCATCTGCCGTTGCCATCGAATGTGCCGGTGGCCCTGCCATTGACATGAAGTACGGCCGAGTGGCAGTCAGCTCCGACAGCGAGTGTGTGAAATCAGCGTCCAGGGAGGGCTTCTCGGGGAACGCGGGGCTTCCCGATGCCAAGCCTCCCTTCGGTTGCGGGGCACCGACGGCGGCACAGCATCTTCGGAATGTTTTCACGAAGAAGATGGGCTTCACGGATCAGGAGATCGTCGCACTCTCTGGTGCCCACACCATTGGCCGCGCCTTCAAGGAGCGCAGTGGCGCCTGCCCTTTCGGCTATGGTGAACAGGGGGCATCAAAGTACACCAAGTCCGATTGCCTGGCACGGAAGGATGGCCAGAAAGGTGTCGGAATGGTTGGCGGTGCGGCTTGGACGAAGAACTGGCTGACCTTTGACAACAGTTACTTCAAAGACTACAAGCTGGCCTCCGAGGATGAGAACCTCCTGTGGTTCCCAACCGATGAAGCTCTTCACACGGACCCGGAATTCAAGAAGTACTTCGACCTTTATGCTAAGGATCAGGAGGCCTTCTTCAAGGACTATGCGAAGGCCCACAAGAAGTTGAGTGAGCTCGGGGCCAAGTTCGAGCCGGAGCAAGGCATTAAGCTTTGAGTCACAGAGTGTCCTGAAGAGAAGGATGCAGCAGGCTGTCCACTGCACTACTGCAGAATTTTCAACCTGCTCTTTTGCGTTACAGCTTCACAGCATGGTAGCCGCTTCCAGGCACTATGAGTGCAACCCAACAAGTTGACTGTCTTGATGCTGCCAAGCTATGGAGCTGACTTTTCGAGTTTGGTTTGGCCTGCCGAGCTTCCCGAAGGGCACGCTGCTGTTTGTCCTGTCCTTTCCTACCTTCCATCCGCAGGGACAGAAAGACATGGCAGAATACGCTGAGGTTTGGCGGCATCACCAGATGCAAACATGTATATACGGGTATATATTCAATAATAAATACATGCATATACATATGTATGGTACACGGCATGGCATGGTATGGTGTATGTATTTTGCATGTATGTGCACGCACAGTACAAGTACATGTGCATGTGCATACATTTTATTTATAATATGCATATGTATGTATATATATATATATATTTATTTGTTTATTTATTTATTCATTTATTTATTCATATACATACATATATATATGTGTATGTATGTATATGTGTTTTCATATATATGTATATTTGTTTATATTTATATATACATGAATATGTTTATACACGTACAGATACACATACAACGTACACATACTTCTGTGCATCGTACGTCGTGTAGTGTACATGGTATCCTAAACATGAGGTGTTATATCTCGAGCCATTTCGGCCCACCGATCCTTCGAGTCCCGCTACCTGCTCCTTGGGACCCCTTCCGCGCAGCCGTCATGGGAAACGCCTGCTCCGACGGTTGCTTCGGCATGCTGGGTGGCAGCAAGAAGGTCTCGCAGTTGCGAGCCTGCAAACAGGACCTCAAGAAGTTCATCGACGGCAAAAACTGTCATCCGATCATGGTTCGCTTGGCCTGGCACGACTCTGGTACCTATGATCAGCGCATCAAGAACTTCCCGGAGCGGGGTGGCGCCAACGGTGCAATCAGGTTTGCGGGCGAGATGAACTTCGGCGCTAATGCCGGCCTCGACAAAGCCAAAGGGTTTCTCGATGAGTTCGCGACGAAGTATCCCGAAATTTCCTGGGCTGACCTCATCCAGCTGGCATCCGCCGTTGCCATTGAATGTGCCGGTGGCCCTGCCATTGACATGAAGTACGGCCGAGTGGCAGTCAGCTCCGACGGCGAGTGTGTGAAATCAGCGTCCAGGGAGGGCTTCTCGGGGAATGCGGGGCTTCCCGATGCCAAGCCTCCCTTCGGTTGCGGGGCACCGACGGCGGCACAGCATCTTCGGAATGTTTTCACGAAGAAGATGGGCTTCACGGATCAGGAGATCGTCGCACTCTCTGGTGCGCACACCATTGGCCGCGCCTTCAAGGAGCGCAGTGGCGCCTGCCCTTTCGGCTATGGTGAACAGGGGGCATCAAAGTACACCAAGTCCGATTGCTTGGCACGGAAGGATGGCCAGAAAGGTGTCGGAATGGTTGGCGGTGCGGCTTGGACGAAGAACTGGCTGACCTTTGACAACAGTTACTTCAAAGACTACAAGCTGGCCTCCGAGGATGAGAACCTCCTGTGGTTCCCAACCGATGAAGCTCTTCACACGGACCCGGAATTCAAGAAGTACTTCGACCTTTATGCTAAGGATCAGGAGGCCTTCTTCAAGGACTATGCGAAGGCCCACAAGAAGTTGAGTGAGCTCGGGGCCAAGTTCGAGCCGGAGCAAGGCATTAAGCTTTGAGTCACAGAGTGTCCTGAAGAGAAGGATGCAGCAGGCTGTCCACTGCACTACTGCAGAATTTTCAACCTGCTCTTTTGCGTTACAGCTTTACAGCGTGGTAGCCGCTTCTAAGCGCTATGAGTGCCCGAAAACCCAACAAGTTGAGTGTCTTGATGCTGCCAAGCTATGGAGCTGACTTTTCGAGTTTGGTTTGGCCTGCCGAGCTTCCCGAAGGGCACGCTGCTGTTTGTCCTGTCCTTTCCTACCTTCCATCCCCCCGATACCATGTGCCACGCCACGACGGCAGGGACAGAAAGAAGTCACTCAGCACCGCCCACATGCCTGATCGAGTCGGGTGTGCTGTTGCTTCGCAGACCAGTTAGGACAGGTCGTGGTGTGAGGCCTACTGAAGCGATGTTACAGTCGGGATGTTAGCACTCCATGTCATGTCGCTGCAGCGAGATACGTTCGATGCACTGCGGAGTAGTTTATCCGGTCGCCAAGTATACCAAGCAGAGCGTCGATTTCCTAAGCCCCACACCTTCGCTCGGCAGGTGCTGCCCGACCTGCCCCCCTCCGTGGACATGGTGGTGGCAGCCTACAATGCGGACATGATGGGGAAGGCGAGCCAGGAGCTTCTTGTGAAAGCTTGCCAGTGTCTGTTGCTGCGCTGGCTGATGAAGACTAGTCAAGGACACTCTACTCACCAAGCCGGCTGAGCTGTGGTGTTCGAGTTCGGGGTCCTTAGAATAAGGATCCCATGATTTAGGGTTTTATGTCGGGGTCCTTTGTCTGAAGCTCCCATATCGATTTGTTCAAGCATCATGGAGCTCCCTGGTCGCAGATCTAGGGTTTGCGGTGTTTAAGGTTTAGGGGGGACCCCACTAAACAAGTAAAGCTCCGAAATCCGTTTTCTTTGGAAGGCCCATAATCCTTGTTCGTCCTACCTGGAGTGTCAGAAAACCCGAACCCACAGAGTTCCAACGCTTCAAGTTGCTCCCAAAATCATGAAGGCCCCCCTTATCTTGTTCAACCTGAGGGTTCCTCCTCAACGTGGGTTTCGGACATTTAAAGGAGTGTTGCTTGCTTCCAGCCTGCAAAGAGAGGCCATGAATGTGGCTCGGCGGTCTCCTTCTTAGATGCCCGCACGGCTCATTCGTTGTGCTTGGAGCTTTCGGGGTGGGATGTCGAGTTCAGGTCAGGGCCTTCACATGGTGTGTTGAAAAGCTGAGCTTCGTTGTTGTTTAGGCTGCAAGCTTTGTTTTCGAGGCTGTTGTCCATGCCGAGGGAGTCAATTTCCGAAGCGGTCTCCAGAAATTTCGGGTTTTGTTCCCGAGGCAGTAGTAGCAGCAGAAGAACGAATTAAGCCCCGGTGCATCTGGCCGCATGCATGTGGAGTAAAAGCCATAAAAGCCCCCAGAGGAAAGAGGGAGAGGGACGGCCAACCGAAAGCAAGCAAGCGAGAGAGAAAGACAGAGAGCCTCCATAGCCCTGGCGAGAGAAAGCGCGTGAGGCTTCGGCTAGCAGGGAAGTCCGTTGACGTCCTTCCGGAGGCTGGTGGCTGCACATGATGGAAAAAGACGAGTACTTTGTACAACTGCAACTACTGCAACAATAGACTGATGATGCTGCTGCTGACCCTTACGTCATTGCCACGACAACCACGACTACTAATGCCACTCCTCTTGCAGCAGCTGCTGCTACGCTACGACTACTACAACCTCTGCCCCTGCCACAACCACTACTCGTACTCACCACTAGTCACTAGTCAGACTCCTGTCAGACTCCTTTTGCAGTTGCAGCAACGACGGTAACGACTGCCACTGTACTACTACCATACAACAACAAGATCTGCATTATTTACTACTACTACTACTACTACTACTACTACTACTACTACTACTACTACTACTACTACTGCTACTACTGTTGCAACTACTAATTACCACTACCACCGCCACCACGATGACGACGACGACGACTACTACTACTACTACTGCTACTACTACTGCTACTGCTGCTACTACTACTACTACTACTACTACTACTACTACTACTACTACTACTACTACTGTTGCAACTACTAATTACCACTACCACCGCCACCACGATGACGACGACGACGACTACTACTACTACTACTACTACTGCTGCTGCTACTACTACTTCTACTAGCACCACTACTGCTACCACTACCATTACCACGGCTACTGCTACAATCACCACTACTACCCAGTAGTAGTAGTAGTAGTAGTAGTCAGTAGCAGTAGCAGTAGCAGTAGCAGTAGCAGTAGCAGTAGCAGTAGCAGTAGTAGTAGCAGTAGCAGTAGCAGCAGTAGTAGTAGTAGTAGTAGTCGTGGTGGTTGTGGTGGTAGTAGTAGCAGTAGTGTAGCAGTGGTACTCTACTGCTACTACTACTACTACCACTGCTACTACTACTACTACTACTACTACTACGACTACTACTACTACTACTACTACTACTACTACAACTACTACAACTACAACTACAACTACGACTGCTACTACCACTGCTTCTGCTGCTTCTGCTGCTGCTGCCTGCGACCCCTGCCGCTGCAATAGACACTGCCACGTCGACAACTACTGACAAAGACTACGGCTGCGACTAAGTCTAGGCCATGACGAATGCGACGACGACAACTACCAGGGCTTTTTCCGTAGGCTGCTCTTGCATGTTGGGCCTAGATGCCTGAAGCAAGGTGTCGCAAACAGAGTCTGAATGTTGAAGACCGGACCAGGCCGCGCGCAGGGTGAAGAAGGCTTTCCGGTACGCAGACAAGGCGGATCTAAGTGGAGAGGACTGGTTAATGGTCCTTTGCGGGGATTGCCTATATGGAAGATCCCATTATCCAGGGCATGTATGAACTTGCTTAGTTTTTGTATTTTTCGTTTTGGAGCCTCCCAACTGGACACAGTCTTGGTTGTAGACATGAGTAAGGCGTGATTTTGGGCTTCGTGCTTGGCAGGAAACCGCACTCTCGTAATTTCTGCCCTGAGTCTCCATTTGATGCTTCTTACTTTGTAGTTACAAGCAATCTTACTTATGTGATTACTCTTCTTGGCCTGGTAGGTCGGAGCCGCGAAGATCGCTTTCGTGGCACCCGACGAGTGGGAGAAGGGCGAGGTCCGGGTCAAGGACAGAGGAATGCAGGCTGCTGATGACCACTGTGACGATTTTTCGGACTTTGTTACGATTGCACTTACTCTGAAGTGGGTATGTGCAACTTAGGTGATTGCGGCGTCAACTCACTAGCAGGCTGAATCGCCAGCGCAAAATTCAGACCGGCGTTTCTCAGGCTCGCATGTAGACTGTAGAGTTTGTGAAGCTCGATCGCACTAGCATGGGAGTTTCCAGAGTAGTACCATCGGCGTCCAGACTGTCTGTCGCTTGACTAGAAGATATTTGAGGATCCTTGGCTCAAGTCCAAAACTCTAAAGCCCCTGAACTCCGCTTCGTCCTTGCCAAGTAGGAGGGAAGAAAGCCACCGTCGTGACCTTCAAAAGTATGTCTCTGCGTTTCCATGATGCCGTCTGCCATGCTTTCCTTTCCAAAAGCACTGTCTGTAGGGGCCTTAATGGTCAGACGAGGGTTTTGGAGGTTCCTTTTTGTAAGTGCAGTATAATGGGCCCCAAAACCCTACTCAAATTATTATAAGACACCTATATTTCACTCCTCCGCGAGGATTTGCGGTGCCCCAAGGACACGCCTCCTGAGAAGCGCCTGGGCCATCTTTTGAGAGCGTTTCAGTCAGGAGCCTTTATTAAAGGGCCAGAGGAAGCTTGGCTTGGCTACGGTGAAAAAAAGTTATCAAGCTTAAAGTTGCAGGTGGGCCCCTCGAGAGAGGCTGTTTTGGTTCGTCCCGTGGAGTTGGCCTAGGTTAGTGAGGGTTCCAGGGCAGGGCCATGTAGCTGTTGCCTTCGGTCTCGGACTGCAATCAACTCAACGTCGGCAAAGCCTCGCAGTGTCTCTGAGTTGAGTCGGAATCTCTAATCCTGCGCTCAGGATTCAGGTGGACATTCCCCTGGACAAGCTGTCAGAGCTGGTCCCAGCCCCGGCTTTTTCGGGTTTAGACTCGAGTTAATCGTTGGGCGTGGCTGCCAGCAAGATGCAGGATAGGACTTTCGGTGGGGACCTTGGCAACGGTCGGGGTTCTCCCAGCCCATGCAAGCTTGAGGACAGCTTCTTCGCGTGATGGCAGCGCGCGCAGCCTTCACAAGCCTCATCATCGTTTTGTTAGGATTTCTGCTGGACGTTGGTGGCAAGACACTAACTCGTACCACAGGAAGCACGGAACGCCCAGCAAAATTGCCGTTGGAGGGCATCCCTTCGGGCCGATTTTCGAAGGTCCCTTTTATGCGACCTTTTCCTTGGAGATGCATGGCGCAGGATCCGAAGCAGCAAATTTGGTATCCGTAGCCCTCCAGGATTTGGGGCTTTAGGTCAGATGGTCGGTCTCACTGGTGACGCTGGCGCGGCTTCCTGCTTCAATTTTCCTGTGCCTAGCGGGCCATCGATGAGCCTGGTCTAACTTTCCTGGAAGCATGGATATCTTCAGGCACATGGAGCATGACTTCGGCTCGTTCTTGAGGAATCGATGACCCTCGCGCGGTCGGAATTTTCGGAGTTCCCAGATTGCGGGAAGCATGAGGCAAAGAGCGAGCTGCCTTCGAATGCTGTTCCGTTGTGGTAAGAATCCGAGACTAGACGAGGTCGGAGCTGTGTCACCGACAGGATATTTTCAGAACTCATAGTCGGATACAAAGATTATAATACTAACTTGCTATGTACCAATTGCGGCACTAGTCAACCAATATTGTATACTAAAAGAATCGACGAATGTGCCTGATCCAGCCGCGGAGACAGACTGCAAGAAGCCAACTTGCGGGTCGCGGGGCGTCCAACATAAGATGCCGGGCTAAGCCGAGATCTGCGCATCGGACTGGGGGGGTTCCTTGATTTGGCGGTTGCAAGAGTCTAGAGTCTAGGTTTAGCCAAAGAGGGTGCGTCGCTGCGTTTAGGTGTTGGCGGGGCTTTTTGGGAAACCTGGGAGTCCCTGGGAGCCTGAACTCGGCAGCTGTTGGCCCTCAGCAAATACCAACTAAAGCCGGACCCTACCCTCGCGCCGCGGCCCCACTCTTTTGTCTTGCAGGCTCGGCGACTTTCAGCCCATAGCCGTCACCTCTCCTCCCTCAGCCGCCCAAGTCTGTGCAGACATGAGGTCTATGTCCAAGTCTGCAATACGTGAACTTCGTAAGCTGACAGCCTTCATGCGGCTGCCGAATTCTGAAGCATAGTGCAGTTGGCGAGCTCGAGCCGGAACCCCTACCGGAAAGCAAATCGCTCTACAGCAACTTCAAAACAGACAGATATGCCGCCTTCGTCGTTTCAAATCTCTACAGGTCGGAGTTTATGGGGCGAAGACAGTCCCAACTGCTAACGGGATATCCCATATATGTTACGACCCCTGGAGCTGAGCCTACCTCAGATCCGCTTACAGGCTCCTGAGCAACACTTGGTATGAAAGTGGTTGTCATGTGTTGTATTTCGTGTGGAGGTGCTACAACCAAACTTACGCCTAGGTTTCACCTCAACCAACTCAGCACCAACAACCTCGCGACGAGAGAAGGCACCCTAAGCAGTGACAGGAAAAGGCGGCGAAGATGTCGAGCACCGCCCTGCGCCGCGACAAAGGTGTGCGAGTCTAGTGAAGTCCTGATCAAGGGCTTTTCATTCTTCTTTGTCTTCAGGTTCAGGGCTTCACGGCTTCATCCTGAGAGGGTTTCGTTCAGAGGATGTATGGCAATGTAGGAGAGTTGATGGAGATAAGATGCCGGATCGCTCTTTGAGCCTGTTCCCAGAGTCCACGACCTGGAGGCGGGTCTTGATCATGCCGAGAATGACCTCCTTCTTGGATCGGTACCTCCTGGAAAGAATCCGACCCACAAGAAGCCTCGTCAAGAACGAAGACACCTTAGAGTCGTGGAGCTAAAACCCAGAAGCAGTGCCCTTTTTTGGGACCTCAAAAAAGAATCCTTGTGAAGGGAGCAAGAGTCAGGCGAGGTCGGAATTTTTCTGTGAGGGCACCTTTTTCGGTCTCGGACCCGGGTCTGAAGGCTCCCGCTTGGCTTGTATTCTTACTGGGATGAGGGAGCTTCTGCTTCTCCTTTGTTCGTGCATGACTGTTATGGCTGGTGTGACTCTGGTATTCCGGTGTTTGCAGCCAAGCTTCCCAAAGCTAACGGCTAACAGCCCTAAACTACTCTCTGAAAGCAGGGGACAAAAGCATCTTCGAGCGGTACCTCGGGAAGTATGGTGCCTCGTTCGGAAAAGCTTTGTTTCGGGTTCCGTAGATCTTGAGTTTTTTTTTTGAATTCTTCAGGCTTGCTTGGCATGAGAGCGCCTTGAAACCAAGCGAAGGCCAGCAACGGTTGTAGCACTACTGATACAGAAGAACAGCCACACGAGTACTAGGCGCATTTAAGCAAAGGCGTGAAGAACGGGAGGAATTCCAACTTGAATGATGACCATCATCAGTCGCATAAGCACAGAACTGCTGCTTGTGCCCTCTTCCTGCTGGATTGCCTGTGGAATGCGCTGTTGCTTTGCGACTCCTGCTTTTTTCTTGCCACGAAGAGGTGAGAAGGGGAGGACGACGAACGTGATGATGATGATGATGGTGGTGGTGCTGGTGGTGGTGGCATGTAGGCGATGGGTTCAAGGGCAGTAGATATTGCTGGCATGGTTTCAAGTTACAACAGTATCATGCTGACGGCCGCTGTTGCACCACTGCCATCTGCTGCTGCCGCCTCCTTTGCACCTGCGTTCGAACGGTCGGCCTGGCAGCGTGACAGCACGCATTGCTTGCTGAAAATAGGCATTCTGTTTTCTGCCCCCCGGCTCCCGAACACCCCAAAAACCAGTTCGTGACAATCGAAAGAGCATCAGGCGAAGGATTGTCCACAGAATACGTCGTCCGAGAGGTGCTTCTCGGCCTCTTGGTGGCAAAGGTTACGGTAAGCAGCATCTTGAGAACGTAAGGTAAGGGCAGGCTCAGAGCCCTTATGACTTGATCTCTAGGGCAAACACATGTCTAGGTCGCCTTAAGGCTGAACCCTGGATGTAGCAGCTCGCTCTTCCTAGCTTGAAGCCTCAGGAGCCTTCCTCCCAGGTGTTTCATGTCGACTTTGGGGGGTTTCGGGCCGAAAATCTGGGTCCTAAGCCTGTAAGTCAAAGTTGGCCAATCGAATGTTGATTGTAAGTGCTGCAGATGCGGGGAGTCACATCTGCACCGGTGATGTTGGTGGCGTTCCTCGCCAGCCGGAAGTGTGCTCGTGGGAATTTGTATATGTTTCGATGGCATACTTTTGTGTACTTGCATGTGCTTGGATGCAACTCTCGCGCCCGACCCGGATACGCACCTCTTGCGTGATTGCATGGTGCCCACTAGCAATGCCGATCAAGCTCCGCAGATACTGTCACACCGTCCGCCTCTGCTACGTATGTCGGAAATGCCGTTGTCCGCTAGCTGACACGACGGATCCCTGCATGCAGATGGGGTGCTAAGAAAAATTACCCATGTGGCCGATCATAGAGCATCAGAACACCGCGCAAGCCGCACTTTCAAAGCTGTTTGTAGGTCTCGGGATGCATTGTTTGGGAAATGTTTTGGGCCGTCAAACACCTGTGCCCCTGGCTGGAAACCTCCACAGTGTGGCTCTGAACCGTTATAGCCGTAAGGTGTGACGATCTGCTTTGCACAAATCCCGGAATCTGCTTCTTGGCCTGGCAAGATGTAAGTTTATCACGTCGCCATTGCATGCCATTGGGGTCCAGGGTCTAATACGTAGTTGAGACGAGAATAGTTTTGGCCAGGGCTTGTTCAGCTCGGACCTAAATTGCGAGCTGTATTGCCGTCATGCCGCATCATGCAGCTTCACTTTCAGAGCCACCTCCGGCCCGCAGGCTTCATGTCCTTGTAAAGCTTCTCTGACCCCTGTTCCGTGTTCTTCCAACATGCTGCAGGAGAAAACTAATACATGCTAAGCTCAGTCAGGCCTCAAGCACCGGAGCTCTAGACTCTTTTACCTGATAGGGGCGCTTGGTCACCAATGACTATTTTCTATAATGACAGCATTCAGATGGCATGGGTCATGCTGAGCCTCCTCCCGAAGCCTCCCGCTCCCCAGGGCCGCAGATTCGCAAGACTCTGCAAGCTCCAAGATTTCACCCGTGCCTTCTCCTGACCCTTGGAAACTCCGAAGGCTGTACTGTGGGCTGTTTGTTTTGGTCTGTAGGGCTTTTTTTGGTACTGTCTGAAACGCCTTTTCTCTGCCCTGGGTAGGCCTGGCGCTCAACAGCTTTTCGAGCATGCATGGACAGAGTCCGAAGCAAGCTCTCCGCCCTGTCCAGGGTCTTATTCGCATCTCCACGAAAGTGGGACAGGGTCTAAAGCGCCCTTGACTCCCGCGCACGGGTTTTTCTTCTACCTCGCCACGTATGCTTCTGACCAAAAAAGCCTGCCCTTCCACAGGGCTTTCAGTGGCCCGTCTGCAGCCCGGAACGAGATTTCCCGGGCCCGAGATGTTGAGATAAGAACCCTCCTAACCCAAAGACGGGTTTTGAAAGGTCGCCTCGTTTAAAGAGCGCCCGCCCTTAGCGGTTTGCTCCTTGTTCTGAACTTCTCTAGTCTGTTTCGATCTGTTTGCTCCTTTTTCTCAAATTCCCAAGTCTCGAGCGGTTTGCTGCTTGTTCGCAAATTGCCTAGTCTCTTTCGAGCGGTTTGGCCCTGTTTCTCATATTCCCTAGTCTCGAGCGGTTTGCTCCTTGTGTTCGCAAATTCCCTTGTCTCTTTCGAAGGGTTTGCTCCTTGTTCTGAATTTATCTAGTCCCTTTCAAGCGGTTTGCTCCACTGTCGTTAATTCCCTAGTGTTCTCACCTATCCTATTCTCTTTCGAGCGGTTTGATCCTTGTTATCAAATTCCCTAGTCTCTTTCGAGCGGTTTGCTCCTTGTTCTCAATTCTCTAGTCTCTTCTTTCGAGCGGTTTGCCCCTTGTTCTGAACTTCTCTAGTCTCTTTCGAGCGGTTTGCTCCTGGTTCTGAACATCTCTAGTACCTTTCGAGCGGTTGGCTCCTTGTTCTGAACTTCTCTAGTCTCTTTCGAGGGTGTTCCGAAATTCTCTATCCTCTTTCGAGGTGATTCTGTACGTAGTCACTTTCGAGCGTTTTTCTCCTTGTTCTCGAAGTCTCTTTCGAGCGGTTTGCTCCTTGTTCTGCAATTCTCCAGTCCCTTTCGGGCGGTTTTCTCCTTGTTCTCGATTTTCCTAGTCTTTTTCCAGCTGCTCTCCCCTCCTCCCCTCTTTATTCTTTTGTTCCTTCGGCTTTAGACCCCTAAATCCAGGTCGCGAAAAAACCTTGTGTGGCCGATTAGGTTGTTTTTTTGCTTCCTTAGTGGTTGTTCCTTCAGCTTGAAACTCCCACACCCAGGGCGTGAAAAACACCCTATATGGCCGGCCACGTTTTTTTGGCATCGTCAACAATTTTCTCCCTTCCGCCCTAGACCCCAAACTTTGAGGATTTGAGCAGGGTGCGAAAAAGACCCCACGCAAGAAAGTGAGCATGAGGAGCCTTTTCGGGGTGAAAAAAAGCCGAGCCCGTCTACTGTTATGACCTTATTATGCCATCAATGTAGCTTCCTAAATCCAAAACGGCCCTAAGCCCCCTATCCGAAACCGATGCGAGTGGGCGCTGAGAGCCCTAAACCGAAACAACATCGAAGTTCAATCCCAGTACCCGACAACTAAAGCCGCTGAGGTGGCCTTTGCATTCATGGAGCCGCTCTCAGATCTGGAACGGGGTGTAGTGTTCAGGGTCGTTGTACAAGGCAGGATTCAATTGTTTAGGCTTTAATCAGGGTCCCCTGTCCTATCCAATCTAATCTCTCCCCTGTGCTGGTTGTTGTTATTACAGTGGCTTAAGTGGAAACCCATCGCGGAGGACTGTTAGTTGAAGGGTAACTCGGGGCACAGACCTTTTCTATTCAACAGGCTTTTACAGTGCAGTGGCACATTGACAAGGGCCTTCTTGTTCTTCAGCTGCAGTCGACTGGCCGCAGAACCAAAGCCACCTACCGACACGGTTGCGCAGACTAAATCATGCATTTGGGGCTGGGCAGCGTGTAGACATGTTTCCTTCGTCTGGAACTTTCGGGCCCTAGGTTGACCGAGCGTGCATTCCCGCGCCTAGAAAACCCACATTAGGCTCCCTCGATGGCCCCTGCATATATTGGGGCCCTAGCGCGCTTTGGTAGCAAAATGCACAGGTTGTGCCTTCCACAGTGTCCGAAGTGTTGCATTCCCCGTCGCGGGAGTGCTTATGTTGTGAAAGAATGCGAGTCTCGCAGCTGGATCGTGCTTGCCATAGTCATTCCCAAGGGTTCCGAGGTTTGAAACTGAATGACGCAAGCTGTTGCCGCAAGGCTAACATCAAGCCCCCGATTGCCCTGCATGCCGCATGGATAGTTGGCCACTTGACTGAACTGAGTGGGGGCCGGGTCCTATACCTGGGCTGATTCCAGCTTTGGGTGCTGTTTTGTCGTTCGCCTCCGGCAGTCTCCAGAACCTGCAGGATTCCCAGAGCTTGTTAAATCCAGTCCTCCCAGCTGAGTGCGCAGTGAAAGCCGCAAAAGGTGCTGCATGGCGTTTGAATTAAAGCACGTTTACATGAGAGTATGTGCTACTAATGACGTACATCTTTCTTCGCTGAGTCGCCCCGATGCTACATCATGCCAGGTTTCATTTGCAGCGCTTTCGGTGGACGGCCCGGCATGGTCAATGGTGCCGGGCCAAGTTGTTTGGGGCTTCGAGACGGTGAGTTTGCCGTGGCGATGGCTGATCCCTTGCAATGGCAGCCTGGGTTTTCCGGGCAAGAAATGATATCAGTTGCATGTTTGTCCACGCAGCTGCTAAGAGGCACGCGTTTCTGGGTTGTTGGGGTATCTGCGTCTCGTGGGGTAGTGAGCTGCTCTTCTACACTTCTGATTCATCGCAGCCCCCTTGCGTCCTTCTGCATTGCTTCTAACGATGTGGTTCTCCACAGACATCTTGCTGTCCGGGTTCAGGAATTGCAGCAAAAGGTAAGACGTACCCCGGCGTTGATGACTGCCTGCAGGTGCGACCGGCGCTTTTGCGGCCATCGTCCGATCCTCATAAGGCTTTGTGAAGGCTTAAAGCAGGGTTCGGACTTGAAGGCGGGAGACCTCTGTGATTGAGCGTGGTTCACGCTTCCCGGAGGAATCCGCTCTGCATTTTAGCCGGCAGTCCTTCGGCATGCAATGCTTAAGCCCTTCACGCTTCCCCCGACGATGTGTTGCAAGACGAGGAGAAATTAGGACGGTGCAAGAATCAGCCTATCGGGTTAAGTCGCACGAGAGGCACTGGTATAAACAAGGTTCAAAAGAACAGCTTAAGAGGCCGTGCTTATTCAGAAGTGCTCAGCTCCGGAGTGCCCGGCTCGACATGCACGATTGAAGCCGAGTTGCACATTCGAGTCTGAGTGCAGATGTCGCCAGGGTAATCGCAAAAAAGCTGAACCATCTTAAATCCTGGACTGTCACAGGCGATCACGAAATACTGCAAGTCTCAGCGTTTCCCACAGCCCACAGTGCCAGACTTGCACACCTTTCCGAGATTGGTACCTTTATCCCACCGGCCGGCACCGGGAACAACGGCGAGGGCGTTGAGCTGCTGTTCCCCTCAGCATCTTGGGATAACTTTGGTAGGACCAGTGGAGGGTTTAGGATGCGAAGCCTAGGGCCTAGGGTCTACTTTGGAGATTTCAGAGATGAAGGGCCTGGGGCGTAGGGTTTAGACATGTTCTGGATTAAATGTGTAGCCTTGATGGCGGCGCGAATTTGCATCTTTGAGACATACTTGGACAACCGGACTCCATCTCCATCCAGGAGTCATGATCCTTCTGGCACTAATCCACGTCCTGACAACCCCTGAACTGTTTGCTCAGTCAGGTGATTCTTGCTGGGCTCCTCATGGTCCTGGTGTCAGTGACGAAGCTCTCCCGCTTCATCACGCTGCCCCTCGTTGACCTGTAGCAGGCTTTGTTCTGGTTTAGAGCGTAGGGCCTCAGGATTTGTTCTTTGGACCACATTCGAAGGTTTCGGTCTTGCAGGGATGTTTGGATCCTTAGCCTGGAGGTTTGTGTGGCTTCGGCATTTACTGAAAGTGAGCCTTGTTTGTCGTCACCGAGGCTGCCGTCGCCAGCCACTTGGCAGAGGACGGGCGCCAGCCGGAGGAGCTCTTCAGGTCTTTGTGGAACTGCCCGCCCTGGTGCTGCTACCCGTACCTGCGTGTACGAGTACGGGTACGGTGCGACTACTACGACTACTACGACTACGGCGGCTACGCCGACGACGACGACGCCGACGACGACTACTACCACCTACTACCCACTACCCAGCATCCACTACTCACTATCCACTACCCACTGCCCACTACCCACCACCTACTATCTACTACCTACTAGCTACTACCTGCTACATACCTGCTACATACCACATACCTGCTACCTTTACTCCTGCTCCTGCTCCTGCCCCTGCTGCTGCTGCTGCTGCCACTACTACTACTACTACTGCTACTACTACTACCACTACTACCACTACTACTACTACTACTACTACTACTACTACTACCTACTACTACTACTACTACTACTACTACTACTACTACTACTACTGCTACTGCTACTGCTACTGCTACTGCTACTGCTACTGCTACTGCTACTACTGCTACTACTACTGCTACTACTACTGCTACTACTGCTACTACTACTACTACTACTACTACTACTACTACTACTACTACTACTACTACTACTACTACTACTAACACTACTACCACTACTACGACGACGACGACGACGAGGACGACGACGACGACGATTGTTTGACATTACTGCCCTCGCCCCCGTCCAATCCGGACCAATGCGCACCGTCATGAGTAGCATCTTCCCATACGGCAGGAGCAGCAAAGATGTTTCTACAGTAAAGGCTGAGAAGCTCTGAGGTCATGCTGGGCTTCTGCAACGGTCTGGCTATCGTCATCGGGTTGTCTCAGCTGCATCCCTTCGAGGACCCTGCTCCTTGGAAAAAAGAGACATATCCATGGAGGAGCGAGTGGGCAAAGTCTTCATCATGCAGGGTGCCGTGAACCGGCGAAGCAAATGCGCACTTTCGTTTCGTTTTGGAAGACCTAGTGCAGGGATGCAGGGGTCCCAACTTGCAAGTCGGAGACTGCTCGTCCAAAGCTTCAGCTTAGGCCGGTTTTTCAGGTGTAGGAGGAAAAAGTTGAAGTATGTTATTGGGGTTGCACTCAGGTTACCTGGTTCCTGGGAGGTGCGCTTATCATGGTTTGGGCTGTCAACTGTTATACTGTAGCTCAGGCTAGCTGCGTGCTTAAGCTGCGCAGGCCTGTGCCAGCCACCGGCCGGGTCGTTGGACTTTCTTGTTTACTATGAGACTTTGGGCTTGTACAACTGGTTTGTGGCAAGAGGCAAGAGGTCGTTAGTAAATGGAGACTGGCGTGGTGGCTCTTTGTCTTGCTTCCGCTGCTTCCTGGTCTTGGTCAGATCAAGGGTGAAGAGATGGTGTCGAGCATGCACAGAGCTCGGATGAGGCAAAACTGGACCAGACGAGCCGTTGTCGCAAATTTACAAGCTTATGGCCGGCCAAGTGGCTGCTGAATAGACACCGTCATCCTCGTCTGGAGCATTCTAGTAAGGACCCAGAGAGATAAGAGCCCAGAATGCTGAAGCCCTCCTTACAACCAAAGCCTGCAGCCACTCGACCCGTGAACTGCGAAGCTGAATCCGCAAGCGGCATTCCTCAACTTCCCAGGTAACACACCACTGGAAGGAAGGGATGGAGATGATCTGGATGCTGGTGCCGTGCTAAGAGCCTTCCCAGGTCCAGGTGGTAGGATACCTGCAGCGTACTGGGGAGCATGCACCCTCCTACATCGTTTTTCGCGGACCAACTAATGGATCCGACTGAATGCCAGTTATCAGCTGAGTCAGGTCATGACTCCGGGAACTGTCGGCCATAGTGATACTGTTTCTCTCGGGGTCGACCAGCAGCCAAGGTTATCTGCTTCTCGAGCATGATCGTCATGGAGTTCTTGCCCAAGCCCCTCGGCCTTTGCTCTTGTTGTGATGAGCCTGCAGCTCGTGTGGCCGTTCCGGCATTTTTTTCAGAACCTCTGTGATCACCATGACGAGGATCCCGCTGAAGATCTTCAAAGTGGTGCCTTCCTCGCTCTTGGCCATCATCTCGGCCATCGTGATCGAGCCGCCTGCCTGAGCCGAACAGTGTGAGAGTTCTCGAGCCCAGGTTCTTACAAGGTATTTTGTTTTTTTTTCCTCCTGGGCCTGGAGTTTAGGGCCTAGGGTTCAAGGCTCTCCCTAGTGTCCTACTGAAGGCACCACATCACATGATGCAGGAGAGTATGGCTTCTGCGGTCTTTTTATCCCACGAAGGGAAACACGTTTCGGAAACCCAACCCGCAGACCGGCCCCAGATGTTTCATGACAGAAGATAATAGTTTGAATGGCATCCGATTCTGCCAGTCCCTTTTTGCCATACCTGTGAAGCACTTGTTCCCTGCCGAGCAAACCAGACCAAGGTAATGAAAGAACCCTGAACCCGAAGTTTCGCAGATCCCTTCTCTGTCCGAAAATCGAGACCCCTATTTCTCCAAACCTCAAAAGCTTAGCCTTTCATCCGAAACCCCTTAGCCCGGAGAGTCGAATCAGGTTCGCGATCGTGCGAAGCACTGGCTCGCGAACCGATCCTGGGCTCAATCTACGTCGGGTTGTCCGCCTTTTCATCGGGTTTTGTCTGCTCGGGGTGCCCACCGAGTTGCCCTGAACCGTCTCATGTCGCCTGAGCCCTGGCCTGGTACTCCCGAGTTGCGAGTGACAAAACGAAGGGTCGAATAGTACCGCCCGCGAATCCTCAACGGCACCAGCCTCTCGATGCAGTCCACCATTCGCGACGTCAGCGAGTTTACCCTTGACACGGTGTGGGCCCCAGTTGTGATTGCAGGACGGGTGTTTTTAATTCGTGGGTGGTTGCGTTAACACTGGAACCCTCACTGCTGAAGTCTTAAAGCGAGAAGCCGAAGAAGTCCTAAAACCACCTTCAAGTCGCACGTCCAGCTGTCCGAAGGCCTTCCCCATTCCATTCTTCATCAGCACGGTCGCCTGGCTGCGCAGCAGACCGAAGTTTTGAATCGCGGGGGGTTAGTTCACACGCATGGTGGATTCCGGGCTTGGCAGGGCATTGCTTAATTTTCAGGAGCCAGAGTGGCATGCGAGAAGATGAACCTAATGAATTATAGCGCACGCCACGGGCAATTTGTAGATTTTCATTTTTTGCGGAATTCTGAACTGAACCCTTAAATCATTCGACGCATCAGTGTGTCGTCTGTGCTTCACAGCCTTCGCGTCGAATGGCCAGTCGCCCATGGCCTGCCCGAGCTGCCACAGGAATTCTGTAGCATGCACTTGAGCGGTGTAGCACCAGAGCCAATATACTCGACTCAGAAGGGCTTTGCGGCCGGGCCAATGATGGGCAGTGGGGCCTGGTCCCTTGTCTTGCGACAGACTTGGCTGCGCTTTGCCAAAGGATGCTGTGAGCTACGACCTGGCCCCCATCTTGACGGGGGACGGGATTAGCAAGATCATCATCCAGGCTTCGATGGAGACCAGCCGACGTCAGACCCCCCCCAAAAAAATCAGTCTGAAGGGCCATACGACACCCCAACATGCCAAATCCGATATTGTCGCTAGGGCATCTTCCTGTGCCTCGTGGGCTCGATCGAGTCGCTGATGACGGCCGAGGCCCTGGGAAGTAGCTCTATCTATCGCAGGATTTAAGTTTCAGGTACTTTGCGTGGGATAATAAGAAGTGGTAAGAGTTGGATGGCGGCTTGGTGATACGTGCCAATCGCTGAGTTAACGAGAGACCAGTATCGCTGCAGACCTTGCCAGGCTTTGTCCGAGAGTGAGTGTCAAAAAAGAAGTGGTAAGTAGATGTAACGATAGCTGTTTGATGTTACCACCTGTAACCCTACTTTTTGAAGGCCTTGGTCCTTTGAAAAGCATTTGCCTAAGTGTGTAGGCAGGCACCAGAAAGCACACACACATGTGTATGTATGTGTGTGTGTGTGTGTGTGTGTTTGTATGTGTGCAGAATGTACCTTTACGAACATTGTATGTGTGTGGCATGTATGTCTACAGAAGCATTAGTTTGCGTAAACGGGAAACCCTGAAGCCGGGAACGCGATACGAGAGTGAGAGTGGAAATCCTGCAAGAAATCCTTTATCCTGGCTTCCAGTGGGCCAGGTCGTCGAGTCCTTCACCAAGGAACCGGAAACCGAGAGCCTTCAACATATCCGGGTTTAAGACTTTGAGAGTTATGCAGGGTTCAGGATAAAGGATTAAAACCCAAGGCTTCGGATTTGCCGTAGGGTTTGGAGTTTACGATTCCCCGATCGAAGCGCTGTCCCGATTGAACAAGTGGATATTCTAGACTACTTGTGACCATAAGTTCTGGTAAGCGTATGAGTACTGCTAATCTGTGGTTAAGCTTTCCGTTATTGGTGCTTTGAATGTGCCTGAAGCTTGTGGGCCTGTTGCGAAGTGGCGGCTCACATCTGCTCTTTCGACCGGCCTGTATGTGTGTGTGTGTGTGTTTTGCTTTAGGAGCCTGGGCATCTAAGACAGTTCGTGTTGTAATAATTAGTATATTCCGAACAAGTGAGAATAGATGCTGCGGCACCTGCACAGCTATCGCTGTTCCTGCTCGTATCGCCAGTATATCAGGCGTTTTACCTTTTGGCTTGTAAGTCATTTGACACATGCCTGGATAGGTTTTTGTGATTGCTAGCACTACATACTGCATGCCTCTCCTACATCAGGAACAACACAAGCGGAAACCAGAAATCTTGAAGTGGTACAGTGTTGGATTGCAAGCCAGCACCAGGGTGTGCTATCACCACTTGTTTTCGTCATCTTTGCAATGGCGGTTTACCTACCCCCTTGTATTGTTCTTCTTGTTGTGTTTCGGCGTTCCACCCGGTGTTGTGATGATGCACAGCAGGAGCCCGGCAACGGAGACCGCACCGTGCTAGCCATGGGCGCGGCCAATGTCCTCAGCGGCTTCTTAGGGGGCATGGGAGGCCCCCTCGAATAGAATGTTCTCGGTGGTTACGGGGGAGCCGCTGAAATTGTGACGAAACCAGGGACAACAGCTTTTCTGAACATTAGCACAAGCACAAAATGACGTTTTCACTGCGAGAAGCAAGAACTCAAGGCATATTACGTGTAGGACTTGCAACAGCTGTTTCACAATATGTTCCCTCTTGAAGGGCATGCATGCCTCAGGCAATGCAATGATCGGCCTTTCTACCGTGAACTGCTTGAATGGTGGTAAGGGGCGCTTAGGCCCCTGCGAACCTTGGCTGCACGTTGGGAAATGTCGGATATGGGGCTTCGAGTCGTTTGCGAATCTTCCGATAGTTGCAAGCTCCATACTACAAGCACAATTTCCCATTGGTGCTCCCATCCTTCGCGCTTCCATGGTGGAAGGGATGTTCGAGAACTCCGTATTCGTGTAAACTTGGTGATAAGCCTACTCTGTCGAAATGTGGTTATAGTCACTAGACTCGATAGCCTCCGGCTTCAGGATAGTGGATGAATGAGTATATGCAAATCTGAACCGCCTCATCGTCGACGTGGCACGACACACCACGTTATGACGATTACGTTTATGTGGACGTACGAGCCGGGCACTGCAGCCCACCACCCGTTTCGATGCAAGAGCATGCCTGCCGAAGGTCACAGCTCTGGGAATCATGGCCTGCGTCATGGGCCTCGGCCTTACCGGGATGCGAAGTCTTAGATCCGTCAAGTCCCTGATTCCATCTGGCTGCCGCAAAAAATTCGATTCAACATCCTCAGCCGCTGCATCTAAACAGCCATCCGAGCATTGGATTTCATCCGTCGAAGTCTAGCGCGGAACCGGCTCACATAAGGGTGCCCGGGGTCTAGTGGTCGAGGGCTTCAGGTTTGTCGAGCGGTGTCTTGCTAATCATGGAAGCAGCTCTCCCGAGGCGCCTATCCATTGCTCAATTACATCCCTGTTGCTGCCTTAGCCGGCATTATGCTGGTCGTGACCGGGCCGCAACATCTGGGTACTATTTCTGGTTGGCGGTAACGCGGACCCCCCCGCTACTAGTACACGCTAGAACTGCAAACCAAAGGTATCCCTTTGGGTTCTGTGCGCTCCTTCGTGCCAGGATCGAGGCTTCAGCTTCTGTTTTGCTTCGAGACTAGGATTCCTCGTCAGGCACTTGTTATTAAAAGAGGCTTACACTTTACAACAACTTTGGGGCTGGCGTTGTGGAAGGTTTGCCCATAGATCAGGCTTGCTTGTGTGCTTGTTTGCTGGGGGTTAGCTCTCCATTCATCTCAACTTTAAAACAGAATGCGAAGCCCTATATTGCATGAGGCTCTGCTCTGAACCAAGGTTGTGTTGCACACCTTCAAGCAGCATGGCAGCAAAGGGATTTGCAACCTCACATGCGACTTTCTGCCTTGAACTACCGACTTTAAGCCTCCTGGTTCACTATGTCAATGTGGATCTGGTTTGCAGTATCTGAGGAATCCTCCTTCATGTCCCCCACGAGATTATAGTGAAGAGTCATGCCTCTTTTCACAGAGGCCTTTCGAAACGGCTAGCCGTGCCTGAGTGGCTTCTACAGAACAGTGCGCTTCTGCTGGGAAAGCGCGCGAACAACATGAACTTGCTGGACAACGGATTGGAAAGCCATGGCTGAACGCTGGTGAGGGAAAACAACAGCAAGGCCGCATCGACGACCGGCTGATAACAGTACTATGACTAGGTTGCTCTGGTTGTCACGGCGACGACTGCTGATAGCGCTTCTGTGGCTATGATGTTGGTGCCAGCAGGAAGGGTCGCCGTCGTGCATCACGATCATCTCCAGCTCAGCTGGCATGAGAACAGCCGCGATGTCGAGCCAGATGGGCCCTGAAACCTAAGCACCAAGACGAGAAGCCTAAACTTCCGAAGCTTCCCGAACCCTAAACTAAACTCTAAGAGTACCAAAAATTGCCAAGGTGGTTCACGATCCCTATGGTGTTGGCGGCCTTCCTCCCGAAGAGCATGCGTGAGAAGCTGGGCCTGCAGCGCAAGGCCCTGCTACGGCTGGAGCTTTAGCCACAGTTTCGGTGGTTTGGGGCGAAGGCGTCGGCAGAGACACAGACACGGGGTCGGAGGCTGTCAAGGGTAAATAGGCTTCACCGTTCTTGGCTTCTGCACAGCTGCAGGCTTCGATCATTTGAGTCTGTAGTTTGGGCAGTCGGGGAAGTCGGAACGTTGCAATGTGGGTGTCTTGGGGTTTCAACTTCGCACATTGGCTTTGCGCCAATTGTTCTGGCTTTTTGCAGGTGGACTTTATTCCACTAGCAGGTTGACTGCAAAGTAAGGTGCCAATGGGAGCATACTGCAATCAGGATCCCTACAAACCCTACAGCATTGCCTCAACGTACGCTCGGTTCTCATCTTGTGCCAAGTCCACAGGGTGCCGTCCTAATGAGGGCACTGCAGTCCCTTGTTCCTTGCGCTGATGATTGCCCGAATCGGGATTCCCGTCAAGTCGTCACTGTGAAGTCAGCTCGTCAAACAGAGATCCTGTCCTCATGGCTCAGTCAGCCCACACGGGTCCCCAATGCTCCTGAAGAATTTTTCCTTCGAGGTCGAGGGCGTTTGGAGGAGCATCTCCCTCTCTTAAACCCCCTCGCCACTGCTGTGTGCTCGTCGGTCAGGTGCCGAGGATAGATGCCATCGTCATCATCATTGTGATGCTTGGCTTGTGGTAAGAAGAGTGTGTGAGTTCTGATCTCAGGTTTCTCAGCTTGGGGCCCAGCGGCCTAGCATTTCCCAAGTGAAATCTCTCGGGCGGCTCAGCCGAGGACGATCCTGTGCAAGTGGCCGGCAGGTGCCTTTTGATATGTATTGGGGTCTGTGAAGTTCTGATGAGTGCTGCTTCAATATGCCTTCTGGTTCAGTTAGGGCCTGGGGCATGGGCTCGGGGCAAGCCGCAGACACGAGGAGTAGAAGGGATGTTGCACTCTTGACAGGCACCAACATCGCG